>JANJGN010000346.1:45000-610605 GCA_026770705.1 Isurus oxyrinchus | reverse complement strand
GGAGGGAGGGTCAATCGAGGGGTTAGGGTCTGGAACGCGCTGCCTGAGAGTGTGGGGGAGGGAGGGTCAATCGAGGGGTTAGGGTCTGGAACGCGCTGCCTGAGAGTGTGGGGGAGGGAGGGTCAATCGAGGGGTTAGGGTCTGGAACGCGCTGCCTGAGAGTGTGGGGGAGGGAGGATCAATCGAGGGGTTAGGGTCTGGAACGCGCTGTCTGAGAGTGTGGGGGAGGGAGGGTCAATCGAGGGGTTAGGGTCTGGAACGCGCTGTCTGAGAGTGTGGGGGGAGGGAGGGTCAATCGAGGGGTTAGGATCTGGAACACGCTGAGAGTGTGGGGGAGGGAGGGTCAATCGAGGGGTTAGGGTCTGGAACGCGCTGCCTGAGAGTGTGGGGGAGGGAGGGACAATCGAGGCACTCCAGAGGGAATGGGATGGTTATCGGGAGGGGGAGAATGTGCAGAGTTACGGAGAGAAAGTGGGAGATTGGAAAGAGGTGTATTGCTCTCGCACAGAGAGACAGCACATACTGGATGGCCTGAAGGGCTCCTTTTGAGCTGGAATGGTTATGAGACTGGGAGCTCAGACCCTGTTTCTGTTCCTCTGTTGCAGGATTTAACCTTGCTGCCAAGCGATATTAGCAAAGAGAAAATAAGACTGGGCAAACGGTCACTACTGAAACGCAGACCTCAGACGAAACCCAGCAGGAAGACTTTGCTCAGTGAGACGGACTTCTGGTCAGGTACAGAGTGAGAGAGACTCCGAGCACTGAGAACCCATTAACAGCCCCATCCAAACACTGTGGGGCAGATAGAGCACGTGGTTAGATACAGAGTAAATCTCCCTCTCAACCGTCCCCATCAAACACTCCCAGGACAGGTACAGCACGGGGTTAGATACAGAGTAAATCTCCCTCTCAACCGTCCCCATCAAACACTCCCAGGACAGGTACAGCACGGGGTTAGATACAGAGTAAAGCTCCCTCTACACCGTCCCCATCAAACACTCCCAGGATAGGTACAGCATGGGGTTAGATACAGAGTAAATCTCCCTCTACACCGTCCCCATCAAACACTCCCAGTATAGGTACAGCACGGGGTTAGATACAGAGAAAAGCTCCCTCTACACTTTCCCCATCAAACACTCCCTGGACAGGTACAGCACGGGGTTAGATACAGAGTAAATCTCCTTCTACACTGTCCCCATCAAACACTCCCAGGACAGGTACAGCACGGGGTTAGATACAGAGTAAAGCTCGCTCTACACTGTCCCCATCAAACACTCCCAGGACAGGGACAGCACGGGGTTAGATACAGAGTACATCTCCCTCTACACCGTCCCCATCAAATACTCCCAGGACAGGTACAGCACGGGGTTAGATACAGAGAATATGTCCCTCTACACTGTCCCCATCAAACACTCCCAGGACAGGTACAGCACGGGGGGAGATACAGAGTAAAGCTCCCTCTACACCGTCCCCATCAAACACTCCCAGGACAGGTACAGCACGGGGTTAGATACAGAGTAAATCTCCCTCTACACTGTCCCCATCAAACACTCCCAGGACAGGTACAGCACGGGGTTAGATACAGAGAATATGTCCCTCTACACTGTCCCCATCAAACACTCCCAGGACAGGTAGAGCACGGGGTTAGATACAGAGTAAATCTCCTTCTACACTGTCCCCATCAAACACTCCCAGGACAGGTACAGCACGGGGTTAGATACAGAGTAAAGCTCGCTCTACACTGTCCCCATCAAACACTCCCAGGACAGGGCAGCACGGGGTTAGATACAGAGTACATCTCCCTCTACACCGTCCCCATCAAATACTCCCAGGACAGGTACAGCAAGGGGTTAGTAGAGAGTAAGTCTCCCTCTACACCGTCCCCATCAAACACTCCCAGGACAGGTATAGCACGGGGTTAGATACAGAGTAAAGCTCCCTCTACACTGTCCCCATCGAACACTCCCATGACAGGTATAGCATGGGGTTAGATGCAGAGTAAATCTCCCTCTACACCGTCCCCATCAAACACACCCAGGACAGGTACAGCACAGTGTTAGATACAGAGTAAAGTTCCCTCCACACCGTCCCCATCAAACACTCCTAGAATACGTATAGCACAGGGTTAGAAACAGAGTAAATCTCCCTCTACACTGTCCGAATCAAACACTCCCAGGACAGGCACAGCACAGTTTAGATACAGAGTAAAGCTCCCTCTACACCGTCCCCATCAAACACTCCCAGGACAGGTACAGCACGGGGTTAGATACAGAGTAAATCTCCCTCTACACCGTCCCCATCAAACACTCCGAGGACAGGTACAGCACGGGTTTATGTACAGAGTAAATTTCCCTCTACACCGTCCCCATCAAACACTCCCAGGACAGGTAAAGCACGGGGTTAGATACAGAGTAAAGCTCCCTCTACACTTTCCCCATCAAACACTCCCAGGACAGGTAAAGCACGGGGTTAGATACAGAGTAAAGCTCCCTCTACACTTTCCCCATCAAACACTCCCAGGACAGGTAAAGCACACGGTTAGATACAGAATAAAGCTCCCTCTCCACCATCCCCATCAAACTCTCACAGGACAGGTACAGCACGGGGTTAGATACAGAGTAAATCTCCCTCTACACCATCCCCATCAAACACTCCCAGGACAGGTACAGCACGGGGTTAGATACAGAGTAAAGCTCCCTCTACACCGGCCCCATCAAACACTCCCAGGACAGATAAAACATGGGATTAGATACATAGTAAAGCTCCGTCTACACCGTCCCCATCAAACACTCCCAGGAGAGGTACAGCACGGGGTTAGATATAGAGTAAAGCTCCCACTGCACCGTTCCAATCAAAAACTACAAGGACAGGTAAAGCATGGGGTTAAATACAGAGTAAAGCTCCCTCTACACCGTCCCCATCAAACACTCCCAGGACAGGTACAGCACGGGGTTAGATACAGAGTAAAGCTCCCTCTACACCGTCCCCATCATACACTCCCAGGACAGGTACAGCATGGGGTTAGATACAGAGTAAATCTCCCTCTACACCGTCCCCATCAAACACTCCCAGGACAGGTACAGCACGGGGTTAGATACAGAGTAAATCTCCCTCTACACCGTCCCCATCAAACACTCCCAGGACAGGTAGAGCACGGGGTTAGATACAGAGTAAATCTCCTTCTACACTGTCCCCATCAAACACTCCCAGGACAGGTACAGCACGGGGTTAGATACAGAGTAAAGCTCGCTCTACACTGTCCCCATCAAACACTCCCAGGACAGGGACAGCACGGGGTTAGATACAGAGTACATCTCCCTCTACACCGTCCCCATCAAATACTCCCAGGACAGGTACAGCAAGGGGTTAGTAGAGAGTAAGTCTCCCTCTACACCGTCCCCATCAAACACTCCCAGGACAGGTATAGCACGGGGTTAGATACAGAGTAAAGCTCCCTCTACACTGTCCCCATCGAACACTCCCATGACAGGTAGAGCATGGGGTTAGATGCAGAGTAAATCTCCCTCTACACCGTCCCCATCAAACACACCCAGGACAGGTACAGCACAGTGTTAGATACAGAGTAAAGTTCCCTCCACACCGTCCCCATCAAACACTCCTAGAATACGTATAGCACAGGGTTAGAAACAGAGTAAATCTCCCTCTACACTGTCCGAATCAAACACTCCCAGGACAGGTACAGCACAGTTTAGATACAGAGTAAAGCTCCCTCTACACCGTCCCCATCAAACACTCCCAGGACAGGTACAGCACGGGGTTAGATACAGAGTAAATCTCCCTCTACACCGTCCCCATCAAACACTCCGAGGACAGGTACAGCACGGGTTTATGTACAGAGTAAATTTCCCTCTACACCGTCCCCATCAAACACTCCCAGGACAGGTAAAGCACGGGGTTAGATACAGAGTAAAGCTCCCTCTACACTGTCCCCATCAAACACTCCCAGGACAGGTACAGCACGGTGTTAGACACAGAGTAAAGCTCCCTCTACACCGTCCCCATCAAACACTCCCAGGACAGGTACAGCACGGGGATAGATACAGAGTAAAGCTCCCTCTACACTTTCCCCATCAAACACTCACTGGACAGGTAAAGCACGGGGTTAGATACAGAGTAAAGCTCCCTCTACACTTTCCCCATCAAACACTCCCAGGACAGGTAAAGCACGGGGTTAGATACAGAGTAAAGCTCCCTCTACACTTTCCCCATCAAACACTCCCAGGACAGGTAGAGCACGGGGTTAGATACAGAGTAAATCTCCTTCGACACTGTCCCCATCAAACACTCCCAGGACAGGTACAGCACGGGGTTAGACACAGTGTAAAGCTCCCTCTACACTGTCCCCATCAAACACTCCCAGGACAGGTACACCACGGGGTAAGATACAGAGTACATCTCCCTCTACACCGTCCCCATCAAATACTCCCAGGACAGGTACAGCAAGGGGTTAGATAGAGAGTAAGTCTCCCTCTACACCGTCCCCATCAAACACTCCCAGGACAGGTATGGCACGGGGTTAGATACAGAGTAAAGCTCCCTCTACTCCATCCCCAACAAACACTCCCAGAACAGGTACAGCACGGGGTTAGATACAGAGTAAAGCTCCCTCTCCACCATCCCCATCAAACTCTCACAGGACAGGTACAGCACGGGGTTAGATACAGAGTAAATCTCCCTCTACACCATTCCCATCAAACACTCCCAGGACAGGTACAGCACGGGGTTAGATACACAGTAAAGCTCCCTCTACACCGGCCCCATCAAACACTCCCAGGACAGATAAAACATGGGATTAGATACATAGTAAAGCTCCGTCTACACCGTCCCAATCAAACACTCCCAGGAGAGGTACAGCACGGGGTTAGATATAGAGTAAAGCTCCCACTGCACCGTTCCAATCAAAAACTACAAGGACAGGTAAAGCATGGGGTTAAATACAGAGTAAAGCTCCCTCTACACCGTCCCCATCAAACACTCCCAGGACAGGTACAGCATGGGGTTAGATACAGAGTAAATCTCCCTCTACACCGTCCCCATCAAACACTCCCAGGATAGGTACAGCACGGGGTTAGATACAGAGTAAAGCTCCCTCTACACTTTCCCCATCAAACACTCCCTGGACAGGTAGAGCACGGGGTTAGATACAGAGTAAATCTCCTTCTACACTGTCCCCATCAAACACTCCCAGGACAGGTAGAGCACGGGGTTAGATACAGAGTAAAGCTCGCTCTACACTGTCCCCATCAAACACTCCCAGGACAGGGACAGCACAGGGTTAGATACAGAGTACATCTCCCTCTACACCGTCCCCATCAAATACTCCCAGGACAGGTACAGCAAGGGGTTAGATAGAGAGTAAGTCTCCCTCTACACCGTCCCCATCAAACACTCCCAGGACAGGTAAAGCACGGGGTTAGATACAGAGTAAAGCTCCCTCTACACTTTCCCCATCAAACACTCCCAGGACAGGTAGAGCACGGGGTTAGATACAGAGTAAATCTCCTTCGACACTGTCCCCATCAAACACTCCCAGGACAGGTACAGCACGGGGTTAGACACAGTGTAAAGCTCCCTCTACACTGTCCCCATCAAACACTCCCGGGACAGGTACAGCACGGGGTAAGATACAGAGTACATCTCCCTCTACACCGTCCCCATCAAATACTCCCAGGACAGGTACAGCAAGGGGTTAGATAGAGAGTAAGTCTCCCTCTACACCGTCCCCATCAAACACTCCCAGGACAGGTATGGCACGGGGTTAGATACAGAGTAAAGCTCCCTCTACTCCATCCCCAACAAACACTCCCAGAACAGGTACAGCACGGGGTTAGATACAGAGTAAATCTCCCTCTACACCGTCCCCATCAAACACTCCCAGGACAGGTACAGCACGGGGTTAGATACAGAGTAAAGCTCCCTCTACACTGTCCCCATCAAACACTCCCAGGACAGGTGCAGCACGGGGTTAGATACAGAGTAAATTTCCCTCTGCACCGTCCCCATCAAACACTCCCAGGACAGGTACAGCACGGGGTTAGATACAGAGTAAAGGTCCCTCTACACTGTGCCCATCAAACACTCCCAGGAGAGGTACAGCATGGGGTTAGATACAGAGTAAAGCTCCCTCTACACTGTCCCCATCAAACACTCCCAGGACAGGTACAGCACGGGGTTAGATAGAGAGTAAAGCTCCCTCTACACTGTCCCCATCAAACACTCCTAGAATACGTATAGCACAGGGTTAGATACAGAGTAAAGCTCCCTCTCCACCATCCCCATCAAACTCTCACAGGACAGGTACAGCACGGGGTTAGATACAGAGTAAATCTCCCTCTACACCATCCCCATCAAACACTCCCAGGACAGGTACAGCATGGGGTTAAATACAGAGTAAAGCTCCCTCTACACCGTCCCCATCAAACACTCCCAGGACAGGTACAGCACGGGATTAGATACAGAGTAAAGCTCCCTCTACACTGTCCCCATCAAACACTCCCAGGACAGGTACAGCATGGGGTTAGATATAGAGTAAAGCTCCCACTGCACCGTTCCAATCAAAAACTACAAGGACAGGTAAAGCATGGGGTTAAATACAGAGTAAATTTCCCTCTACACCGTCCCCATCAAACACTCCCAGGACAGGTAAAGCACGGGGTTAGATGCAGAGTAAAGCTCCGTCTACACTGTCCCCATCAAACACTCCCAGGACAGGTATTGCACGGGGTTAGATACAGAGTAAATTTCCCTCCACACTGTCCCCAACAAACATTCCCAGAAAAGTTACAGCACGGGGTTATGTACAGAGTAAATCTCCCTCTACACTGTTCCCATCAAACACTCCCAGGACAGGTACAGCACGGGGTTAGATAAAGAGTTAAGCTCCCTCTACACTTTCCCCATCAAACACTCCCAGGACAGGTGCAGCACGGGGTTAGATAGAGAATAAGTCTCCCTCTACACCGTCCCCATCAAACACTCCCAGGACAGGTATGGCACGGGGTTAGTTACAGAGTAAAGCTCACTCTACACTGTCCCTATCAAACACTCCGATGACAGGTACAGCACGGGGTTAGATACAGATTAAATCTCCCTCTACACTGTCCCCATCATACACGCCCGTTGCAAGTACAGCACGGGGTTAGATACAGAGTAAAGCTCCCTCTACACAGTCCCCATCAAACACTCCCAGGACAGGTACAGCACGGGGTTAGATACAGAGTCAAGCTTCCTCTGCACCATCTACATTAAACACTCCCAGGAAAGGTACAGCACGGGGTTAGATACAGAATAAATCTTCCTCTGCACTGTCCCCATCAAACAGTCCCAGGACAGGTACAGTAAGGGGTTAGAAACAGAATAAATCTCCCTCTACACCGTCCCCATCAAACACACCCAGGACAGGTACAGCACGGTGTTAGATACAGAGGAAAGCTCCCTCCACACCGTCCCCATCAAACACTCCCAGGACAGGTACAGCACGGTGTTAGATTCAGAGTAAATCTCCCTCTACACTGTCCCCATCAAACACTCCCAGGACAGGTACAGCACGGGGTTAGATACAGAGTAAAGCTCCCTCTACACTCTACCCATCAAACACTCCCAGTACAGGTACAGCACGGGGTTAGATAGAGAGTAAAGCTCCCTCTACACTGTCCCCATCAAACACTCCTAGGATACGTATAGCACAGGGTTAGATACAGAGTAAAGCTCCCTCTACACCATCCCCATCAAACACTCACAGGACAGTTACAGCACGGGGTTAGATACAGAGTAAATCTCCCTCTACACCATCCCCATCAAACACTCCCAGGACTGGTAAAACATGGGATTAGATACATAGTAACGCTCCGTCTACACTGTCCCCATCAAACACTCCCTGGACAGGTAAAGCACGGGGTTAGATACAGAGTAAAGCTCCGTCTACACTGTCCCCATCAAACACTCCCAGGACAGGTATTACACGGGGTTAGATACAGAGTAAATTTCCCTCCACACTGTCCCCATCAAACATTCCCAGAAAAGTTACAGCACGGGGTTATGTACAGAGTAAATCTCCCTCTACACTGTCCCCATCAAACACTCCCAGGACAGGTACAGCACGGGGTTAGATAAAGAGTTAAGCTCCCTCTACACTTTCCCCATCAAACCCTCCCAGGACAGGTGCAGCACGGGGTTAGATAGAGAATAAGTCTCCCTCTACACCGTCCCCATCAAACACTCCCAGGACAGGTATGGCACGGGGTTAGTTACAGAGTAAAGCTCCCTGTACACTGTCCCCATCAAACACTCCCAGGACAGGTGCAGCACGGGGTTAGATACGGAGTATATCTCCCTCTACACCGTCCCCATCAAACACTCCCAGGACAGGTGCAGCACGGGGTTAGATACAGAGTAAAGCTCACTCTACACTGTCCCTATCAAACACTCCGATGACAGGTACAGCACGGGGTTAGATACAGAGTAAATCTCCCTCTACACTGTCCCCATCATACACGCCCGTTGCAAGTACTGCACGGGGTTAGATACAGAGTAAAGCTCCCTCTACACAGTCCCCATCAAACACTCCCAGGACAGGTATAGCACGGGGTTAGATACAGAGTCAAGCTTCCTCTGCACCATCTACATTAAACACTCCCAGGAAAGGTACAGCACGGGGTTAGATACAGAATAAATCTTCCTCTGCACTGTCCCCATCAAACAGTCCCAGGACAGGTACAGTAAGGGGTTAGAAACAGAATAAATCTCCCTCTACACCGTCCCCATCAAACACTCCCAGGACAGGTACAGCACGGTGTTAGATACAGAGGAAAGCTCCCTCCACACCGTCCCCATCAAACACTCCCAGGACAGGTACAGCACGGTGTTAGATTCAGAGTAAATCTCCCTCTACACTGTCCCCATCAAACACTCCCAGGACAGGTACAGCACGGGGTTAGATACAGAGTAAAGCTCCCTCTACACTCTACCCATCAAACACTCCCAGTACAGGTACAGCACGGGGTTAGATAGAGAGTAAAGCTCCCTCTACACTGTCCCCATCAAACACTCCTAGGATACGTATAGCACAGGGTTAGATACAGAGTAAAGCTCCCTCTACACCATCCCCATCAAACACTCACAGGACAGTTACAGCACGGGGTTAGATACAGAGTAAATCTCCCTCTACACCATCCCCATCAAACACTCCCAGGACTGGTAAAACATGGGATTAGATACATAGTAACGCTCCGTCTACACTGTCCCCATCAAACACTCCCTGGACAGGTACAGCACGGGGTTAGATACAGAGTAAAGCTCCCTCTACACCGTCCCCATCAAACATTCCCAGGAGATGTACAGCACGGGGTTAGATATAGAGTAAAGCTCCCACTGCACCGTTCCAATCAAAAACTACCAGGACAGGTAAAGCATGGGGTTAAATACAGAGTAAAGCTCCCTCTACACCGTCCCCATCAAACACTCCCAGGACAGGTACAGCACGGGGTTAGATACAGAGTAAAGCTCCCTCTACACCGTCCCCATCAAACACTCCCAGAAAAGGTACAGCACGGGTTTATATACAGAGTAAATTTCCCTCTACACCGTCCCCATCAAACACTCCCAGGACAGGTAAAGCTCGGGGTTAGATACAGAGTAAAGCTCCCTCTACACAGTCCCCATCAAACACTCCCAGGACAGGTATTACACGGGGTTAGATACAGAGTAAATTTCCCTCCAAACTGTCCCCATCAAACATTCCCAGAAAAGTTACAGCACGGGGTTATGTACAGAGTAAATCTCCCTCTACACTGTCCCCATCAAACACTCCCAGGACAGGTAAAGCACGGGGTTAGATAAAGAGTTAAGCTCCCTCTACACTTTCCCCATCAAACACTCCCAGGAAAGGTAGAGCACGGGGTTAGATACAGAGTAAATCTCCTTCTACACTGTCCCCATCAAACACTCCCAGGACAGATACAGCACGGGGTTAGATACAGAGTACGTCTCCCTCTACACCGTCCCCATCAAATACTCCCAGGACAGGTGCAGCACAGGGTTAGATAGAGAGTAAGTCTCCCTCTACACCGTCCCCATCAAACACTCCCAGGACAGGTATGGCACGGGGTTAGATATAGAGTAAATCTCCCTGTACACCGTCCCCAACCAACACTCCCGGGACAGGTACAGCACGGGGTTAGATACAGAGTAAATCTCCCTCTACACCGTCCCCATCAAACACTCCCAGGACAGGTGCAGCACGGGGTTAGATACAGAGTAAAGCTCCCTCTACACTGTCCCTATCAAACACTCCGATGACAGGTACAGCACGGGGTTAGATACAGAGTAAATCTCCCTCTACACCGTCCGCATCAAACACTCCCAGGACAGGAACAGCACGGGGTTAGATACAGTGTAAAGCTCCCTCTACACTGTCCCCATCATACACGCCCGTTGCAAGTACAGCACGGGGTTAGATACAGAGTAAAGCTCCCTCTACACAGTCCCCATCAAACACTCCCAGGACAGGTACAGCACGGGGTAAGATACAGAGTCAAGCTTCCTCTACACCATCTACATTAAACACTCCCAGGAAAGGTACAGCACGGGGTTAGACACAGAATAAATCTTCCTCTGCACTGTCCCCATCAAACACTCCCAGGACAGGTACAGTAAGGGGTTAGAAACAGAATAAATCTCCCTCAACACCTTGCCCATCAAACACTCCCAGGACAGGTACAGCACAGGGTTAGAAACAGAGTAAAGCTCCGTCTACACTGTCCCCATCAAACACACCCAGGACAGGTACAGCATGGTGTTAGATACAGAGTAAAGCTCACTCCACACCGTCCCCATCAAACAGTCCCAGGACAGGTATAGCACGGTGTTAGATTCAGAGTAAATCTCCCTCTACACTGTCCCCATCAAACACTCCCAGGACAGGTACAGCACGGGATTAGATACAGAGTAAAGCTCCCTCTACACCGTACCCATCAAACACTCCCAGGAGAGTTACAGCATGGGGTTAGATACAGAGTAAAGCTCCCTCTACACTCTACCCATCAAACACTCCCAGTACAGGTACAGCACGGGGTTAGATAGAGAGTAAAGCTCCCTCTACACTGTCCCCATCAAACACTCCTAGGATACGTATAGCACATGGTTAGATACAGAGTAAAGCTCCCTCTACACCATCCCCATCAAACACTCACAGGACAGGTACAGCACGGGGTTAGATACAGAGTATATCTCCCTCTACACCATCCCCATCAAACACTCCCAGGACAGGTAAAACATGGGATTAGATACATAGTAAAGCTCCGTCTACACCGTCCCCATCAAACACTCCCAGGACAGGTACAGCACGGGGTTAGATACAGAGTAAAGCTCCCGCTACACCGTCCCCATCAAACACTCCCAGAAAAAGTACAGCACGGGTTTATGTACAGAGTAAATTTCCCTCTACACCGTCCCCATCAAACACTCCCAGGACAGGTAAAGCACGGGGTTAGATACAGAGTAAAGCTCCCTCTACACAGTCCCCATCAAACAGTCCCAGGACAGGTATTACACGGGGTTAGATACAGAGTAAATTTCCCTCTACACTGTCCCCATCAAACATTCCCAGAAAAGTTACAGCACGGGGTTATGTACAGAGTAAATCTCCCTCTACACTGTCCCCATCAAACACTCCCAGGACAGGTACAGCACGGGGTTAGATAAAGAGTTAAGCTCCCTCTACACTTTCCCCATCAAACACTCCCAGGACAGGTAGAGCATGGGGTTAGATACAGAGTAAATCTCCTTCTACACTGTCCCCATCAAACACTCCCAGGAGAGGTGCAGCACGGGGTTAGATACAGTGTAAAGCTCCCTCTACACTGTCCCCATCAAACACTCCCAGGACAGGTACAGCACAGGGTTAGATACAGAGTAAAGCTCCCTCTACACTGTCCCCATCAAACACTCCCAGGACAGGTACAGCACAGGGTTAGATACAGAGTAAAGCTCCCTCTACACCGTCCCCATCAAATACTCCCAGGACAGGTACAGCAAGGGGTTAGATAGAGAGTAAGTCTCCCTCTACACCGTCCCCATCAAACACTCCCAGGACAGGTATGGCACGGGATTAGATACAGAGTAAAGCTCCCTCTACACCGTCCCCATCAAACACTCCCAGGACAGGTACAGCATGGGGTTAGATAGAGAGTAAAGCTCCCTCTACACTGTCCCCATCAAACACTCCTAGAATACGTATAGCACACGGTTAGATACAGAATAAAGCTCCCTCTCCACCATCCCCATCAAACTCTCACAGGACAGGTACAGCACGGGGTTAGATACAGAGTAAATCTCCCTCTACACCATCCCCATCAAACACTCCCAGGACAGATAAAACATGGGATTAGATACATAGTAAAGCTAAGTCTACACCGTCCCCATCAAACACTCCCAGGAGAGGTACAGCACGGGGTTAGATATAGAGTAAAGCTCCCACTGCACCGTTCCAATCAAAAACTACAAGGACAGGTAAAGCATGGGGTTAAATACAGAGTAAAGCTTCCTCTACACCGTCCCCATCAAACACTCCCAGGACAGGTACAGCATGGGGTTAGATACAGAGTAAATCTCCCTCTACACCGTCCCCATCAAACACTCCCAGGATAGGTACAGCACGGGGTTAGATGCAGAGTAAAGCTCCCTCTACACTTTCCCCATCAAACACTCCCTGGACAGGTAGAGCACGGGGTTAGATACAGAGTAAATCTCCTTCTACACTGTCCTCATCAAACACTCCCAGGACAGGTACAGCACGGGGTTAGATACAGAGTAAAGCTCGCTCTACACTGTCCCCATCAAACACTCCCAGGACAGGGACAGCACAGGGTTAGATACAGAGTACATCTCCCTCTACACCGTCCCCATCAAATACTCCCAGGACAGGTACAGCACGGGGTTAGATAGAGAGTAAGTCTCCCTCTACACCGTCCCCATCAAACACTCCCAGGACAGGTATAGCACGGGGTTAGATACAGAGTAAAGCTCCCTCTACACTGTCCCCATCGAACACTCCCATGACAGGTAGAGCATGGGGTTAGATGCAGAGTAAATCTCCCTCTACACCGTCCCCATCAAACACACCCAGGACAGGTACAGCACAGTGTTAGATACAGATTAAAGTTCCCTCCACACCGTCCCCATCAAACACTCCTAGAATACGTATAGCACAGGGTTAGATACAGAGTAAATCTCCCTCTACACTGTCCGCATCAAACACTCCCAGGACAGGTACAGCATGGGGTTAGATACAGAGTAAATCTCCCTCTACACTGTCCCCATCAAACACTCCCAGGACAGGTACAGCACGGGGTTAGATACAGAGTAAAGCTCCCTCTACACCGTCCCCATCAAACACTCCCAGGACAGGTACAGCACGGGGTTAGATACAGAGTAAATCTCCCTCTACACCGTCCCCATCAAACACTCCGAGGACAGGTACAGCACGGGTTTATGTACAGAGTAAATTTCCCTCTACACCGTCCCCATCAAACACTCCCAGGACAGGTACAGCACGGGGTTAGATACAGAGTAAATCTCCTTCGACACTGTCCCCATCAAACACTCCCAGGACAGGTACAGCACGGGGTTAGACACAGTGTAAATCTCCCTCTACACTGTCCCCATCAAACACTCCCAGGACAGGTACAGCACGGGGTAAGATACAGAGTACATCTCCCTCTACACCGTCCCCATCAAATACTCCCAGGACAGGTACAGCAAGGGGTTAGATAGAGAGTAAGTCTCCCTCTACACCGTCCCCATCAAACGCTCCCAGGACAGGTATGGCTCGGGGTTAGATACAGAGTAAAGCTCCCTCTACACTGTCCCCATCAAACACTCCCAGGACAGGTACAGCACAGGGTTAGATACAGAGTAAAGCTCCCTCTACACTGTCCCCATCAAACACTCCCAGGAGAGGTACAGCACGGGGTTAGATACAGAGTAAATCTCCCTCTACACCGTCCCCATCAAATACTCCCAGGACAGGTACAGCAAGGGGTTAGATAGAGAGTAAGTCTCCCTCTACACCGTCCCCATCAAACACTCCCAGGACAGGTATGGCACGGGATTAGATACAGAGTAAAGCTCCCTCTACACCGTCCCCATCAAACACTCCCAGGACAGGTACAGCATGGGGTTAGATAGAGAGTAAAGCTCCCTCTACACTGTCCCCATCAAACACTCCTAGAATACGTATAGCACACGGTTAGATACAGAATAAAGCTCCCTCTCCACCATCCCCATCAAACTCTCACAGGACAGGTACAGCACGGGGTTAGATACAGAGTAAATCTCCCTCTACACCATCCCCATCAAACACTCCCAGGACAGATAAAACATGGGATTAGATACATAGTAAAGCTAAGTCTACACCGTCCCCATCAAACACTCCCAGGAGAGGTACAGCACGGGGTTAGATATAGAGTAAAGCTCCCACTGCACCGTTCCAATCAAAAACTACAAGGACAGGTAAAGCATGGGGTTAAATACAGAGTAAAGCTTCCTCTACACCGTCCCCATCAAACACTCCCAGGACAGGTACAGCATGGGGTTAGATACAGAGTAAATCTCCCTCTACACCGTCCCCATCAAACACTCCCAGGATAGGTACAGCACGGGGTTAGATACAGAGTAAAGCTCCCTCTACACTTTCCCCATCAAACACTCCCTGGACAGGTAGAGCACGGGGTTAGATACAGAGTAAATCTCCTTCTACACTGTCCTCATCAAACACTCCCAGGACAGGTACAGCACGGGGTTAGATACAGAGTAAAGCTCGCTCTACACTGTCCCCATCAAACACTCCCAGGACAGGGACAGCACAGGGTTAGATACAGAGTACATCTCCCTCTACACCGTCCCCATCAAATACTCCCAGGACAGGTACAGCAAGGGGTTAGATAGAGAGTAAGTCTCCCTCTACACCGTCCCCATCAAACACTCCCAGGACAGGTATAGCACGGGGTTAGATACAGAGTAAAGCTCCCTCTACACTGTCCCCATCGAACACTCCCATGACAGGTAGAGCATGGGGTTAGATGCAGAGTAAATCTCCCTCTACACCGTCCCCATCAAACACACCCAGGACAGGTACAGCACAGTGTTAGATACAGAGTAAAGTTCCCTCCACACCGTCCCCATCAAACACTCCTAGAATACGTATAGCACAGGGTTAGATACAGAGTAAATCTCCCTCTACACTGTCCGCATCAAACACTCCTAGGACAGGTACAGCATGGGGTTAGATACAGAGTAAATCTCCCTCTACACTGTCCCCATCAAACACTCCCAGGACAGGTACAGCACGGGGTTAGATACAGAGTAAAGCTCCCTCTAAACTGTGCCCATCAAACACTCCCAGGACAGGTACAGCACGGTTTAGATACAGAGTAAAGCTCCCTCTACACCGTCCCCATCAAACACTCCCAGGACAGGTACAGCACGGGGTTAGATACAGAGTAAATCTCCCTCTACACCGTCCCCATCAAACACTCCGAGGACAGGTACAGCACGGGTTTATGTACAGAGTAAATTTCCCTCTACACCGTCCCCATCAAACACTCCCAGGACAGGTAAAGCACGGGGTTAGATACAGAGTAAAGCTCCCTCTACACTTTCCCCATCAAACACTCCCAGGACAGGTAGAGCACGGGGTTAGATACAGAGTAAATCTCCTTCGACACTGTCCCCATCAAACACTCCCAGGACAGGTACAGCACGGGGTTAGACACAGTGTAAAGCTCCCTCTACACTGTCCCCATCAAACACTCCCAGGACAGGTACAGCACGGGGTAAGATACAGAGTACATCTCCCTCTACACCGTCCCCATCAAATACTCCCAGGACAGGTACAGCAAGGGGTTAGATAGAGAGTAAGTCTCCCTCTACACCGTCCCCATCAAACGCTCCCAGGACAGGTATGGCTCGGGGTTAGATACAGAGTAAAGCTCCCTCTACTCCATCCCCAACAAACACTCCCAGAACAGGTACAGCACGGGGTTAGATACAGAGTAAATCTCCCTCTACACCGTCCCCATCAAACACTCCCAGGACAGGTACAGCACGGGGTTAGATACAGAGTAAAGCTCCCTCTACACTGTCCCCATCAAACACTCCCAGGACAGGTGCAGCACGGGGTTAGATACAGAGTAAATCTCCCTCTGCACCGTCCCCATCAAACACTCCCAGGACAGGTACAGCACGGGGTTAGATACAGAGTAAAGCTCCCTCTACACTGTGCCCATCAAACACTCCCAGGAGAGGTACAGCATGGGGTTAGATACAGAGTAAAGCTCCCTCTACACTGTCCCCATCAAACACTCCCAGGACAGGTACAGCACGGGGTTAGATAGAGAGTAAAGCTCCCTCTACACTGTCCACATCAAACACTCCTAGAATACGTATAGCACAGGGTTAGATACAGAGTAAAGCTCCCTCTCCACCATCCCCATCAAACTCTCACAGGACAGGTACAGCACGGGGTTAGATACAGAGTAAATCTCCCTCTACACCATCCCCATCAAACACTCCCAGGACAGGTAAAACATGGGATTAGATACAGAGTAAAGCTCCGTCTACCCCGTCCCCATCAAACACTCCCAGGAGAGGTACAGCACGGGGTTAGATATAGAGTAAAGCTCCCACTGCACCGTTCCAATCAAAAACTACAAGGACAGGTAAAGCATGTGGTTAAATACAGAGTAAAGCTCCCTCTACACCGTCCCCATCAAACACTCCCAGGACAGGTACAGCACGGGATTAGATACAGAGTAAAGCTCCCTCTACACTGTCCCCATCAAACACTCCCAGGACAGGTACAGCACGGGGTTAGATATAGAGTAAAGCTCCCACTGCACCGTTCCAATCAAAAACTACCAGGACAGGTAAAGCATGGGGTTAAATACAGAGTAAATTTCCCTCTACACCGTCCCCATCAAACACTCCCAGGACAGGTAAAGCACGGGGTTAGATACAGAGTAAAGCTCCCTCTACACAGTCCCCATCAAACACTCCCAGGACAGGTATTACACGGGGTTAGATACAGAGTAAATTTCCCTCCACACTGTCCCCATCAAACACTCCCAGGACAGGTACAGCACGGGGTTAGATAAAGAGTTAAGCTCCCTCTACACTTTCCCCATCAAACACTCCCAGGACAGGTACAGCACGGGGTTAGATAAAGAGTTAAGCTCCCTCTACACTTTCCCCATCAAACACTCCCAGGACAGGTACAGCACGGGGTTAGATAAAGAGTTAAGCTCCCTCTACACTTTCCCCATCAAACACTCCCAGGACAGGTGCAGCACGGGGTTAGATAGAGAATAAGTCTCCCTCTACACCGTCCCCATCAAACACTCCCAGGACAGGTATGGCACGGGGTTAGTTACAGAGTAAAGCTCCCTCTACACTGTCCCCATCAAACACTCCCAGGACAGGTGCAGCACGGGGTTAGATACGGAGTATATCTCCCTCTACACCGTCCCCATCAAACACTCCCAGGACAGGTGCAGCACGGGGTTAGATACAGAGTAAAGCTCACTCTACACTGTCCCTATCAAACACTCCGATGACAGGTACAGCACGGGGTTAGATACAGAGTACATCTCCCTCTACACCGTCCCCATCAAATACTCCCAGGACAGGTACAGCAAGGGGTTAGATAGAGAGTAAGTCTCCCTCTACACCGTCCCCATCAAACACTCCCAGGACAGGTATAGCACGGGGTTAGATACAGAGTAAAGCTCCCTCTACACTGTCCCCATCGAACACTCCCATGACAGGTAAAGCACAGTGTTAGATACAGAGTAAAGTTCCCTCCACACCGTCCCCATCAAACACTCCTAGAATACGTATAGCACAGGGTTAGATACAGAGAAATCTCCCTCTACACTGTCCGCATCAAACACTCCCAGGACAGGTACAGCATGGGGTTAGATACAGAGTAAATCTCCCTCTACACTGTCCCCATCAAACACTCCCAGGACAGGTACAGCACGGGGTTAGATACAGAGTAAAGCTCCCTCTAAACTATGCCCATCAAACACTCCCAGGACAGGTACAGTTCGGTTTAGATACAGAGTAAAGCTCCCTCTACACCGTCCCCATCAAACACTCCCAGGACAGGTACAGCACGGGGTTAGATACAGAGTAAATCTCCCTCTACACCGTCCCCATCAAACACTCCGAGGACAGGTACAGCACGGGTTTATGTACAGAGTAAATTTCCCTCTACACCGTCCCCATCAAACACTCCCAGGACAGGTACAGCACGGGGTTAGATACTGAGTAAATCTCCCTCTACACTGTCCGCATCAAACACTCCCAGGACAGGTACAGCATGGGGTTAGATACAGAGTAAATCTCCCTCTACACTGTCCCCATCAAACACTCCCAGGACAGGTACAGCATGGGGTTAGATACAGAGTAAAGCTCCCTCTACACTGTCCCCATCAAACTCTCCCAGGACAGGTACAGCACGGGGTTAGATACAGAGTAAAGCTCCCTCTAAACTGTGCCCATCAAACACTCCCAGGACAGGTACAGCATGGTTTAGATACAGAGTAAAGCTCCCTCTACACCGTCCCCATCAAACACTCCCAGGACAGGTACAGCACGGGGTTAGATACAGAGTAAATCTCCCTCTACACCGTCCCCATCAAACACTCCGAGGACAGGTACAGCACGGGTTTATGTACAGAGTAAATTTCCCTCTACACCGTCCCCATCAAACACTCCCAGGACAGGTAAAGCACGGGGTTAGATAAAGAGTAAAGCTCCCTCTACACTTTCCCCATCAAACACTCCCAGGACAGGTAGAGCACGGGGTTAGATACAGAGTAAATCTCCTTCGACACTGTCCCCATCAAACACTCCCAGGACAGGTACAGCACGGGGTTAGACACAGTGTAAAGCTCCCTCTACACTGTCCCCATCAAACACTCCCAGGACAGGTACAGCACGGGGTAAGATACAGAGTACATCTCCCTCTACACCGTCCCCATCAAATACTCCCAGTACAGGTACAGCAAGGGGTTAGATAGAGAGTAAGTCTCCCTCTACACCGTCCCCATCAAACACTCCCAGGACAGGTATGGCACGGGGTTAGATACAGAGTAAAGCTCCCTCTACTCCATCCCCAACAAACACTCCCAGAACAGGTACAGCACGGGGTTAGATACAGAGTAAATCTCCCTCTACACCGTCCCCATCAAACACTCCCAGGACAGGTACAGCACGGGGATAGTTACAGAGTAAATCTCCCTCTACACTGTCCTCATCAAACAGTCCCAGGACAGGTACAGCACGGGGTTAGATACAGAGTAAATCTCCCTCTACACTGTCCCCATCAAACACTCCCAGGACAGGTACAGCACGGGGTTAGATAAAGAGTTAAGCTCCCTCTACACTTTCCCCATCAAACACTCCCAGGACAGGTGCAGCACGGGGTTAGATAGAGAATAAGTCTCCCTCTACACCGTCCCCATCAAACACTCCCAGGACAGGTATGGCACGGGGTTAGTTACAGAGTAAAGCTCCCTCTACACTGTCCCCATCAAACACTCCCAGGACAGGTGCAGCACGGGGTTAGATACGGAGTATATCTCCCTCTACACCGTCCCCATCAAACACTCCCAGGACAGGTGCAGCACGGGGTTAGATACAGAGTAAAGCTCACTCTACACTGTCCCTATCAAACACTCCGATGACAGGTACAGCACGGGGTTAGATACAGAGTACATCTCCCTCTACACCGTCCCCATCAAATACTCCCAGGACAGGTACAGCAAGGGGTTAGATAGAGAGTAAGTCTCCCTCTACACCGTCCCCATCAAACACTCCCAGGACAGGTATAGCACGGGGTTAGATACAGAGTAAAGCTCCCTCTACACTGTCCCCATCGAACACTCCCATGACAGGTAAAGCACAGTGTTAGATACAGAGTAAAGTTCCCTCCACACCGTCCCCATCAAACACTCCTAGAATACGTATAGCACAGGGTTAGATACAGAGAAATCTCCCTCTACACTGTCCGCATCAAACACTCCCAGGACAGGTACAGCATGGGGTTAGATACAGAGTAAATCTCCCTCTACACTGTCCCCATCAAACACTCCCAGGACAGGTACAGCACGGGGTTAGATACAGAGTAAAGCTCCCTCTAAACTATGCCCATCAAACACTCCCAGGACAGGTACAGTTCGGTTTAGATACAGAGTAAAGCTCCCTCTACACCGTCCCCATCAAACACTCCCAGGACAGGTACAGCACGGGGTTAGATACAGAGTAAATCTCCCTCTACACCGTCCCCATCAAACACTCCGAGGACAGGTACAGCACGGGTTTATGTACAGAGTAAATTTCCCTCTACACCGTCCCCATCAAACACTCCCAGGACAGGTACAGCACGGGGTTAGATACTGAGTAAATCTCCCTCTACACTGTCCGCATCAAACACTCCCAGGACAGGTACAGCATGGGGTTAGATACAGAGTAAATCTCCCTCTACACTGTCCCCATCAAACACTCCCAGGACAGGTACAGCATGGGGTTAGATACAGAGTAAAGCTCCCTCTAAACTGTGCCCATCAAACACTCCCAGGACAGGTACAGCATGGTTTAGATACAGAGTAAAGCTCCCTCTACACCGTCCCCATCAAACACTCCCAGGACAGGTACAGCACGGGGTTAGATACAGAGTAAATCTCCCTCTACACCGTCCCCATCAAACACTCCGAGGACAGGTACAGCACGGGTTTATGTACAGAGTAAATTTCCCTCTACACCGTCCCCATCAAACACTCCCAGGACAGGTAAAGCACGGGGTTAGATAAAGAGTAAAGCTCCCTCTACACTTTCCCCATCAAACACTCCCAGGACAGGTAGAGCACGGGGTTAGATACAGAGTAAATCTCCTTCGACACTGTCCCCATCAAACACTCCCAGGACAGGTACAGCACGGGGTTAGACACAGTGTAAAGCTCCCTCTACACTGTCCCCATCAAACACTCCCAGGACAGGTACAGCACGGGGTAAGATACAGAGTACATCTCCCTCTACACCGTCCCCATCAAATACTCCCAGGACAGGTACAGCAAGGGGTTAGATAGAGAGTAAGTCTCCCTCTACACCGTCCCCATCAAACACTCCCAGGACAGGTATGGCACGGGGTTAGATACAGAGTAAAGCTCCCTCTACTCCATCCCCAACAAACACTCCCAGAACAGGTACAGCACGGGGTTAGATACAGAGTAAATCTCCCTCTACACCGTCCCCATCAAACACTCCCAGGACAGGTACAGCACGGGGTTAGATACAGAGTAAAGCTCCCTCTACACTGTCCCCATCAAACACTCCCAGGACAGGTGCAGCACGGGGTTAGATACAGAGTAAATCTCCCTCTGCACCGTCCCCATCAAACACTCCCAGGACAGGTACAGCACGGGGTTAGATACAGAGTAAAGGTCCCTCTACACTGTGCCCATCAAACACTCCCAGGAGAGGTACAGCATGGGGTTAGATACAGAGTAAAGCTCCCTCTACACTGTCCCCATCAAACACTCCCAGGACAGGTACAGCACGGGGTTAGATAGAGAGTAAAGCTCCCTCTACACTGTCCACATCAAACACTCCTAGAATACGTATAGCACAGGGTTAGGTACAGAGTAAAGCTCCCTCTCCACCATCCCCATCAAACTCTCACAGGACAGGTACAGCACGGGGTTAGATACAGAGTAAATCTCCCTCTACACCATCCCCATCAAACACTCCCAGGACAGGTAAAACATGGGATTAGATACATAGTAAAGCTCCGTCTACCCCGTCCCCATCAAACACTCCCAGGAGAGGTACAGCACGGGGTTAGATATAGAGTAAAGCTCCCACTGCACCGTTCCAATCAAAAACTACAAGGACAGGTAAAGCATGGGGTTAAATACAGAGTAAAGCTCCCTCTAAACCGTCCCCATCAAACACTCCCAGGACAGGTACAGCACGGGATTAGATACAGAGTAAAGCTCCCTCTACACTGTCCCCATCAAACACTCCCAGGACAGGTACAGCACGGGGTTAGATATAGAGTAAAGCTCCCTCTGCACCGTTCCAATCAAAAACTACCAGGACAGGTAAAGCATGGGGTTAAATACAGAGTAAATTTCCCTCTACACCGTCCCCATCAAACACTCCCAGGACAGGTAAAGCACGGGGTTAGATACAGAGTAAAGCTCCCTCTACACAGTCCCCATCAAACACTCCCAGGACAGGTATTACACGGGGTTAGATACAGAGTAAATTTCCCTCCACACTGTCCCCATCAAACATTCCCAGAAAAGTTACAGCACGGGGTTATGTACAGAGTAAATCTCCCTCTACACTGTCCCCATCAAACACTCCCAGGACAGGTACAGCACGGGGTTAGATAAAGAGTTAAGCTCCCTCTACACTTTCCCCATCAAACACTCCCAGGACAGGTGCAGCACGGGGTTAGATAGAGAATAAGTCTCCCTCTACACCGTCCCCATCAAACACTCCCAGGACAGGTATGGCACGGGGTTAGTTACAGAGTAAAGCTCCCTCTACACTGTCCCCATCAAACACTCCCAGGACAGGTGCAGCACGGGGTTAGATACGGAGTATATCTCCCTCTACACCGTCCCCATCAAACACTCCCAGGACAGGTGCAGCACGGGGTTAGATACAGAGTAAAGCTCACTCTACACTGTCCCTATCAAACACTCCGATGACAGGTACAGCACGGGGTTAGATACAGAGTAAATCTCCCTCTACACTGTCCCCATCATACACGCCCGTTGCAAGTACAGCACGGGGTTAGATACAGAGTAAAGCTCCCTCTACACAGTCCCCATCAAACACTCCCAGGACAGGTACAGCACGGGGTTAGATACAGAGTCAAGCTTCCTCTGCACCATCTACATTAAACACTCCCAGGAAAGGTACAGGACGGGGTTAGATACAGAATAAATCTTCCTCTGCACTGTCCCCATCAAACAGTCCCAGGACAGGTACAGTAAGGGGTTAGAAACAGAATAAATCTCCCTCTACACCGTCCCCATCAAACACACCCAGGACAGGTACAGCACGGTGTTAGATACAGAGGAAAGCTCCCTCCACACCGTCCCCATCAAACACTCCCAGGACAGGTACAGCACGGTGTTAGATTCAGAGTAAATCTCCCTCTACACTGTCCCCATCAAACACTCCCAGGACAGGTACAGCACGGGGTTAGATACAGAGTAAAGCTCCCTCTACACTCTACCCATCAAACACTCCCAGTACAGGTACAGCACGGGGTTAGATAGAGAGTAAAGCTCCCTCTACACTGTCCCCATCAAACACTCCTAGGATACGTATAGCACAGGGTTAGATACAGAGTAAAGCTCCCTCTACACCATCCCCATCAAACACTCACAGGACAGTTACAGCACGGGGTTAGATACAGAGTAAATCTCCCTCTACACCATCCCCATCAAACACTCCCAGGACAGGTAAAACATGGGATTAGATACATAGTAACGCTCCGTCTACACTGTCCCCATCAAACACTCCCTGGACAGGTACAGCACGGGGTTAGATACAGAGTAAAGCTCCCTCTACACCGTCCCCATCAAACATTCCCAGGAGATGTACAGCACGGGGTTAGATATAGAGTAAAGCTCCCACTGCACCGTTCCAATCAAAAACTACCAGGACAGGTAAAGCATGGGGTTAAATACAGAGTAAAGCTCCCTCTACACCGTCCCCATCAAACACTCCCAGGACAGGTACAGCACGGGGTTAGATACAGAGTAAAGCTCCCTCTACACCGTCCCCATCAAACACTCCCAGAAAAGGTACAGCACGGGTTTATATACAGAGTAAATTTCCCTCTACACCGTCCCCGTCAAACACTCCCAGGACAGGTAAAGCTCGGGGTTAGATACAGAGTAAAGCTCCCTCTACACAGTCCCCATCAAACAGTCCCAGGACAGGTATTACACGGGGTTAGATACAGAGTAAATTTCCCTCCAAACTGTCCCCATCAAACATTCCCAGAAAAGTTACAGCACGGGGTTATGTACAGAGTAAATCTCCCTCTACACTGTCCCCATCAAACACTCGCAGGACAGGTACAGCACGGGGTTAGATAAAGAGTTAAGCTCCCTCTACACTTTCCCCATCAAACACTCCCAGGAAAGCTAGAGCACGGGGTTAGATACAGAGTAAATCTCCTTCTACACAGTCCCCATCAAACACTCCCAGGACAGATACAGCACGGGGTTAGATACAGAGTACGTCTCCCTCTACACCGTCCCCATCAAATACTCCCAGGACAGGTGCAGCACGGGGTTAGATAGAGAGTAAGTCTCCCTCTACACCGTCCCCATCAAACACTCCCAGGACAGGTATGGCACGGGGTTAGATATAGAGTAAATCTCCCTGTACACCGTCCCCAACCAACACTCCCGGGACAGGTACAGCACGGGGTTAGATACAGAGTAAATCTCCCTCTACACCGTCCCCATCAAACACTCCCAGGACAGGTGCAGCACGGGGTTAGATACAGAGTAAAGCTCCCTCTACACTGTCCCTATCAAACACTCCGATGACAGGTACAGCACGGGGTTAGATACAGAGTAAATCTCCCTCTACACCGTCCGCATCAAACACTCCCAGGACAGGAACAGCATGGGGTTAGATACAGTGTAAAGCTCCCTCTACACTGTCCCCATCATACACGCCCGTTGCAAGTACAGCACGGGGTTAGATACAGAGTAAAGCTCCCTCTACACAGTCCCCATCAAACACTCCCAGGACAGGTACAGCACGGGGTTAGATACAGAGTCAAGCTTCCTCTACACCATCTACATTAAACACTCCCAGGAAAGGTACAGCACGGGGTTAGACACAGAATAAATCTTCCTCTGCACTGTCCCCATCAAACAGTCCCAGGACAGGTACAGTAAGGGGTTAGAAACAGAATAAATCTCCCTCAACACCTTGCCCATCAAACACTCCCAGGACAGGTACAGCACAGGGTTAGAAACAGAGTAAAGCTCCCTCTACACTGTCCCCATCAAACACACCCAGGACAGGTACAGCATGGTGTTAGATACAGAGTAAAGCTCACTCCACACCGTCCCCATCAAACAGTCCCAGGACAGGTATAGCACGGTGTTAGATTCAGAGTAAATCTCCCTCTACACTGTCCCCATCAAACACTCCCAGGACAGGTACAGCACGGGATTAGATACAGAGTAAAGCTCCCTCTACACTGTACCCATCAAACACTCCCAGGAGAGTTACAGCATGGGGTTAGATACAGAGTAAAGCTCCCTCTACACTCTACCCATCAAACACTGCCAGTACAGGTACAGCACGGGGTTAGATAGAGAGTAAAGCTTCCTCTACACTGTCCCCATCAAACACTCCTAGGATACGTATAGCACATGGTTAGATACAGAGTAAAGCTCCCTCTACACCATCCCCATCAAACACTCACAGGACAGGTACAGCACGGGGTTAGATACAGAGTATATCTCCCTCTACACCATCCCCATCAAACACTCCCAGGACAGGTAAAACATGGGATTAGATACATAGTAAAGCTCCGTCTACACCGTCCCCATCAAACACTCCCAGGAGATGTACAGCACGGGGTTAGAAAAAGAGTAAAGCTCCCACTGCACCGTTCCAATCAAAAACTACCAGGACAGGTAAAGCATGGGGTTAAATACAGAGTAAAGCTCCCTCTACACCGTCCCCATCAAACACTCCCAGGACAGGTACAGCACGGGGTTAGATACAGAGTAAAGCTCCCTCTACACTGTCCCCATCAAACATTCCCAGGACAGGTACAGCACGGGGTTAGATACAGAGTAAAGCTCCCTCTACACCGTCCCCATCAAACACTCCCAGAAAAAGTACAGCACGGGTTTATGTACAGAGTAAATTTCCCTCTACACCGTCCCGATCAAACACTCCCAGGACAGGTACAGCACGGGGTTAGATACAGAGTAAAGCTCCCTCTACACAGTCCCCATCAAACAGTCCCAGGACAGGTATTACACGGGGTTAGATACAGAGTAAATTTCCCTCTACACTGTCCCCATCAAACATTCCCAGAAAAGTTACAGCACGGGGTTATGTACAGAGTAAATCTCCCTCTACACTGTCCCCATCAAACACTCCCAGGACAGGTACAGCACGGGGTTAGATAAAGAGTTAAGCTCCCTCTACACTTTCCCCATCAAACACTCCCAGGACAGGTAGAGCACGGGGTTAGATACAGAGTAAATCTCCTTCTACACTGTCCCCATCAAACACTCCCAGGAGAGGTGCAGCACGGGGTTAGATACAGTGTAAAGCTCCCTCTCCACTGTCCCCATCAAACACTCCCAGGACAGGTACAGCACAGGGTTAGATACAGAGTAAAGCTCCCTCTGCACCGTCCCCATCAAACACTCCCAGGACAGGTACAGCACGGGGTTAGATACAGAGTAAATCTCCCTCTACACCGTCCCCATCAAATACTCCCAGGACAGGTACAGCAAGGGGTTAGATAGAGAGTAAGTCTCCCTCTACACCGTCCCCATCAAACACTCCCAGGACAGGTATGGCACGGGATTAGATACAGAGTAAAGCTCCCTCTACACCGTCCCCATCAAACACTCCCAGGACAGGTACAGCATGGGGTTAGATACAGAGTAAAGCTCCCTCTACACCGTCCCCATCAAACACTCCCAGGACAGGTACAGCACGGGGTTAGATACAGAGTAAAGCTCCCTCTACACCGTCCGCAACAAACACTCCCAGGACAGGTACAGCACGGGGTTAGATACACAGTAACTCTCCCTCTACACCGTCCCCATCAAACACTCCCAGGACAGGTACAGCACGGGGTTAGATACAGAGTAAATCTCCCTCTAAACCGTCCCCATCAAACACTCCCAGGACAGGTATGGCACGGGTTTAGATACAGAGTAAATCTCCCTCTAAACCGTCCCCATCAAACACTCCCAGGACAGGTACAGCACGGGGTTAGATACAGAGTAAAGCTCCCTCTACACTGTCCCCATCATACACGCCCCGGGCAAGTACAGCACGGGGTTAGATACAGAGTAAAGCTCCCTCTACACCGTCCGCAACAAACACTCCCAGGACAGGTACAGCACGGGGTTAGATACACAGTAACTCTCCCTCTACACCGTCCCCATCAAACACTCCCAGGACAGGTACAGCACGGGGTTAGATACAGAGTAAATCTCCCTCTAAACCGTCCCCATCAAACACTCCCAGGACAGGTATGGCACGGGTTTAGATACAGAGTAAATCTCCCTCTAAACCGTCCCCATCAAACACTCCCAGGACAGTTACAGCACGGGGTTAGATACAGAGTAAAGCTCCCTCTACACTGTCCCCATCATACACGCCCCGGGCAAGTACAGCACGGGGTTAGATACAGAGTAAAGCTCCCTCTACACTGTCCCCATCAAACACTCCCAGGACAGGTACAGCGCGGGGTTAGATACAGAATAAATCTTCCTCTGCACTGTCCCCATCAAACACTCCCAGGACATGTACAGCATGGGATTAGATACAGAGTAAATCTCCCTCGACACCGTGCCCATCAAACACTCCCAGGACAGGTACAGCACGGGGTTAGAAACAGAGTAAATCTCCCTCTACACCGTCCCCATCAAACACACCCAGGACAGGTACAGCACAGTGTTAGATACAGAGTAAAGCTCCCTTCACACCGTCCCCATCAAACAGTCCCAGGACAGGTACAGCACGGTGTTAGATTCAGAGTAAATCTCCCTCTACACTGTCCCCATCAAACACTCCCAGGACAGGTACAGCACGGGATTAGATACAGAGTAAATCTCCCGCCACACCATCCCCATCAAACACTCCCAGGACAGGTACAGCATGGGGTTAGATACAGAGTAAAGCTCCCTGTACACCGTCCCCATCAAACACTCCCTGGACAGGTACAGCACGGGGTTAGATACAGAGTTATGCTCCCACTGTACCGTCCCCATCAAACACTCACTGGACAGGTACAGCACGGGGTCAGATATAGAGTAAAGCTCCCTCTACACTGTCCCCATCAAACACTCCCAGGACAGGTACAACACGGGGTTAGATACAGAGTAAATCTCCCTCTACACCGTCCCCATCATACACTCCCAGGACAGGTACAGCACAGGGTTAGATACAGAGTAAAGCTCCCACTGTACCGTCCCCATCAAACACTCCCAGGACAGGAACAGCACGGTGTTAGATACAGAGTAAATCTCCCTCTACACCGTCCCCATCAAACACTCCCAGGACAGGTACAGCACGGGGTTAGATACAGAGTAAAGCTCCCTCTACACTGTACCCATCAAACACTCCCAGGAGAGTTACAGCATGGGGTTAGATACAGAGTAAAGCTCCCTCTACACTCTACCCATCAAACACTCCCAGTACAGGTACAGCACGGGGTTAGATAGAGAGTAAAGCTCCCTCTACACTGTCCCCATCAAACACTCCTAGGATACGTATAGCACATGGTTAGATACAGAGTAAAGCTCCCTCTACACCATCCCCATCAAACACTCACAGGACAGGTACAGCACGGGGTTAGATACAGAGTATATCTCCCTCTACACCATCCCCATCAAACACTCCCAGGACAGGTAAAACATGGGATTAGATACATAGTAAAGCTCCGTCTACACCGTCCCCATCAAACACTCCCAGGACAGGTACAGCACGGGGTTAGATACAGAGTAAAGCTCCCTCTACACCGTCCCCATCAAACATTCCCAGGAGATGTACAGCACGGGGTTAGATACAGAGTAAAGCTCCCACTGCACCGTTCCAATCAAAAACTACCAGGACAGGTAAAGCATGGGGTTAAATACAGAGTAAAGCTCCCTCTACACCGTCCCCATCAAACATTCCCAGGACAGGTACAGCACGGGGTTAGATACAGAGTAAAGCTCCCGCTACACCGTCCCCATCAAACACTCCCAGAAAAAGTACAGCACGGGTTTATGTACAGAGTAAATTTCCCTCTACACCGTCCCCATCAAACACTCCCAGGACAGGTAAAGCACGGGGTTAGATACAGAGTAAAGCTCCCTCTACACAGTCCCCATCAAACACTCCCAGGACAGGTATTACACGGGGTTAGATACAGAGTAAATTTCCCTCTACACTGTCCCCATCAAACATTCCCAGAAAAGTTACAGCACGGGGTTATGTACAGAGTAAATCTCCCTCTACACTGTCCCCATCAAACACTCCCAGGACAGGTACAGCACGGGGTTAGATAAAGAGTTAAGCTCCCTCTACACTTTCCCCATCAAACACTCCCAGGACAGGTACAGCACGGGGTTAGATACAGAGTAAAGCTCCCTCTTCACTGTCCCCATCATACACGCCCCGGGCAAGTACAGCACGGGGTTAGATACAGAGTAAAGCTCCCTCTACACTGTCCCCATCAAACACTCCCAGGACAGGTACAGCACGGGGTTAGATACAGAATAAATCTTCCTCTGCACTGTCCCCATCAAACACTCCCAGGACATGTACAGCATGGGGTTAGATACAGAGTAAATCTCCCTCGACACCGTGCCCATCAAACACTCCCAGGACAGGTACAGCACGGGGTTAGAAACAGAGTAAATCTCCCTCTACACCGTCCCCATCAAACACACCCAGGACAGGTACAGCACAGTGTTAGATACAGAGTAAAGCTCCCTTCACATCGTCCCCATCAAACAGTCCCAGGACAGGTACAGCACGGTGTTAGATTCAGAGTAAATCTCCCTCTACACTGTCCCCATCAAACACTCCCAGGACAGGTACAGCACGGGATTAGATACAGAGTAAAGCTCCCGCCACACCGTCCCCATCAAACACTCCCAGGACAGGTGCAGCATGGGGTTAGATACAGAGTAAAGCTCCCTGTACACCGTCCCCATCTAACACTCCCTGGACAGGTACAGCACGGGGTTAGATACAGAGTTATGCTCCCACTGTACCGTCCCCATCAAACACTCACTGGACAGGTACAGCACGGGGTCAGATATAGAGTAAAGCTCCCTCTACACTGTCCCCATCAAACACTCCCAGGACAGGTACAGCACGGGGTTAGATACAGAGTAAATCTCCCTCTACACCGTCCCCATCAAACACTCCCAGGACAGGTACAGCACAGGGTTAGATACAGAGTAAAGCTCCCACTGTACCGTCCCCATCAAACACTCCCAGGACAGGTACAGCACGGTGTTAGATACAGAGTAAATCTCCCTCTACACTGTCCACATCAAACACTCCCAGGACAGGTACAGCACGGGGTTAGATACAGAGTAAAGCTCCCTCTACACCGTCCCCATCAAACACTCCCAGGACAGGTACAGCACGGGGTTAGATACAGAGTAAATCTCCCTCTGCACCATCCCCATCAAACACTCCCAGGACAGGTACAGCACGGGCTTAGATACTGAGTAAAGCTCCCTCTACACTGACCCCATCAAACATTCCCAGAAAAGGTACAGCACAGGTCTATGTACAGAGTAAAGCTCCCTCTACTCTGTCCCCAACAAACACTCCCAGGGCATGTGCAGCACGGGGTTAGGTACAAAGCAAAGCTCCATCTACACCGCCCCCATCAAACAATCCCAGGACAGCTACTGCACAGGGTTAGATACAGAGTAAATCTCCCTCTACACCGTCCCCATCAAACACTCCCAGGACAGGTAAAACATGGGATTAGATACAGAGTAAATCTCCCTCTACACTGTCCCCATCAAAAACTCCCAGGACAGGTACAGCACGGGGTTAGATACAGAGTAAAGCTCCCTCTACACTGTCCCCTTCAAACACTCCCAGGACAGGTACAGCACGGGGTTAGATACAGAGTAAAGCTCCCTCTACACTGTCCCCATCAAACATTCCCAGAAAAGTTACAGCACGGGGTTATGTACAGAGTAAAGCTCCCTCTACACCGTCCCCATGAAACACACCCAGGACAGGTACAGCACGGTGTTAGATACAGAGTAATGCTCCCTCCACACCGTCCCCATCAAACAGTCCCAGGACAGGTATAGCACGGTGTTAGATTCAGAGTAAATCTCCCTCTACACTGTCCCCATCAAACACTCCCAGGACAGGTACAGCACGGGGTTAGATACAGAGTAATTCTCCCTCCACACCGTCCCCATCAAACACTCCCAGGAGAGGTACAGCTTGGGGTTAGATACAGAGTAAAGCTCCCTCTACACTGTACCCATCAAACACTCGCAGTACAGGTACAGCACGGGGTTAGATAGAGAGTAATGCTCCCTCTACACCGTCCCCATCAAACACTCCCAGGATACGTATAGCGCAGGGTTAGATACAGAGTAAAGCTCCCTCTACACCATCCCCATCAAACACTCCCAGGACAGGTACAGCACGGGGTTAGATACAGAGTAAAGCTCCCTCTACACCATCCCCATCAAACACTCCCAGGACAGGTAAAACATGGGATTAGATACATAGTAAATCTCCGTCTACACCGTCCCCATCAAACACTCCCAGTACAGGTACAGCACGGGGTTAGATAGAGAGTAAAGCTCCCTCTACACTGTCCCCATCAAACACTCCTGGGATAATTATAGCACATGGTTAGATACAGAGTAAATCTCCCTCTACACCATCCCCATCAAACACTCACAGGACAGTTACAGCACGGGGTTAGATACAGAGTAAATCTCCCTCTACACCGTCCCCATCAAACACTCCCAGGACAGGTACAGCACGGGGTTAGATACAGAGTAAATCTCCCTCGACACCATCCCCATCAAACACTCCCAGGACAGGTAAAACATGGGATTAGATACATAGTAAAGCTCCGTCTACACTGTCCCCATCAAACACTCCCAGGACAGGTACAGCACGGGGTTATATACAGAGTAAAGCTCCCTCTACACCGTCCCCATCAAACATTCCCAGGAGAGGTACAGCACGGGGTTAGATATAGAGTAAAGCTCCCACTGCACCGTTCCGATCAAAAACTACCATGACAGGTAAAGCATGGGGTTAAATACAGAGTAAAGCTCCCTCTACACCGTCCCCATCAAACACTCCCAGGACAGGTACAGCATGGGGTTAGATACAGAGTAAAGCTCCCTCTACACCGTCCCCATCAAACACACCCAGGACAGGTACAGCACGGGGTTAGATACAGAGTAAAGCTCCCTCTACACCGTCCCCATCAAACACTCCCAGGACAGGTACAGCACGGGGTTAGATACAGAGTAAAGCTCCCTCTACACCGTCCCTATCAAACACTCCCAGGACAGGTACAGCACGGGTTAGATACAGAGTAAATCTCCCTCTACACCGGCCCCATCAAACACTCCCAGGACAGGTACAGCACGGGGTTAGATACAGAGTTAATCTCCCTCCACACCGTCCCCATCAAACAGTCCCGTGACAGGTACAGCACGGGGTTAGATACAGAGTAAAGCTCCCTCCACACCGTCCCCATCAAACACTCCCAGGACAGGTACAGCATGGGTTTAGATACAGAGTAAAGCTCCCTCTACACTGTCCCCATCAAACACTCCCAGAGCAGGTACAGCACGGTGTTAGATACAGAGTAAAGCTCCCTCTACACCGTCCCCATCAAACACTCCCAGGACAGGTACAGCACGGGGTTAGATACAGAGTAAATCTCCCTCTACACCATCCCCATCAAACACTCACAGGACAGGTACAGCACGGGGTTAAATACAGAGTAAAGCTCCCTCTACACTGTCCCCATCAAACTCTCACAGGACAGGTACAGCACGGGGTCAGATACAGAGTAAATCTCCCTCTACACCATCCCCATCAAACACTCCCTGGACAGGTAAAACATGGGATTAGATACAGAGTAAAGCTCCGTCTACACCGTCCCCATCAAACACTCCCAGGAGAGGTACAGCACGGGGTTAGATACAGAGTAAAGCTCCCTCTACACTGTCCCCATCAAACACTCCCAGGACAGGTACAGCACGGGGTCAGATATAGAGTAAATCTCCCACTGCACCGTTCCAATCAAAAACTACCAGGACAGTTAAAGCATGGGGTTAAATACAGAGTAAAGCTCCCTCTACACCATCCCCATCAAACATTCCCAGGACAGATACAACATGGGATTAGATACAGAGTAAAGCTCCGTCTACACCGTCCCCATCAAACACTCCCAGGACAGGTACAGTACGGGGTTAGATACAGAGTAAAGCGCCCTCTACACTGTCCACATCAAACACTCCCAGGACAGGTACATTACGGGGTAAGATACAGAGTAAAGCTCCCACTGCACCGTCCCCATCAAACACTCCCAGGACAGGTACAGCACGGGGTTAGATACAGAGTAAAGCTCCCTCTCCACCGTCCCCATCAAACACTCCCTTTGGCAGGTTAAGATGGGGTTATATAGAGAATAGAACTCCCTCTACATCGTCCCCATCAAACACTCCCAGGACAGGTACAGCACGGGGTTATGTACAGTGTAAAGCTCCCTCTACACCGTCCCCATCAAACACTCCCCGGAGATGTACAGCACTGGGTTAGATACAGAGTAAAGCTCCCTCTACACTGTCCCCATCAAACACTCCCAGGACAGGTACAGCACAGTGTTAGATACAGAGTAAAGCTCCCTCTACACTGTCCCCATCAAACACTCCCAGGCAGGCACATCACGGTGTTAGATACAGAATAAAGTTCCCTCTACACCGTCCCCATCAAACAGTCCCAGGACAGGTACAGCACGGTGTAAGATACAGAGTAAAGCTCCCTCTACACTGTCCCCATCATACACTCCCAGGACAGGTACAGCCCGGGGTTAGATACAGAGTAAAGCTCCCTCTACACTGTCCCCATCAAACACTCCCAGGACAGGTACAGCACGGTGTAAGATACAGAGTAAAGCTCCCTCTACACTGTCCCCATCATGCACTCCCAGGACAGGTACAGCACGGGGTTAGATAAAGAGTAAAGCTCCCTCTACACCGTCTCCATGAAACACTCCCAGGAAGGATACAGCACAGGGTTAGATACACAGTAAAGCTCCCTCTACACCATCCCCATCAAACACTCCCAGGACAGGTACAGCACGGGGTTAGAAACATAGCAAATCTCCCTCTACACTGCCCCCATCAAACACTCCCAGGACAGCTACAGCACAGTGTTAAATATAGGGTAAAACTCCCTCTGCACTGTCCCCATCAAACACTCCCAGGACAGGTACAGCACGGTGTAAGATACAGAGTAAAGCTCCCTCTACACTGTCCCCATTCAACACTCCAAGGACAGTTATAGCACGGGGTTAGAAACATAGCAAATCTCCCTCTACACTGCCCCCATCAAACACTCCCAGGACAGCTTGAGCACAGTGTTAAATATAGGGTAAAACTCCCTCTGCACTGTCCCCATCCAACACTCCCAGGACAGTTATAGCACGGGGTAAGATTCAGATTAAATCTCCCTCTACACCGTCCCCATCAAACACTCCCAGGACAGTGACAGCACGGGGTTTGATACAGAGTAAATCTCCCTCTACACTGTCCCCCATCAAACACTCCCAGGACAGGTACAGCACGGGGTTAGATACAGAGTAAAGCTCCCTCCACACCGTCCCCATCAAACACTCCCTTTGGCAGGTTAAGATGGGGTTATATAGAGAATAGAACTCCCTCTACATCGTCCCCATCAAACACTCCCAGGACAGGTACAGCACGGGGTTATGTACAGTGTAAAGCTCCCTCTACACCGTCCCCATCAAACACTCCCCGGAGATGTACAGCACTGGGTTAGATACAGAGTAAAGCTCCCTCTACACTGTCCCCATCAAACACTCCCAGGACATGTACAGCACAGTGTTAGATACAGAGTAAAGCTCCCTCTACACTGTCCCCATCAAACACTCCCAGGCAGGCACATCACGGTGTTAGATACAGAATAAAGTTCCCTCTACACCGTCCCCATCAAACAGTCCCAGGACAGGTACAGCACGGTGTAAGATACAGAGTAAAGCTCCCTCTACACTGTCCCCATCATACACTCCCAGGACAGGTACAGCCCGGGGTTAGATACAGAGTAAAGCTCCCTCTACACTGTCCCCATCAAACACTCCCAGGACAGGTACAGCACGGTGTAAGATACAGAGTAAAGCTCCCTCTACACTGTCCCCATCATGCACTCCCAGGACAGGTACAGCACGGGGTTAGATAAAGAGTAAAGCTCCCTCTACACCGTCTCCATGAAACACTCCCAGGAAGGATACAGCACAGGGTTAGATACACAGTAAAGCTCCCTCTACACCATCCCCATCAAACACTCCCAGGACAGGTACAGCACGGGGTTAGAAACATAGCAAATCTCCCTCTACACTGCCCCCATCAAACACTCCCAGGACAGCTACAGCACAGTGTTAAATATAGGGTAAAACTCCCTCTGCACTGTCCCCATCCAACACTCCCAGGACAGTTATAGCACGGGGTAAGATTCAGATTAAATCTCCCTCTACACCGTCCCCATCAAACACTCCCAGGACAGTGACAGCACGGGGTTTGATACAGAGTAAATCTCCCTCTACACTGTCCCCCATCAAACACTCCCAGGACAGGTACAGCACGGGGTTAGATACAGAGTAAAGCTCCCTCCACACCGTCCCCATCAAACACTCCCAGTACAGGTACAGCACGGGGTTAGATACAGAGTAAAGAGCCCTCTAGTCCCTCTCCATCAAACACTCCCAAGGCAGATAAAGCATGGGTTGAGATACAGAGTAAAGCTCCCTCTACACTGGCCCCATCAAACACTCCCAGGACAGGTACAGCACAGGGTTAGATACAGAGTAAAGCTTCCTCTAATCTGTCCCCATCAAACATTTTCAGGACATTTATTGCACGGGGTTAGATACAGAGTAAAGCTCTCTCTACACCCATCCCCATCAAACACTCCCAGGACAGGTACAGCACGGGGTTAGATACAGAGTAAAGCTCCCTCTACACCATCCCCATCAAACACTCCCAGGACAGGTACAGCACGGGGTTAGATACAGAGTAAAGCTCCCTCTACACCGTCCCCGTCAAACTTTCCCAGGACAGGTACAGCACGGGGTTAGATACAGAGTAAAGCTCCCTCTACACTGTCCCCATCAAACACTCCCAGGACAGGTACAGCACGGGGTTAGATACAGAGTAAAGCTCCCTCTACACTGTCCCCATCAAACACTCCCAGGACAGGTACTGCATGGGGTTAGATACAGAGCAAAGCTCCCTCTACACCGTCCCCATCAAACACTCCCAGGACTGGTACAGCACGGCGTTAGATACAGAGTAAAGCTCCCTCTACACTGTCCCCATCAAACACTCCCTGGACAGGTACAGCACGGGGTTAGATACAGAGTAAAGCTCCCTCTCCACCATCCCCATCAAACACTCCCAGGACAGGTACAGCACGGGGTCAGATACAGTGTAAATCTCCCTCTACACCGTCCCCATCAAACACTCCCAGGACAGGTACAGCACGGGGTTAGATACAGAGTAAAGCTCCCTCTACACTGTCCCCATCAAACACTCCCAGGACAGGTACAGCACGGGGTGAGATACACAGTAAAGATCCCTCTACACTGTCCCCATCAAACACTCCCAGTACAGGTACAGCACGGGGTTAGATACAGAGTAAATCTCCCTCTTCACCGTCCCCATCAAACACTCCCAGGACAGGGGCTGTGCCGAGAATTGAGGATTTAATTCTCTTCAGGAAACCTGTTCCCACTCAGGCCCCTCCTGCTGCCTGGTGTTTCGAGTCTTTAACTTTAATGGTGGAAATTTCCTGAGTGATAGATTCTTTTGAGTTGAAAATATAATGGACTGTGCGGTGGATGCTTTCGCTAAACTCCCTGAGATCTGGGAGTATCATGGGAACCTTCAGAACACGGGCCCAGGCTGCAGGGAGACCAGGGGAAGGGCCCAGGCCGCAGGGAGACCAGGGGAAGGGCCCAGGCTGCAGGGAGACCAGGGGAAGGGCCCAGGCCGCAGGGAGACCAGGGGAAGGGCCCAGGCCGCAGGGAGACCAGGGGAAGGGGCCAGGCTGCAGGGAGACCAGGGGAAGGGCCCAGGCGGCAGGGAGACCAGGGGAAGGGGCCAGGCTGCAGGGAGACGAGGGGAAGGGCCCAGGCTGCAGAGAAGGATGTCAAGACCCTTGGAGAAGACGAGGAGATTTTCCCGACTGCTTCCGGGGAATGAGGGGACTTCTCTGCATGTGGAGAGGCTGGGAGAAGCGACTGAATAATGGGAATCAGTTTGTTCTGAGTCTTATCCCATTATTTGTCCCTGAACTGCACATTCCTTGTTTTTAACCCTTGGTTGTGACCTGGATTTGATGTGGGTTGTTCTGACGGAGCTTTTGTGGAACATCATTGAAATCTTTCTTCTCCATCCCATCAACCCCACACCGCTCCTTCCCCGCCCGGCACCCACCTACCCCCCCCCAATCCCCAGACAGCACTGAGCCACCGAAACCAAGGGTACATCCATTCAGGGACAGAGTCCAATCTTCGGAGGAGGGGGAGACCGATCCAGAGCAGGAGCCACTCCAGGAAGCTGCAAAACAACCACCCGGTACCACGACCTCAAAGAGAGCCAGAAAATCAAAGGTAATCATCGCTCGGGGTCCACAGGCTAAAGGGACAGGCAGGGACTCTGCTGGTGGATTCAACAAGTCCACAGGGATCATCCACAGGGAATGGGAAGGGATTTGGGTCCATTGGGATTGTGTACAGTGGGAGTGAACGGGAAGGGGTTTGGGTCCATTGGGATTGTGTACAGTGGGAGTGAACGGGAAGGGGTTTGGGTCCATTGGGATTGTGTACAGTGGGAGTGAATGGGAAGGGGTTTGGGATTGGGATTGTGTACAGTGGGAGTGAACGGGAAGGGGTTTGGGTCCATTGGGATTGTGTACGGTGGGAGTGAACGGGAAGGGGTTTGGGTCCATTGGGATTGTGTACGGTGGGAGTGAACGGGAAGGGGTTTGGGTCCTTTGGGATTGTGTACAGTGGGAGTGAACAGGAAGGGTTTTGGGATTGGGATTGTATACAGTGGGAGTGAACGGGAAGGGGTTTGGGCCCATTGGGATTGTGTACAGTGGGAGTGAATGGGAAGGGGTTTGGGTCCATTGGGATTGTGTACAGTGGGAGTGAATTGGAAGTGGTTTGGGTCCATTGGGATTGAGTACAGTGGGAGTGAATGGGAAGGGGTTTGGGCCCATTGGGATTGTGTACAGTGGGAGTGAACGGGAAGGGGTTTGGGTCCATTGGGATTGTGTACAGTGGGAGTGAACGGGAAGGGGTTTGGGTCCATTGGGATTGTGTACAGTGGGAGTGAACGGGAAGGGGTTTGGGTCCGTTGGGATTGTGTACAGTGGGAGTGAACGGGAAGGGGTTTGGGTCCATTGGGATTGTGTACAGTGGGAGTGAACGGGAAGGGGTTTGGGTCCATTGGGATTGTGTACAGTGGGAGTGAACGAGAAGGGGTTTGAGTCCATTCGCTTTGCTTACAGTGGGAGTGAACGGGATGGGATTTGGGATGGGAATTGTGAATCTGATGTTGATTTCAATCTTAGCTCCGTCCACTCTCTTCTAGATAGGACTTCCGCCAAAGCCGCGCCACCGCCTCCCTACTGAAGTTGCAGTAGATACCAGGTAACTCCTGTAAAGCTCGCTGCACTCCTCAGCCAGTCTGCTAACTCCAGCCATCACCTGCAGCTCCCCCTATACTTTAGCCAGCTCCACTACGCTTCTCATACCAATCCAACGCATCCTAATCAGTTCTCTGCCATCATAGAGGTAAGAATTAGGAGCTGGAGGAGGCCTTTCTGCCCACTATCATTGCCCTGCCCTTAATCCAGCCTGTGGCTGATCTTCTCCCTCAACTCCACCTTAATCCAGCCTGTGGCTGATCATCCACCTCAACTCCACCTTAATCCAGCCTGTGGCTGATCTTCTCCCTCAACTCCACCTTAATCCAGCCTGTGGCTGATCATCCACCTCAACTCCACCTTAATCCAGCCTGTGGCTGATCATCCACCTCAACTCCACCTTAATCCAGCCTGTGGCTGATCTTCTCCCTCAACTCCACCTTAATCCAGCCTGTGGCTGATCTTCTCCCTCAACTCCACCTTAATCCAGCCTGTGGCTGATCATCCACCTCAACTCCACCTTAATCCAGCCTGTGGCTGATCATCCACCTCAACTCCACCTTAATCCAGCCTGTGGCTGATCTTCTCCCTCAACTCCACCTTAATCCAGCCTGTGGCTGATCTTCTCCCTCAACTCCACCTTAATCCAGCCTGTGGCTGATCATCCACCTCAACTCCACCTTAATCCAGCCTGTGGCTGATCATCCACCTCAACTCCACCTTAATCCAGCCTGTGGCTGATCTTCCACCTCAACTCCACCTTAATCCAGCCTGTGGCTGATCTTCTCCCTCAACTCCACCTTAATCCAGTCTGTGGCTGATCATCCACCTCAACTCCACCTTAATCCAGCCTGTGGCTGATCTTCTCCCTCAACTCCACCTTAATCCAGCCTGTGGCTGATCTTCTCCCTCAACTCCACCTTAATCCAGCCTGTGGCTGATCATCCACCTCAACTCCACCTTAATCCAGCCTGTGGCTGATCATCCACCTCAACTCCACCTTAATCCAGCCTGTGGCTGATCTTCTCCCTCAACTCCACCTTAATCCAGCCTGTGGCTGATCTTCTCCCTCAACTCCACCTTAATCCAGCCTGTGGCTGATCATCCACCTCAACTCCACCTTAATCCAGCCTGTGGCTGATCATCCACCTCAACTCCACCTTAATCCAGCCTGTGGCTGATCTTCCACCTCAACTCCACCTTAATCCAGCCTGTGGCTGATCATCCACCTCAACTCCACCTTAATCCAGCCTGTGGCTGAACTTCCACCTCAACTCCACCTTAATCCAGCCTGTGGCTGATCATCCACCTCAACTCCACCTTAATCCAGCCTGTGGCTGATCATCCACCTCAACTCCACCTTAATCCAGCCTGTGGCTGATCTTCTCCCTCAACTCCACCTTAACCCAGCCTGTGGCTGATCTTCTCCCTCAACTCCACCTTAATCCAGCCTGTGGCTGATCTTCTCCCTCAACTCCACCTTAACCCAGCCTGTGGCTGATCTTCTCCCTCAACTCCACCTTAATCCAGCCTGTGGCTGATCTTCTCCCTCAACTCCACCTTAATCCAGCCTGTGGCTGATCATCCACCTCAACTCCACCTTAATCCAGCCTGTGGCTGATCTTCTCCCTCAACTCCACCTTAATCCAGCCTGTGGCTGATCATCCACCTCAACTCCACCTTAATCCAGCCTGTGGCTGATCATCCACCTCAACTCCACCTTAATCCAGCCTGTGGCTGATCATCCACCTCAACTCCACCTTAATCCAGCCTGTGGCTGATCTTCTCCCTCAACTCCACCTTAATCCAGCCTGTGGCTGATCATCCACCTCAAGTCCACCTTAATCCAGCCTGTGGCTGATCATCCACCTCAACTCCACCTTAATCCAGCCTGTGGCTGATCATCCACCTCAACTCCACCTTAATCCAGCCTGTGGCTGATCTTCTCCCTCAATTCCACCTTAATCCAGCCTGTGGCTGATCATGCACCTCAACTCCACCTTAATCCAGCCTGTGGCTGATCATCCACCTCAACTCCACCTTAATCCAGCCTGTGGCTGATCATCCACCTCAACTCCACCTTAATCCAGCCTGTGGCTGATCATCCACCTCAACTCCACCTTAATCCAGCCTGTGGCTGATCATCCACCTCAACTCCACCTTAATCCAGCCTGTGGCTGATCTTCTCCCTCAACTCCACCTTAATCCAGCCTGTGGCTGATCATCCACCTCAACTCCACCTTAATCCAGCCTGTGGCTGATCTTCTCCCTCAACTCCACCTTAATCCAGCCTGTGGTTGATCTTCTCCCTCAACTCCACCTTAATCCAGCCTGTGGCTGATCTTCTCCCTCAACTCCACCTTAATCCAGCCTGTGGCTGATCTTCTCCCTCAACTCCACCTTAATCCAGCCTGTGGCTGATCATCCACCTCAACTCCACCTTAATCCAGCCTGTGGCTGATCTTCTCCCTCAACTTCACCTTAATCCAGCCTGTGGCTGATCTTCTCCCTCAACTCCACCTTAATCCAGCCTGTGGCTGATCTTCTCCCTCAACTCCACCTTAATCCAGCCTGTGGCTGATCATCCACCTCAACTCCACCTTAATCCAGCCTGTGGCTGATCATCCACCTCAACTCCACCTTAATCCAGCCTGTGGCTGATCATCCACCTCAACTCCACCTTAATCCAGCCTGTGGCTGATCTTGTCCCTCAACTCCACCTTAATCCAGCCTGTGGCTGATCATCCACCTCAACTCCACCTTAATCCAGCCTGTGGCTGATCATCCACCTCAACTCCACCTTAATCCAGCCTGTGGCTGATCTTCTCCCTCAACTCCACCTTAATCCAGCCCGCAGCTCATGGAACTCCCTACCTAACAGCGCCGTGGGTGTACCTACACCACAGAGACAAAATCCTGGAACTCCCTCCCTAACAGCGCCATGGGTGTACCTTCACCACACGGCGACAAAATCCTGGAACTCCCTCCCTAACAGCGCCGTGGGTGTACCTTCACCACACGGTGACAAAATCCTGGAACTCCCTCCCTAACAGCGCCGTGGGAGTACCTGCACCACAGATACTGCAGCGTCTCACCCACCACTTTCTCGAGAGGCAATTAGGGACGGGAAATAAATGCTGGGCCTGGCCAGCAAGTCCTGAAGAGGAACTTAATCACGAGCAGAAAATAAACCCACCTGCTTTAGCGTCACACTGACTGGTGGGATCTTGCTGTGCATTTGGGGGTTACCCTCTTCCACTGATGAAGACCCATGACTGCTATCGCCAGAGAGGCCGCAGTGGGACTAACCTGAGGCTGTTTCTCTGCGCACACTCAAGCGGGGGACTGAACGCTTGGCCAATCGAGCATCCTCAATAACGTTCTCTCTCTACCTGACTACAGGGGTAAGCAACCCACTCAGAGGAAAGATAGGGCAATGTCCGAAATTACAACAAGAGAACCAGAACCTGAAGGACTGAAGGTAGGCAGAGGCAGTCTGGCACATTCGATAATATGGGGTTGCTGGGGTAGGGCTGAGTGAGAGCCGCACTGTCGGAGGGTCAGTGCTGAGGGAGCGCCGCACTGTGGGAGGGTCAGTGCTGAGGGAGCGCCACACTGTCCGAGGGTCAGTACTGAGGGAGAGCCGCACTGTCGGAGGGTCAGTGCTGAGGGAGAGCCGCACTGTCGGTGGGTCAGTGCTGAGGGATCGCCGCACTGTTGGAATGTCAGTGCTGAGGGAGAGCCGCACTGTCGGAGGGTCAGTACTGAGGGAGAGCCGCACTGTCGGAGGGTCAGTACTGAAGGTGAGCTGCACTGTCGGAGGGTCAGTACTGAGGGAGAGCCGCACGGTCGGAGGGTCAGTGCTGAGGGTGAGCCGCTCAGTTCGAGGGTCAGTGCTGTGGGAGCACCGCATTGTCTGAGGGTCAGTACTGAAGGAGAGCCGCACTGTCAGAGGGTCACTGCTGAGGGAGCACCGCACTGTCCGAGGGTCAGTACTGAGGTAGAGCCGCATTGTCGGAGGGTCAGTGCTGAGGGAGAGCTGCACTGTCCGAGGGTCAGTACTGAGCGAGAGCCGCACTGTCGGAGGGTCAGTGCTGAGGTAGAGCCGCACTGTCGGAGGGTCAGTGCTGAGGGAGAGCTGCACTGTCCGAGGGTCAGTACTGAGCGAGAGCCGCACTGTCGGAGTGTCACTGCTGAGGGAGAGCCGCACTGTTGGAGGGTCAGTACTGAGGGAGAGCCGCACTGTCGGAGGGTCAGTACTGAGGGAGCGCCGCACTGTCGGAGGGTCAGTACTGAGGGAGCGCCGCACTGTCAGAAGGTCAGTGCTGAATTAGTACAGCACTGTCGGAGGTTCAGCGCTGAGGGAGCGCCGGACTGTCGGAGGGTCAGTACTGAATGAGTTCATAATGTCGGAGAGTCAGTACTGAGGGAGAGCCGCACTGTCGAAGGGTCAGTGCTGAGGGAGCGGCACACTGTGGGAGGGTCAGTGCTGAGGGAGAACTGCACTGTCCGAGGATCAGTGCTGAAGGAGAGCCGCACTGTCGGGGGGTCACTGCTGAGGGAGCGCCGGACTGTCGGAGGGTCAGTACTGAATGAGTTCCACACTGTCGGACAGTCAGTACTGAGGGAGTGCTGCACTGTCGGAGGGTCAGTGCTGAGGGAGAGCCGCACTGTCGGAGGGTCAGTGCTGAGGGTGAGCCGTACTGTCGGAGGGTCAGTGTTGAGGGTGAGCCGCACTGTGGGAGGGTCAGTGCTGAGGGAGAGCCGCACTGTTGGAGGGTCAGTGTTGAGGGAGAGCCGCACTGTCGGAGGGTCAGTACTGAATGAGTGCCGCATTGTCGGAGGGTCAGTGATGAGGGTGAGCCGCACTGTCGGAGGGTCAGTGCTGAGGTAGCGCCGGACTGTCGGAGGGTCAGTGCTGAGGGAGAGCCGGACTGTCAGAGGGTCAGTGCTGAGGGTGAGCCGCACTGTCGGAGGGTCAGTACTGAGGGAGAGCCGCACTGTCGGAGGGTCAGTACTGAGGGAGAGCCGCACTGTCGGAGGGTCAGTACTGAGGGAAAGCCGCACTGTCGGAGGGTCAGTGATGAGGGTGAGCCACACAGTCGGAGGGTCAGTGCTGAGGGAGAGCCGCACTGTCGGAGGGTCAGTGCTGAGGGAGAGCCGCACTGTCGGAGGGTCAGTACTGAGGGAGAGCCGCACTGTCAGAGGGTCACTGCTGAGGGAGAGCCACACTGTCGGAGGGTCAGTACTGAGGGAGAGACGCACTGTCGGAGGGTCAGTGTTGAGGGTGAGCCACACAGTCGGAGGGTCAGTGCTGAGGGAGAGCCGCACTGTCGGAGGGTCAGTGCTGAGGGAGAGCCGCACTGTCGGAGGGTCAGTGCTGAGGGAGAGCCGCACTGTCGGAGGGTCAGTGCTGAGGGAGCGCCGCACTGTCCGAGGGTCAGTAGTGAGCGAGAGCCGCACTGTCGGAGGGTCAGTGCTAAGGGAGAGCCGCACTGTCGGAGGGTCAGTGCTGAGGGAGAGCCGCACTGTCGGAGGGTCAGTGCTGAGGGAGAGCCGCACTGTGGGAGGGTCAGTGCTGAGGGAGCGCCGGACTGTCGGAGGGTCAGTACTGAATGAGTTCCACACTGTCGGACAGTCAGTACTGAGGGAGTGCTGCACTGTCGGAGGGTCAGTGCTGAGGGAGAGCCGCACTGTCGGAGGGTCAGTGCTGAGGGTGAGCCGTACTGTCGGAGGGTCAGTGTTGAGGGTGAGCCGCACTGTGGGAGGGTCAGTGCTGAGGGAGAGCCGCACTGTTGGAGGGTCAGTGTTGAGGGAGAGCCGCACTGTCGGAGGGTCAGTACTGAATGAGTGCCGCATTGTCGGAGGGTCAGTGATGAGGGTGAGCCGCACTGTCGGAGGGTCAGTGCTGAGGTAGCGCCGGACTGTCGGAGGGTCAGTGCTGAGGGAGAGCCGGACTGTCAGAGGGTCAGTGCTGAGGGTGAGCCGCACTGTCGGAGGGTCAGTACTGAGGGAGAGCCGCACTGTCGGAGGGTCAGTACTGAGGGAGAGCCGCACTGTCGGAGGGTCAGTACTGAGGGAGAGCCGCACTGTCGGAGGGTCAGTGATGAGGGTGAGCCACACAGTCGGAGGGTCAGTGCTGAGGGAGAGCCGCACTGTCGGAGGGTCAGTGCTGAGGGAGAGCCGCACTGTCGGAGGGTCAGTACTGAGGGAGAGCCGCACTGTCAGAGGGTCACTGCTGAGGGAGAGCCACACTGTCGGAGGGTCAGTACTGAGGGAGAGACGCACTGTCGGAGGGTCAGTGTTGAGGGTGAGCCACACAGTCGGAGGGTCAGTGCTGAGGGAGAGCCGCACTGTCGGAGGGTCAGTGCTGAGGGAGAGCCGCACTGTCGGAGGGTCAGTGCTGAGGGAGAGCCGCACTGTCGGAGGGTCAGTGCTGAGGGAGCGCCGCACTGTCCGAGGGTCAGTAGTGAGCGAGAGCCGCACTGTCGGAGGGTCAGTGCTAAGGGAGAGCCGCACTGTCGGAGGGTCAGTGCTGAGGGAGAGCCGCACTGTCGGAGGGTCAGTGCTGAGGGAGAGCCGCACTGTGGGAGGGTCAGTGCTGAGGGAGAACTGCACTGTCGGAGGATCAGTGCTGAAGGAGAGTCGCACTGTCGGGGGGTCACTGCTGAGGGAGCGCCACACTGTTGCAGGGTCAGTGCTGAGGGAGCGCCACACTGTTGCAGGGTCAGTACTGAGGGAGCGCCGCACTTTCGGAAATCAGTGCTGAGTTAGTACAGCACTGTCGGAGGTTCAGCGCTGAGGGAGTGCCGGACAGTCGGAGGGTCAGTACTGAATGAGTTCCACACTGTCGGAGAGTCAGTACTGAGGGAGTGCCGCACTGTCGGAGGGTCAGTGCTGAGGGAGAGCCATACTGTCGGAGGGTCAGTGCTGAGGGAGCGCCGCACTGTGGGAGGGTCAGTGCTGAGGGAGCACCGCACTGTCGGAGGGTCAGTGATGAGGGAGCGCCGCATTGTAGGACGCTCAGCGCTGAGGGAGAGCCGCACTGTCGGAGGGTCAGTACTGAGGGAGAACCGCACTGTGGGAGGGTCAGTACTGAGGGAGAGCCGCACTGTGGGAGGGTCAGTGCTGAGGGAGCGCTGCACTGTCAGAGGGTCAGTGCTGAGGGAGTGCCGCACTGTCGGAGGGTCAGTGCTGAGGGAGCGCCGCACTGTCGGATGGTCAGTGCTGAGGGAGCGCCGCACTGTGGGAGGGTCTGTGCTGAGGGATAATTGCACTGTCCGAGGATCAGTGCTGAAGGAGAGCCGCACTGTTGGAGGGTCAGTACGGAGGGAGCGCCACACTGTTGGAGGGTCAGTACTGAGGGAGAGCCGCTCTGTCGGAGGGTCAGTGCTGAGGGAGCGCCGCACTGTCGGAGGGTCAGTGCTGAGGGAGCGCTGCACTGTGGGAGGGTCACTGCTGAGTTAGTACAGCACTGTCGGAGGGTCAGTGCTGAGGGAGAGCCGCACTGTCGGAGGGTCAGTACTGAGGGAGAGCCGCACTGTCGGAGGGTCACCGCTGAGGGAGAGCCGCACTGTGGGAGGGTCAGTGCTGAGGGAGAGCCGCACTGTCGGAGGGTCAGTACTGAGGGAGAGCCGCACTGTCGGAGGGTCAGTACTGAGGGAGAGCCGCACTGTCGGAGGGTCAGTACTGAGGGAGAGCCGCACTGTCGGAGGGTCAGTGATGAGGGTGAGCCACACAGTCCGAGGGTCAGTGCTGAGGGAGAGCCGCACTGTCGGAGGGTCAGTGCTGAGGGAGAGCCGCACTGTCGGAGGGTCAGTACTGAGGGAGAGCCGCACTGTCAGAGGGTCACTGCTGAGGGAGAGCCACACTGTCGGAGGGTCAGTACTGAGGGAGAGACGCACTGTCGGAGGGTCAGTGTTGAGGGTGAGCCACACAGTCGGAGGGTCAGTGCTGAGGGAGAGCCGCACTGTCGGAGGGTCAGTGCTGAGGGAGAGCCGCACTGTCGGAGGGTCAGTGCTGAGGTAGAGCCGCACTGTCGGAGGGTCAGTGCTGAGGGAGCGCCGCACTGTCCGAGGGTCAGTAGTGAGCGAGAGCCGCACTGTCGGAGGGTCAGTGCTAAGGGAGAGCCGCACTGTCGGAGGGTCAGTGCTGAGGGAGAGCCGCACTGTCGGAGGGTCAGTGCTGAGGGAGAGCCGCACTGTGGGAGGGTCAGTGCTGAGGGAGCGCCGGACTGTCGGAGGGTCAGTACTGAATGAGTTCCACACTGTCGGACAGTCAGTACTGAGGGAGTGCTGCACTGTCGGAGGGTCAGTGCTGAGGGAGAGCCGCACTGTCGGAGGGTCAGTGCTGAGGGTGAGCCGGACTGTCGGAGGGTCAGTGTTGAGGGTGAGCCGCACTGTGGGAGGGTCAGTGCTGAGGGAGAGCCGCACTGTTGGAGGGTCAGTGTTGAGGGAGAGCCGCACTGTCGGAGGGTCAGTACTGAATGAGTGCCGCATTGTCGGAGGGTCAGTGATGAGGGTGAGCCGCACTGTCGGAGGGTCAGTGCTGAGGTAGCGCCGGACTGTCGGAGGGTCAGTGCTGAGGGAGAGCCGGACTGTCAGAGGGTCAGTGCTGAGGGTGAGCCGCACTGTCGGAGGGTCAGTACTGAGGGAGAGCCGCACTGTCGGAGGGTCAGTACTGAGGGAGAGCCGCACTGTCGGAGGGTCAGTACTGAGGGAGAGCCGCACTGTCGGAGGGTCAGTGATGAGGGTGAGCCACACAGTCGGAGGGTCAGTGCTGAGGGAGAGCCGCACTGTCGGAGGGTCAGTGCTGAGGGAGAGCCGCACTGTCGGAGGGTCAGTACTGAGGGAGAGCCGCACTGTCAGAGGGTCACTGCTGAGGGAGAGCCACACTGTCGGAGGGTCAGTACTGAGGGAGAGACGCACTGTCGGAGGGTCAGTGTTGAGGGTGAGCCACACAGTCGGAGGGTCAGTGCTGAGGGAGAGCCGCACTGTCGGAGGGTCAGTGCTGAGGGAGAGCCGCACTGTCGGAGGGTCAGTGCTGAGGGAGAGCCGCACTGTCGGAGGGTCAGTGCTGAGGGAGCGCCGCACTGTCCGAGGGTCAGTAGTGAGCGAGAGCCGCACTGTCGGAGGGTCAGTGCTAAGGGAGAGCCGCACTGTCGGAGGGTCAGTGCTGAGGGAGAGCCGCACTGTCGGAGGGTCAGTGCTGAGGGAGAGCCGCACTGTGGGAGGGTCAGTGCTGAGGGAGAACTGCACTGTCGGAGGATCAGTGCTGAAGGAGAGTCGCACTGTCGGGGGGTCACTGCTGAGGGAGCGCCACACTGTTGCAGGGTCAGTGCTGAGGGAGCGCCACACTGTTGCAGGGTCAGTACTGAGGGAGCGCCGCACTTTCGGAAATCAGTGCTGAGTTAGTACAGCACTGTCGGAGGTTCAGCGCTGAGGGAGTGCCGGACAGTCGGAGGGTCAGTACTGAATGAGTTCCACACTGTCGGAGAGTCAGTACTGAGGGAGTGCCGCACTGTCGGAGGGTCAGTGCTGAGGGAGAGCCATACTGTCGGAGGGTCAGTGCTGAGGGAGCGCCGCACTGTGGGAGGGTCAGTGCTGAGGGAGCACCGCACTGTCGGAGGGTCAGTGATGAGGGAGCGCCGCATTGTAGGACGCTCAGCGCTGAGGGAGAGCCGCACTGTCGGAGGGTCAGTACTGAGGGAGAGCTGCACTGTCGGTGGGTCAGTGCTGAGGGAGCGCCGCACTGTCGGAGGGTCAGTATTGAGGGAGCGCCGCACTGTCGGAGGGTCAGTATTGAGGGAGCGCCGCACTGTCCGATGGTCAGTACTGAGGGAGAGCCGCACTGTCGGAGGGTCAGTGCTGAGGGAGCGCCGCACTGTCGGAGGGTCAGTGCTGAGGGAGCGCCGCACTGTCGGAGGGTCAGTACTGAGGGAGAGCCGCACTGTCGGAGGGTCAGTGCTGAGGGAGAGCCGCACTGTGGGAGGGTCAGTACTGAGGGAGCGCCGCACTGTCGGAGGGTCAGTGCTGAGGGAGAACCGCACTGTGGGAGGGTCAGTACTGAGGGAGAGCCGCACTGTGGGAGGGTCAGTGCTGAGGGAGTGCTGCACTGTCAGAGGGTCAGTGCTGAGGGAGTGCCGCACTGTCGGAGGGTCAGTGCTGAGGGAGCGCCGCACTGTCGGAGGGTCAGTGCTGAGGGAGCGCCGCACTGTGGGAGGGTCTGTGCTGAGGGATAATTGCACTGTCCGAGGATCAGTGCTGAAGGAGAGCCGCACTGTTGGAGGGTCAGTACGGAGGGAGCGCCACACTGTTGGAGGGTCAGTACTGAGGGAGAGCCGCTCTGTCGGAGGGTCAGTGCTGAGGGAGCGCCGCACTGTCGGAGGGTCAGTGCTGAGGGAGCGCTGCACTGTGGGAGGGTCACTGCTGAGTTAGTACAGCACTGTCGGAGGGTCAGAGCTGAGGGAGAGCCGCACTGTCGGAGGGTCAGTGCTGAGGGAGCGCCGGACTGTCGGAGGGTCAGTGCTGAGGGAGAGCCGCACTGTCGGAGGGTCAGCACTGAGGGAGTGCCGCACTGTCGGAGGGTCAGTGCTGAGGGAGCGCCGGACTGTCGGAGGGTCAGTACTGAATGAGTTCCACACTGCCGGAGAGTCAGTACTGAGGGAATGTCGCACTGTCGGACGGTCGGTGCTGAGGTATCGCCGGACTATCGGAAGTTCTGTACTCTCTGTCTCTCTCTCTCCCTCCCTCTCTCTCGCTCTATTTCTCTGTCTCTCTCGGCCTCTGCCTCTCTGTCAGTCTCTCTCTCTGTGTCTCTGTCTCTCTTCTCTGCCTACATCTCTCTGCCTCGCTCTCTGTCTCTCTCTCTGTCTCGCTCTCTGCCTATCTCTCTGTCTCTGTCTCTCTCTCTGACTCTACCTCTGTCTCTCTCTGTCTCGCTCTCTGTCTCTCTCTCTGCCTCTCTCTCTAGTTATATTCTTGCTCACTCAGGGGCTGGTGTCTCCACTTAATCTGTAGTGGGACAGGGTCAGATATGGGCTTCAGGTGGTCACACACTGCGATTTCTAATGTTTCGGGCAATGTCCCAATAAAGTTTGGGGGAGGGAGGGTCAATCGAGGGGGTTAGGGTCTGGAACGCGCTGAGAGTGTGGGGGAGGGAGGGTCAATCGAGGGGTTAGGGTCTGGAACGCGCTGTCTGAGAGTGTGGGGGAGGGAGGGTCAATCGAGGGGTTAGGGTCTGGAACGCGCTGCCTGAGAGTGTGGGGGAGGGAGGGTCAATCGAGGGGTTAGGGTCTGGAACGCGCTGCCTGAGAGTGTGGGGGAGGGAGGGTCAATCGAGGGGTTAGGGTCTGGAACGCGCTGCCTGAGAGTGTAGGGGAGGGAGGGTCAATCGAGGGGTTAGGGTCTGGAACGCGCTGTCTGAGAGTGTGGGGGATGGAGGGTCAGTCGAGGGGTTAGGGTCTGGAACGCACTGCCTGAGAGTGTGGGGGAGGGAGGGTCAATCGAGGGGTTAGGGTCTGGAACGCGCTGAGAGTGTGGGGGAGGGAGGGTCAATCGAGGCACTCCAGAGGGAATGGGATTGTTATCGGGAGTGGGAGAATGTGCAGAGTTACGGAGAGAAAGTGGGATATTGGAAAGAGGTGTATTGCTCTCACACAGAGAGACAGCACATACTGGATGGGCTGAAGGGCTCCTTTTGAGCTGTAATGGTTATGAGACTGGGAGCTCAGACCCTGTTTCTGTTCCTCTGTTGCAGGATTTAACCTTGCTGCCAAGCGATATTAGCAAAGAGAAAATAAGACTGGGCAAACGGTCACTACTCAAACGCAGACCTCAGACGAAACCCAGCAGGAAGACTTTGCTCAGTGAGACGGACTTCTGGTCAGGTACAGAGTGAGAGAGACTCCGAGCACTGAGAACCCATTAACAGCCCCATCCAAACACTCTGGGGCAGATACAGCATGGGGTTAGATACAGAGTAAATCTCCCTCTACACCGTCCCCATCAAACACTCCCAGGACAGGTACAGCACGGGGTTAGATACAGAGTAAAGCTCCCTCCACACTGTCCCCATCAAACACTCCCAGGACAGTTACAGCACGGGGTTAGATACAGAGTAAAGCTCCCTCTACACCGTCCCCATCAAACACTCCCAGGACAGGTACAGCACGGGGTTAGATACAGAGTAAATCTCCCTCTACACTGTCCCCATCAAACACTCCCAGGACAGGTACAGCACGGGGTTAGATACAGAGTAAATCTCCCGCTAAACCATGCCCATCAAACACTCCCAGGACAGGTACAGCACGGGGTTAGATACAGAGTTAAGCTTCCTGTACATTATGCCCATCAAACACTCCCAGAACAGGTACAGCACGGGGTTAGATACAGAGTAAAGCTCCCTCTACGCTGTCCCCATCAAACACTCCCAAGACAGGTACAGCACGGGGTTAGATACAGAGTAAAGCTCCCTCTACACTGTCCCCATCAAACACTCCCAGGACAGGTACAGCACGGGGTTAGATACAGAGTAAAGCTCCCTCTACACTGTCACCATCAAACACTCCCAGGACAGGTACAGCACGGGGATAGTTACAGAGTAAATCTCCCTCTACACTGTCCTCATCAAACAGTCCCAGGACAGGTACAGCACGGGGTTAGATACAGAGTAAATCTCCCTCTACACTGTCCCCATCAAACACTCCCAGGACAGGTACAGCACGGGGATAGTTACAGAGTAAAGCTCCCTCCACACTGTCCCCATCAAACACTCCCAGGACAGGTACAGCACGGGGTTAGATACAGAGTAAAGCTCCCTCTACACCGTCCCCATCAAACACTCCCAGGACAGGTACAGCATGGGGTCAGATACAGAGTAAAGCTCCCTCTACACAGTCCCCAACAAACACTCCCAGGACAGGTACAGCACGGGGTTAGATACAGAGTAAAGCTCCCTCTACACTGTCACCATCAAACACTCCCAGGACAGGTACAGCACGGGGATAGTTACAGAGTAAATCTCCCTCTACACTGTCCTCATCAAACAGTCCCAGGACAGGTACAGCACGGGGTTAGATACAGAGTAAATCTCCCTCTACACTGTCCCCATCAAACACTCCCAGGACAGGTACAGCACGGGGATAGTTACAGAGTAAAGCTCCCTCCACACTGTCCGCATCAAACACTCCCAGGACAGGTACAGCACGGGGTTAGATACAGAGTAAAGCTCCCTCTACACCGTCCCCATCAAACACTCCCAGGACAGGTACAGCATGGGGTTAGATACAGAGTAAATCTCCCTCTACACTGTCCCCATCAAACACTCCCAGGACAGGTACAGCATGGGGTCAGATACAGAGTAAAGCTCCCTCTACACAGTCCCCAACAAGCACTCCCAGGACAGGGGCTGTTCCGAGAATTGAGGGTTTAATTCTGTTCAGGAAACTTGTTCCCACGCAGGCCCCTCCTGCCACCGGGTTGTTCGATTCTTTATCTTTAATGGTGGAGATTTCCTGAGTGAAAGATTATTTTGACATTAAAATATAATGGACTGTGCGGTGGATGCTTTATCTTAACTCCCTGAGATCTGGGAGTATCACGGGTACCTTCAGAACACGGGCCCAGGCTGCAGGGAGACCAGGGGAAGGGCCCAGGCTGCAGGGAGACCAGGGGAAGGGCCCAGGCTGCAGGGAGACCAGGGGAAGGGCCCAGGGCCCAGGCTGCAGGGAGACCAGGGGAACGGCCCAGGCTGCAGGGAGACCAGGGGAAGGGCCCAGGCTGCAGGGAGACCAGGGGAAGGGCCCAGGCTGCAGGGAGACCAGGGGAAGGGCCCAGGGCCCAGGCTGCAGGGAGACCAGGGGAAGGGCCCAGGCTGCAGGGAGACCAGGGGAAGGGCCCAGGCTGCAGGGAGACCAGGGGAAGGGCCCAGGCTGCAGGGAGACCAGGGGAAGGGCCCAGGCTGCAGGGAGACCAGGGGAAGGGCCCAGTGCCCAGGCTGCAGGGAGACCAGGGGAAGGGCCCAGGCTGCAGGGAGACCAGGGGAAGTGCCCAGGCTGCAGGGAGACCAGGGCATGGGCCCGGCTGCAGGGAGACCAGGGGAAGGGCCCAGGCTGCAGGGAGACCAGGGCATGGGCCAGGCTGCAGGGAGACCAGGGGAAGGGCCCAGGCTGCAGTGAGACCAGGGGAAGGGCCCAGGCTGCAGGGAGACCAGGGGAAGGGCCCAGGCTGCAGGGACACCAGGGGAAGGGCCCAGGCTGCAGGGAGACCAGGGGAAGCGCTCCTGCTGCAGGGAGACCAGGGGAAGGGCCCAGGGCCCAGGCTGCAGGGAGACCAGGGGAAGTGCCCAGGCTGCAGGGAGACCAGGGGAAGGGCCCAGGCTGCAGGGAGACCAGGGGAAGGGCCCAGGCTGCAGGGAGACCAGGGGACTGGCCCAGGCTGCAGGGAGACCAGGGGAAGGGCCCAGGCTGCAGTGAGACCAGGGGAAGCGCCCAGGCTGCAGGGAGACCAGGGGAAGGGCCCAGGGCCCAGGCTGCAGGGAGACCAGGGGAAGGGCCCAGGCTGCTGGGAGACCAGGGGAAGGGCCCAGGCTGCAGGGAGACCAGGGGAAGGGCCCAGGGCCCAGGCTGCAGGGAGACCAGGGGAAGGGCCCAGGCTGCAGGGAGACCAGGGGAAGGGCCCAGGCTGCAGGGAGACCAGGGGAAGGGCCCAGGCTGCAGGGAGACCAGGGGAAGGGCCCAGGCTGCAGGGAAACCAGGGGAAGGGCCCAGGCTGCAGGGAGACCAGGGGAAGGGCCCAGGCTGCAGGGAGACCAGGGGAAGGGCCCAGGCTGCAGGGAAACCAGGGGAAGGGCCCAGGCTACAGGGAGACCAGGGGAAGGGCCCAGGCTGCAGTGAGACCAGGGGAAGGGCCCAGGCTGCAGGGAGACCAGGGGAAGGGCCCAGGGCCCAGGCTGCAGGGAGACCAGGGGAAGGGCCCAGTGCCCAGGCTGCAGGGAGACCAGGGGAAGGGCCCAGGCTGCAGGGAGACCAGGGGAAGGGCCCAGGCTGCAGGGAGACCAGGGGAAGGGCCCAGGCTGGAGAGAAGGATGTCAAGACCCTTGGAGAAGACGAGGAGATTTTCCCGAGTCTTCATTCCATGTGGAGAGGTTGGGAGAAGCGACTGAATAACGGGAATCAGTTTGTTGTGATTCAGATCCCGTTATTTGTCCCTGAACTGGAATTTCCTTGTTCTAACATTTGGTTGTGACTTGGTTTTGATGTGGTTTGTCCTGATGGAGCTTCAGCGGAGTGAACTCTTTCTTCCCAATCCCATCAACCCCACACCGCTCCTCCCCCGCCTTGCACCCACCTACCCCCCCCAATCCCCAGACAGCACTGAGCCACCGAAACCAAGGGTACATCCATCCAGGGAGAGAGTCCAATCTTCGGAGGAGGGGGAGACCGATCCAGAGCAGGAGCCACACGAGGATAGTACAACTCGACCACGCGCTACCAAGACCTCAAAGAGAGCCAGGAAATTAAAGGTAATCATCGCTCGGGGTCTAAAGGCTAAAGGGATAGGCAGGGGCTCTGCAGCTGGATTCAAAAGTCCAACGGGATCATCCAACGGGAATGGAAGGGGCTTGGGTCCATTGGGATTGTGTACAGTGAGAGTGAACGGGAAGAGGTTTGGGTCCATTGGGATTGTGTACAGTGGGAGTGAACGGGAAGGGGTTTGGGTCCATTGGGATTGTGTACAGTGGGATTTAACGGGATGGGGTTTGGGTCCATTGTGTTTGTGTACAGTGGGATTTAACAGGAAGGGGTTTGGGTCCATTGGGATTGTGTACAATGGGAGTGAACGGGAAGGAGATTGGGTCCATTGGGATTGTGTACAGTGGGAGTGAACGGGAAGGAGTTTGGGTCCATTGCGATTGTGTACAATGGGAGTGAACGGGAAGGAGATTGGGTCCATTGAGATTGTGTATAGTGGGATTGAATGGGAAGGGGTTTGGTGCCATTGGGATTGTGTACAGTGGGAGTGAACGGGAAGGGGTTTCGTTCCATTGGGATTGTGTACAGTGGGAGTGAACGGGAATGGGTTTGGTTCCATTGGGATTGTGTACGGTGGGAGTGAACAGCAATGTGTTTGTGTCCATTGGGATTGTGTACGGATGGTGTGAATGGTAAGGGGATGGGTGCATTGAGATTGTCTACAGTGGGAGTGAACGGGAAGCGGTTTGGGTTCATTGGGATTGTGTACAATGGGAGTGACGGGGAAGGGGTTTGGGTCCATTGGGATTGTGTACAGTGGGAGTGAATGGGAAGGTGTTTGGTTACATTGGGATTGTGCACAGTGGGAGTGAAAGGGAATGGGTTTGGTTCCATTGGGATTGTGTATGGTGGGAGTGAACAGCAATGTGTTTGGGTCCATTGGGATTGTGTATGGATGGTGTGAATGGTAAGGGGATGGGTGCATTGAGATTGTCTACAGTGGGAGGGAACGGGAAGCGGTTTGGGTTCATTGGGATTGTGTACAATGGGAGTGACCGGGAAGGGGTTTGGGTCCATTGGGATTGTGTACAGTCGGAGTGAACGGGAAGGGGTTTGGGTCCATTGGGATTGTGTACAGTGGGAGTGAAGAGGTAGGGGTTTGGGTCCATTGTAATAGTGTACAGTGGGAGTGAGCGGGAAGGGGTTTGGGTCCATTGGGACAGTGTGCAGTGGGAGTGAACGGGAAGGGCTTTGGTTCGATTGGAATTGTGTACTGTGGGAGTGAATGGAAAGAGGTTTGGGTCCATTGGGATTGTGTACAGTGGGAGTGAACAGGAAGGGGTTTTGGTTCCAATGGTATTGTGTACAGTGGGAGTGAGCGGGAATGGGTTTGGTATTGGAATAGTGTACAATGGGAGTGAACAGGAAGGGAGTTGGTACCATTTGGATTGTGTACAGTGGGAGTGAACAGGAAGGGGATTGGGCCCATTTGGATTGTGTACAATGGGAGTGAACGGGAAGGGATTTGGTTCCATTGGGTTTGTGTACAGTCGGAGTGAACGGGAAAGGGTTTGGGTGAAATTGGATTGTGTACAGTGGGATTTAACTGGAAGTGCTTTGGGTCTATTGGGATTGTGCACAGCGGGATTTAACGGGAATGCGTTTGGTTCCATTGGGTTTGTGTACTGTTGGAGTGAATAGGAAGGTTTTTGGGTCAATTGGGATTGTGTACATTGCGAGTGAACAGGAAGGGGTTTGGGTCCTTTGCGATTGTGTACAGTGGGATTTAACAGGATGGAGTTTGGGTCCATTGGGTTTGTGTAAAGTGGGATTTAACATGAAGGGGTTTGGGTCCATTGGGATTGTGTACAGTGGGAGTGAACGGGAAGGTGTTTGGTTGCATTGTGTTTGTGTACAGTGGGAGTGAACGGGAAGGGGTTTCGTTCCATTGGGATTGTGGAGTGTGGGAGTGAACGGGAATGGGTTTGGTTCGATTGGGATTGTGTACGGTAGAGTGAACTTGAACGGGTTTGGGTGAAATGGGATTGTGTACAGTGGGATTTAACGGGAAGGGTTTTGGGTCCATTGGGATTATGTACAGTGGGAGTGAACGGGAATGAGATGTGGGCAATTGGGATTGTGTATAGTGGGATTGAACGGGAAGGGGTTTCGTTCCATTGGGATTGTGCACACTGGGAGTGAACGGGAAGGTGTTTGGAGCCATTGGGATTGTGTACAGTGGCAGTGATCAGGAAGGGGTTTCGTTCCATTGGGATTGTGTACAGTGGGAGTGAACGGGAGTGGGTTTTGTTCCATTGGGATTGTGTACGGTGGGAGTGAACGGGAATGTTTTTGGTTCCATTGGGATTGTGTATGTTGGGTGTGAATGGGTAGGTAATGGGTGCATTGAGATTGTCTACAGTGGGAGTGAATGGGAAGGGGTTTGTGTTCATTGGAATTGTGTACAATGGGAGTGAACGGGAAGGGATTTGGGTCCATTGTAATTGTCTACAGTGGGAGTGAATGGGAAGGGTTTTGGGTCCGTTGCGATTGTTTATAATGGGAGTGAACGGGAATGTGCTTGGCTCCATTGGGATTGTGCACAGTGGGATTTAACGGGAAGGTGTTTGGTTCCATTGGGATTGTGTACAGTTGGAGTGAACGAGAAGGTTTTTGGGTCCATTGGGATTGTGTACATTGCGAGTGAACAGGAAGGGTTTTGGGTCCATTGCGATTGTGTACAGTGGGAGTTAACGGGAAGGGGCTGGGTCCATTGGGATTGTGTACAGTGGGAGTGAACAGGAAGGAGATTGAGTCCATTGGGATTGTGTATAGTGGGATTGAACGGGAAGGGGTTTGGTTCCATTGGGATTGTGTACAGTGGGAGTGAACGGGAAATGGTTTGCGTCCATTGGTACTGTGTACAGTGGGAGTGAATGGGAAGGGGATTCATTCCATTGGGATTGTGTACCGTGGGAGAGAACGGGAATGGGTTTGGGTCCAATGGGATTGTATACGGTAGGAGTGAAGTGGAAGGGGTTTTGGTGAAATGGGATTGTGTACAGTGGGATTTAACGGGAAGTGGTTTGACTCCATTGGGATTGTGCACTGTGGGATTTAACGGGAAGGTGTTTGGATCCATTGGGATTGTGTACAGTGGGATTGAATGGGAAGGTTTTTGGGTCCTTTGGGATTGTGTACATTGCGAGTGAACAGGAAGGGGTTTGGGTCCATTGCGATTGTGTACAGTGGGATTTAACGGGATGGAGTTTGGGTCCATTGTGTTTCTGTACAGTGGGATTTAACAGGAAGGGGTTTGGGTCCATTGGGATTGTGTACAGTGGGAGTGAACGGGAAGGAGATTGGGTCCATTGAGATGATGTATAGTGGGATTGAACGGGAAGGGGTTTCGTTCCATTGGGATTGTGTACAGTGGGAGTGAACAGGAAGGGGTTTGGAGCCATTGGGATTGTGCACAGTGGGAGTGACCGGGAAGGGGTTTCGTTCCATTGGGATTGTGTACAGTGGGAGTGAACGGGAATGGGTTTGGTTCCATTGGGATTGTGTACGGTGGGAGTGAACAGGAATGTGTTTGGGTCCATTGGTATTGTGTACGGATGGTGTGAATGGTAAGGGGATGGGTGCATAGAGATTGTCTACAGTGGGAGTGAACGGGAAGCGGTTTGGGTTCATTGGGATTGTGTACAATGGGAATGACCGGGAAGGGGTTTGTGTCCATTGGGATTGTGTACAGTGGGAATTAATGGGAAGGGGTTTGGGTCCATTGGGATTGTGTACAGTGGGAATGAATGGGCGTGAGTTTGTGTCCACTGGGATTGTGTACAGTCGGAATGAACTGGAAGGGGTTTGGTTGAAATGGGATTGTGTGCAGTGGGATTTAACGGGAAGTGGTTTGCGACCTTTGGGATTGTGCGCAGTGGGATTTAACGGGAAGGTGTTTGCTTCCATTGGGATTGTGTACAGTGGGAGTGAACGAGAATGTTTTTGGGTCCATTGGGATTGTGTACATTGCGAGTGAACAGGAAGGGGTTTCGCTCCATTGTGATTGTGTACAGTGGGATTTAAAGGGATGGAGTTTAGGTCTCATGGGTTTGTGTACAGTTGGACTTAATGGGAAGAGGTTTGGGTCCATTGGGATTGTGTACAGTGGGAGTGAATGGGAAGGGGATGCGTGCATTGAGATTGTCTACAGTGGGAGTGAATGGGAAGGAGATTGGGGCAATTGGGATTGTGTATAGTTGGATTGAACGGGAAGGGGTTTGGTTCCATTGGGATTGTGTACAGTGGGAGAGAATGGGAGGGGTGTTTGGAGCCATTGGGATTGTGTCCAGTGGGAGTGAACGGGAATGGGTTTGGTTCCATTGGGATTGTGTACGGTGGGAGTGAACGGGAATGTTTTTGGTTCCATTGGGATTGTGTATGGTGGGTGTGAATGGGAAGGGGATGCGTGCATTGAGATTGTCTACAGTGGGAGTGAATGGGAAGGTGTTTGGGTCCATTGGGATTGTGTACAGTGGGAGTGAACGGGAAGGGGTTTGGGTCCATTGGGATTGTGTACGGTGGGAGTGAATGACAAGGGTTTTGGGCCCGTTGCGATTGTGTATAATGGGAGTGAACGGGAATGGGTTTTTGTCCATTGGGATTGTGTACACTGGGAGTGAACGGGAATGGTTTTGGGTCCATTGGGATTGTATACGGTAGGAGTGAAGTGGAAGGGGTTTGGGTGAAATGGGATTGTGTACAGTGGGATTTAATGGGAAGTGGTTTGACTCCATTGGGATTGTGCACAGTGGGATTTAACGGGAAGGTGTTTGGATCCATTGGGATTGTGTACAGTGGGAGTGAATGGGAAGGTTTTTGGGTCTATTGGGATTGTGTACATTGTGAGTGAACAGGAAGGGGTTTGGGTCCATTGCGATTGTGTACAGTGGGATTTAACGGGATGGAGTTTGGCTCCATTGTGTTTGTGTACAGTGGGATTTAACGGGAAGGGGTTTGGGTCCATTGGGATTGTGTACAGTGGGAGTGAACGGGAAGGAGATTGGGTCCATTGAGATGGTCTATAGTTGGATTGAACGGGAAGGGGTTTGGGTCCATTGGGATTGTGTACAGTGGGAGTGAATGGGGAGGTGTTTGGGTCCATTGGGATTGTGGACAGTGGGAGTGAACGGGAAGGGGTTTCTGTCCATTGGGATTGTGTGCAGTGGGATTGAAGAGTTAGGGGTTTGGGTCCATTGTAATAGTGTACAGTGGGAGTGAGCGGGAAGTGGTTTGGGTCCATTGGGACTGTGTACAGTGGGAGTGAATGGGAAGGGGTTTGGGTCCATTGGGATTGTGTACAGTGGGAGTGAATGGCAAGGGTTTTGGGTCCATTGGGATTGTGTATAATGGGAGTGAACGGGAATGGGTTTTTGTCCATTGGGATTGTGTACACTGGGAGTGAACGGGAAATGGTTTGGATCCATTGGGACTGTCTACAGTGGGAGTGAACGGGAAGTGGTTTGGGGCCCTTGGGATTGTGTACAGTGGGAGTGAACGGTAAATGATTTGGGTCCTTTGGGATTGTGTACAGTGGGAGTGAACGGGAAATGATTTGGGTCCTTTGGGATTGTGTACAGTGGGAGTGAACGGGAAATGATTTGGGTCCATTGGGACAGTGTGCAGTGGGAGTGAACGGGAATGGATTTGGTTCGATTGGAATTGTGTACTGTGGGAGTGAATGGAAAGAGTTTTGGGTCCATTGGGATTGTGTACAGTGGGACTGAACAGGAAGGGGTTTTGGTTCCAATGGTATTGTGTACAGTGGGAGTGAGCGGGAATGGGTTTGGCATTGGGATAGTGTACAATGGGAGTGAACAGGAAGGGAGTTGGTTCCATTTGGATTGTGTACAGTGGGAGTGAACAGGATGGGGATTGGGTCCATTTGGATTGTGTAATTTGGGAGTGAACGGGAAGGGATTTGGTTCCATTGGGTTTGTGTACAGTCGGAGTGAACGGGAAAGGGTTTGGGAGAAATTGGATTGTGTACAGTGGGATTTAACGGGAAGTGGTTTGGGTCCATTGGGATTGTGTACAGTGGCAGTGAACGGGAAGGTGTTTGGAGCCATTGGGATTGTGTACAGTGGGAGTGAACGGGAAGGTGTTTGGAGCCATTGGGATTGTGTACAGTGGGAGTGAATGGGAAGGGGATTGGGCCAGTTGGGATTGTGCACAATGGGATTGAACTGGAACATATTTGGATCTACTGGGATTGGGTACAGTGTGAGGGAACGGGAATGGGTTTGGGGCCCTTGGGATTGTGTACGGTGGGAGTGAACGGGAATGTGTTTGGCTGCATTGGGAATGTGTACGCTGGGAGTGAATGGGAAGGGGATGGGTCCATTGGGATTGTGTACAATAGGAGTGAACAGGAAGGGTTTGGGTCCATTGTAATAGTGTACAGTGGGAGTGTGCGGGAAGTGGTTTGGGTCCATTGGGGCTGTGTACAGTGGGAGTGAACGGGAAAGGGTTTGCGACCATTGGGATTGTGCGCATTGGGATTTAACGGGAAGGTGTTTGCTTCCATTGGGATTGTGTACAGTGGGAGTGAACGAGAAGGTTTTTGGGTCCATTGGGATTGTGTGCAGTGGGAGTGAAGAGGTAGGGGTTTGGGTCCATTGTAATAGTGTACAGTGGGAGTGAGCGGGAAGTGGTTTGGGTCCATTGGGGCTGTGTACAGTGGGAGTGAACGGGAAGGGGTTTGGGTCCATTGGGATTGTGTACAGTGGGAGTGAATGGCAAGGGTATTGGGCCCGTTGCGATTGTGTATAATGGGAGTGAACGGGAATGGGTTTTTGTCCATTGGGATTGTGTACACTGGGAGTGAACGGAAAATGGTTTGTGTCCATTGGGACTGTCTACAGTGGGAGTGAATGGGAAGGGGTTTGTGGCCATTGGGATTGTGTACAGTGGGAGTGAACGTGAAATGATTTGGGTCCATTGGGACAGTGTGCAGTAGGAGTGAAAGGGAAGGGATTTGGTTCGATTGGAATTGTGTACTGTGGGAGTGAATGGAAAGAGGTTTGGGTCCATTGGGATTGTGTACAGTGGGACTGAACAGGAAGGGGTTTTGGTTCCAATGGTATTGTGTACAGTGGAAGTGAGCGGGAATGGGTTTGGCATTGGGATAGTGTACAATGGGAGTGAACAGGAAGGGAGTTGGTTCCATTTGGATTGTGTACAGTGGGAGTGAACAGGAAGGGGATTGGGTCCATTTGGATTGTGTAAATTGGGAGTGAACAGGAAGGGATTTGGTTCCATTGGGTTTGTGTGCAGTCGGAGTGAACGGGAAAGGGTTTGGGTGAAATTGGATTGTGTACAGTGGGATTTAACGGGAAGTGGTTTGGGTCCATTGGGATTGTGCACAGTGGGATTTAACGGGAATGTGTTTGGTTCCATAGGGATTGTGTACAGTGGGAGTGAACAGGAAGGTTTTTGGGTCCATTGGGATTGTGTACATTGCGAGTGAACAGGAAGGGTTTTGGGTCCATTGCGATTGTGTACAGTGGGATTTCACGGGATGGAGTTTGGGTCCATTGGGTTTGTGTACAGTGGGATTTAACGGGAAGGGGTTTGGGTCCATTGGGATTGTGTACAGTGAGAGTGAACAGGAAGGAGATTGGGGCAGATGGGATTGTGTATAGTTGGATTGAATGGGAAGGGGTTTGGTTCCATTGGGATTGTGTACAGTGGGAGTGAACGGGAAGGTGTTTGGAGCCATTGGGATTGTGTACAGTGGGAGTGAACGGGAATGGGTTTGGGGCCCTTGGGATTGTGTACGGTGGGAGTGAACGGGAATGTGTTTGGCTGCATTGGGAATGTGTACGCTGGGAGTGAATGGGAAGGGGATGGGTCCATTGGGATTGTCTACAGTGGGAGTGAATGGGAAGGGGTTTGGGTCATTGGGATTGTGTACAATGGGAGTGAACGGGAAGGGGTTTGGGTCCATTGTGATTGTGTACAGTGGGATTGATCGGGAAGGGTTTTGGGTCCATTGGGACTGTGTACAGTGGGAGTGAACGGGAAGGGGATTGGGTCCATTTGGATTGTGTAAATTGGGAGTGAACAGGAAGGGATTTGGTTCCATTGGGTTTGTGTACAGTCGGAGTGAACGGGAAAGGGTTTGGGTGAAATGGGATTGTGTACAGTGGGATTTAACGGGAAGTGGTTTGGGTCCATTGGGATTGTGCACAGTGGGATTTAACGGGAATATGTTTGCTTCCATTGGGATTGTGTACAGTGGGAGTGAACGAGAAGGTTTTTGGGTCCATTGGGATTGTGTACATTGCGAGTCAACAGGAAGGGGTTTCGCTCCATTTTGATTGTGTACAGTGGGATTTAATGGGATGGAGTTTAGGTCTAATGGGTTTGTGTACAGTGGGACTTAACGGGAAGAGGTTTGGGTCCATTGGGATTGTTTACAGTGGGAGTGAACGGGAAGGAGATTGGGGCAATTGGGATTGTGTATAGTTGGATTGAACGGGAAGGGGTTTGGTTCCATTGGGATTGTGTACAGTGGGAGTGAACGGGAAGGTGTTTGGAGCCATTGGGATTTTGAACAGTGGGAGTGAACGGGAAGGGGATGGGTGCATTGAGATTGTCTACAGTGGGAGTGAATGGGAAGGGGTTTGTGTTCATTGGGATTGTGTACAGTGGGAGTGAATGGGAAGGGGTTTGGGTCCATTGGGATTGTGTACAGTGGGAGTGAACGGGAAGGGGTTTGGGTGCATTGGGATTGTGTACAGTGGGAGTGAACGGGAAGGGGTTTGGGTCCATTGGGATTGTGTACAGTGGGAGTGAACAGGTAGGTGTTTGGGTTCATTGTAATTGTGTACAGTGGGAGTGAGCGGGAAGGGGTTTGAGTCCATTGGGATTGTGTACAGTGGGAGTGAACGGGAAATGGCTTAAGTCCATTGGTACTGTGTACAGTGGGAGTGAATGGGAAGGGGTTTCATTCCTTTGGGATTGTGTACCGTGGGAGTGAACAGGAATTGGTTTGGGTCCATTGGAATTGTATACGGCAGGAGTGAATTGGAAGGGGTTTGGTTGAAATGGGATTGTGTACAGTGGGATTTAACGGGAAGTAGTTTGACTCCATTGGGATTGTGCACAATTGGATTTAACGGGAAGGTGTTTGGATCCATTGGGATTGTGTACAGTGGGAGTGAACGGGAAGGTTTTTGGGTCCTTTGGGATTGTGTACAGTGGGAGTGAACAGGAAGGAGTTTGGGTCCATTGCGATTGTGTACAGTGGGATTTAACGGAAAGGAGTTTGGGTCCATTGTGTTTGTGTACAGTGGGATTTAATGGGAAGGGGTTTGGGTCCATTGGAATTGTGTACAGTGGGAGTGAATGGGAAGGATATTGGGTCCATTGAGATTGTTTATAGTGGGATTGAACGGGAAGGGGTTTGGTTCCATTGGGATTGTGTACAGTGGGAGTGAACGGGAAGATGTTTGGAGCCATTGGGATTGTGCAGTGGGAGTGACTGGGAAGGGGATTCGTTCCATTGAGATTGTGTACAGGGGAGTGAACGGGAAGGGGATTGGGTCCATTGGGATTGTGTACAGTGGGAGTGAATGCGAAGGGGTTTGGGTCCATTGGGACTGTGTACAGTGGGAGTGAATGGAAAGGGTTTTGGGCCCGTTGCGATTGTGTATAATGGGAGTGAACGGGAATGGGATTTTGTCCATTGGGATTGTGTACACTGGGAGTGAACGGGAAATGGTTTGGGTCCATTGGGACTGTCTACAGTGGGAGTGAACGGGAAGTGGTTTGGGGCCCTTGGGATTGTGTACTGTGGGAGTGAACGGTAAATGATTTGGGTCCATTGGGACAGTGTGCAGTGGGAGTGAACAGGAAGGGGTTTGGCATTGGGACAGTGTACAGTGGGAGTGAACAGGAAGGGAGTTGGTTCCATTTGGATTGTGTACAGTGGGAGTGAACAGGAAGGGGAGTGGGTCCATTTGCCTTGTGTACATTGGGAGTGAACGGGAAGGGATTTGGTTCCATTGGGTTTGTGTACAGACGGAGTGAACGGGAAAGGGTTTGGGTGAAAATGGATTGTGTACAGTGGGATTTAACGGGAAGTGGTTTGGAAATATTGGGATTGTGCACAGTGGGATTTTATGGGAATGTGTTTGGTTCCATTGGGATTGTGTACAGTGGGAGTGAATGGGAAGGTTTTTGGGTCCATAGGGATTGTGTACATTGCGAGTGAACAGGAAGGGGTTTGGGTCCTTTGGGATTGTGTACAGTGGGATTTAACGGGAAGGGTTTTTGGTCCATTGGGATTGTGTACAGTGGGAGTGAATGGGAAGGTGTTTGGTGCCATTGTGATTGTGTACAGTGGGAGTGAACGGGAAGGGGTTTGGGTCCATTGGGATTGTGTACAGTGGGATTTAACGGGAAGCGGTTTGAGTCCATTGGGATTGTGCACAGTGGGATTTAACAGGAAGGTGTTTGGTTCCATTGGGATTGTGTACAGTTGGAGTGAACGAGAAGGTTTTTGCGTCCATTGGGATTGTGTACATTGCAAGTGAACAGGAAGGGTTTTGGGTCCATTGCGATTGTGTACAGTGGGATTTAACGGGATGGGGTTTGGGTCCATTGGGTTTATGTACAGTGGGATTTAACGGGAAGTGTTTTGGTTCCATTGGGATTGTGTACAGTGGGGGTGAACGGCAAGGTGTTTGGAGCCATTGGGATTGTGTACAGTGGGATTTAACGGGAAGTAGTTTGACTCCATTGGGATTGTGCACAATTGGATTTAACGGGAAGGTGTTTTGATCCATTGGGATTGTGTACAGTGGGAGTGAACGGGAAGGTTTTTGGGTCCTTTGGGATTGTGTACATTGCGAGTGAACAGGAAGGGGTTTGGGTCCATTGCGATTGTGTGCAGTGGGATTTAACGGGAAGGAGTTTGGGTCCATTGTGTTTGTGTAAAGTGGGATTTAACGGGAAGGGGTTTGGGTCCATTGGAATTGTGTACAGTGGAAGTGAATGGGAAGGATATTGGGTCCATTGAGATTGTTTATAGTGGGATTGAACGGGAAGGGGTTTGGTTCCATTGGGATTGTGTACAGTGGGAGTGAACGGGAAGGTGTTTGGAGCCATTGGGATTGTGTAAAGTGGGAGTGACCGGGAAGGGGTTTCGTTCCATTGGGATTGTGTACAGTGGGAGTGAACGGGAAGGGGTTTGGGTCTATTGGGATTGTGTACAGTGGGAGTGAACGGGAAGGGGATTGGGGCCCTTGGGATTGTGTACAGTGGGAGTGAACGTGAAATGATTTGGGTCCATTGGGACAGTGTGCTTTGGGAGTGAACGGGAAGGGGTTTGGTTCGATTGGAATTGTGTACTGTGGGTGTGAATGGAAAGAGGTTTGGGTCCATTGGGATTGTGTACAGTGGGAGTGAACGGGCAGGGGTTTTGGTTCCAATGGTTTTGTGTACAGTGGGAGTGAGCGGGAATGGGTTTGGCATTGGGATAGTGTACAATGGGAGTGAACAGGAAGGGAGTTGGTTCCATTTGGATTGTGTACAATGGGAGTGAACAGGAAGGGGAGTGGGTCCATTTGCATTGTGTACATTGGGAGTGAACGGGAAGGGATTTGGTTCCATTGGGATTGTGTACAGTGGGAGTGAACGGGAATGGGATTGTGTTTATTGGGATTGTTTACGTTGGGAGTGAACGGGCGTGTGTTTGCGTCCCTTGGGATTGTGTACTGTCGGAGTGAACTGGAAGGGGTTGATTGAAATGGGATTGTGTACAGTGGGATTTAACGGGAAGTGGTTTGCGACCATTGGGATTGTGCGCAGTGGGATTTAACGGGAAGGTGTTTGCTTCCATTGGGATTGTGTACAGTGGGAGTGAACGGGAAGCGGTTTGGGTTCATTGGGATTGTGTACAATGGGAGTGACGGGGAAGGGGTTTGGGTCCATTGGGATTGAGTACAGTGGGAGTGAACGGGAAGGGGTTAGGGTCCATTGGGATTGTGCACACTGGGAGTGAACGGGAAGGGGTTTGGGTCCATTGGGATTGTGTGCAGTGGGATTTAACGGGCAGGGGCTTGGGTCCATTGGGATTGTGTACAATTGGAGTGAACGGGAAGGGTTTTATGTTCATTAGGATTGTGTACAGTGGGAGTGAACGGGAAGGTGTTTGGGGCCATTGGGATTGTGTACAGTGGGAGTGAACAGGAAGGGGTTTGGGTCCATTGGGATTGTGTACAGTGGGAGTGAACGGGAATGTGTTTGGGTCAATTGGGATTGTGTACGGTGGGAGTGAACGGGAATGTGTTTGGCTGCATTGGGATTGTGTACGGTGGGAGTGAACGGGAAGGGGTTTGGGTCAATTGGGATTGTGTACGGTGGGAGTGAACGGGAATGTGTTTGGGTCAATTGGGATTGTGTACGGTGGGAGTGAACGGGAAGGGGTTTGGGTCCATTGGGATTGTGTACAGTGGGAGTGAATGGGTAGAAGTTTGGGTCCATTGTGATTGTCTACAGTGGGAGTGAACAGGAAGGTTTTTGGGACCATTGGGATTGTGTACATTGTGAATGTACAGGAAGGGGTTTGGGTCCATTGGGATTGTGTACAGTGGGAGCGAAGGGGAAGGGCTTTGGGTCCATTGGGTTTGTGTACAGTGGGATGTAACGGGAAGGGTTTGGGTCCATTGGGATTGTGTACATTGCGAGTGAACAGGAAGGGGTTTGGGTCCATTGTGATTGTGTACAGTGGGATTTAACGGGAAGGAGTTTGGGTCCATTGTGTTTGTGTACAGTGGGATTTAACTGGAAGGGGTTTGGGTCCATTAAGAGTTTATACAGTGGGAGTGAACTGGAAGGCGATTGGGCTCATTGGGATTGTGTACAGAGGGAGTGAACGGGAATGGGTTCAGATCCATTGGGATTGTGAACAGTCGGAGTGAACGGGAAGGGGTTTGGTTGAAATGGGATTGTGTACAGTGGGATTTAACAGGAAGTGGTTTGTGTCCATTGGGATTGTGCACAGTGGGATTTAACGGGAAGGTGTTTGCTTCCATTGGGATTGTGTACAGTGGGAGTGAACGGGAAGATTTTTGGGTCCATTGGGATTGTGTACATTGCGAGTGAACGGGAAGGGGTTTGGGTCCATTGGGATTGTGTACAATGGGATTTAAAGGGAAGGGGTTTGGGTCCATTGGGATTGTGTACAGTGGGATTTAAAGGGAAGGGGTTTGGGTCCATTGGGATTGTGTACAGTGGATTTAACGGGAAGGGGTTTGGTTCCACTGGGATTGTGTGCAGTTGGAGTGAACGGGAAGGGGTTTATGTTCATTGGGATTGTGTACAGTGGGAGTGAACGGGAAGGGGATTTGGTCCAATGGCTTTGTGTACGGTGCGACTGAATGGGAAGTTTTTGGGTTCATTGGGATTGTGTACAGTGGGAGTGAACGGGAAGGTGTTTGGAGCCATTGGGATTGTGTAAAGTGGGAGTGACCGGGAAGGGGTTTCGTTCCATTGGGATTGTGTACAGTGGGAGTGAACGGGAAGGGGTTTGGGTCTATTGGGATTGTGTACAGTGGGAGTGAACGGGAAGGGGATTGGGGCCCTTGGGATTGTGTACAGTGGGAGTGAACGTGAAATGATTTGGGTCCATTGGGACAGTGTGCTTTGGGAGTGAACGGGAAGGGGTTTGGTTCGATTGGAATTGTGTACTGTGGGTGTGAATGGAAAGAGGTTTGGGTCCATTGGGATTGTGTACAGTGGGAGTGAACGGGCAGGGGTTTTGGTTCCAATGGTTTTGTGTACAGTGGGAGTGAGCGGGAATGGGTTTGGCATTGGGATAGTGTACAATGGGAGTGAACAGGAAGGGAGTTGGTTCCATTTGGATTGTGTACAATGGGAGTGAACAGGAAGGGGAGTGGGTCCATTTGCATTGTGTACATTGGGAGTGAACGGGAAGGGATTTGGTTCCATTGGGATTGTGTACAGTGGGAGTGAACGGGAATGGGATTGTGTTTATTGGGATTGTTTACGTTGGGAGTGAACGGGCGTGTGTTTGCGTCCCTTGGGATTGTGTACTGTCGGAGTGAACTGGAAGGGGTTGATTGAAATGGGATTGTGTACAGTGGGATTTAACGGGAAGTGGTTTGCGACCATTGGGATTGTGCGCAGTGGGATTTAACGGGAAGGTGTTTGCTTCCATTGGGATTGTGTACAGTGGGAGTGAACGGGAAGCGGTTTGGGTTCATTGGGATTGTGTACAATGGGAGTGACGGGGAAGGGGTTTGGGTCCATTGGGATTGAGTACAGTGGGAGTGAACGGGAAGGGGTTAGGGTCCATTGGGATTGTGCACACTGGGAGTGAACGGGAAGGGGTTTGGGTCCATTGGGATTGTGTGCAGTGGGATTTAACGGGCAGGGGCTTGGGTCCATTGGGATTGTGTACAATTGGAGTGAACGGGAAGGGTTTTATGTTCATTAGGATTGTGTACAGTGGGAGTGAACGGGAAGGTGTTTGGGGCCATTGGGATTGTGTACAGTGGGAGTGAACAGGAAGGGGTTTGGGTCCATTGGGATTGTGTACAGTGGGAGTGAACGGGAATGTGTTTGGGTCAATTGGGATTGTGTACGGTGGGAGTGAACGGGAATGTGTTTGGCTGCATTGGGATTGTGTACGGTGGGAGTGAACGGGAAGGGGTTTGGGTCAATTGGGATTGTGTACGGTGGGAGTGAACGGGAATGTGTTTGGGTCAATTGGGATTGTGTACGGTGGGAGTGAACGGGAAGGGGTTTGGGTCCATTGGGATTGTGTACAGTGGGAGTGAATGGGTAGAAGTTTGGGTCCATTGTGATTGTCTACAGTGGGAGTGAACAGGAAGGTTTTTGGGACCATTGGGATTGTGTACATTGTGAATGTACAGGAAGGGGTTTGGGTCCATTGGGATTGTGTACAGTGGGAGCGAAGGGGAAGGGCTTTGGGTCCATTGGGTTTGTGTACAGTGGGATGTAACGGGAAGGGTTTGGGTCCATTGGGATTGTGTACATTGCGAGTGAACAGGAAGGGGTTTGGGTCCATTGTGATTGTGTACAGTGGGATTTAACGGGAAGGAGTTTGGGTCCATTGTGTTTGTGTACAGTGGGATTTAACTGGAAGGGGTTTGGGTCCATTAAGAGTTTATACAGTGGGAGTGAACTGGAAGGCGATTGGGCTCATTGGGATTGTGTACAGAGGGAGTGAACGGGAATGGGTTCAGATCCATTGGGATTGTGAACAGTCGGAGTGAACGGGAAGGGGTTTGGTTGAAATGGGATTGTGTACAGTGGGATTTAACAGGAAGTGGTTTGTGTCCATTGGGATTGTGCACAGTGGGATTTAACGGGAAGGTGTTTGCTTCCATTGGGATTGTGTACAGTGGGAGTGAACGGGAAGATTTTTGGGTCCATTGGGATTGTGTACATTGCGAGTGAACGGGAAGGGGTTTGGGTCCATTGGGATTGTGTACAATGGGATTTAAAGGGAAGGGGTTTGGGTCCATTGGGATTGTGTACAGTGGGATTTAAAGGGAAGGGGTTTGGGTCCATTGGGATTGTGTACAGTGGATTTAACGGGAAGGGGTTTGGTTCCACTGGGATTGTGTGCAGTTGGAGTGAACGGGAAGGGGTTTATGTTCATTGGGATTGTGTACAGTGGGAGTGAACGGGAAGGGGATTTGGTCCAATGGCTTTGTGTACGGTGCGACTGAATGGGAAGTTTTTGGGTTCATTGGGATTGTGTACAGTGGGAGTGAACGGGAATGGGCTTGGAATTGGGATTGTGTACAATGGGAGTGAACAGGTAGGGATTTGATTCCATTTGGATTGTGTACAGTGGGAGTGAACAGGAAGGGGTTTGTGTCCATTGGGATTGTGTACAGTGGGAGTCAACGGGAAGGGATTTGGTTGCATTGGGATTGTGTACCGTTGGAGTGAACGGTCAGGGGTTTGGTTGAAATGGGATTGTGCACAGTGGTATTTAACAGGAAGAGGCTTGGGTCCATTGGTATTGTGCACCGTGGGATTTAACAATAAGGTGTTTGGTTCCTTTGGGATTGCGTACAGTGGGAGTGAACGGGAAGGTTTTTGGGTCCATTGCGATTGTCTCCAGTGGGATTTGAAGGGAAGGAGTCTGGGTCCATTGTGTTTGTGTACAGTGGGATTTAACGGGAAGGGGTTTGGGTCTATTGGGATTGTGTACAGTGGGATTTAACGGGAAGGGTTTTGCATCCATTGGGATTGTGTACAGTTGGAGTGAATGGGAAGGCATATGGGTTCATTGGGATTGTGTACAGTTGGAGTGAACTGGAAGGGTTTTGGGTCCATCATGATTGTGTACAGGAGGAGTGAACGGGAAGGGATTTGTGTGCATTGGGATCGTGTATAGTGGGAATTATAAGGAAGTGTTTTGGTTCCATTGGGATTTTGTACTGTGTTAGCAAACGGGAATGTGTTTGTGTCCATTGGGATTGTGTACAGTGGGAGTGAACGGTAAATTGTTTTGGTCCATTGGGATTGTGTACGGTGGGAGTGAATGGGAAGTGTTTTTGGTCCATTGGGATTGTCTTCAGTGGGAGTGAACGGGAAGGTTTTCGGGTCCATTGGGATTGTCCACATTGGGAGTGTTCGGGAAGGGGTTTGGTTCCCTTGGAATTGTGTACAGTGGGAGTGAATGGAAAGGGGTTATGGTCCATTAGGATTGTGTACAGTGGGAGTGAACGGGAAGGGGTTTTGGGTCCATTGTGATTGTGTACATCAGGATTTAACCGGAAGGAGTTTGGGTCCTTTGGGTTTGTGTACAGTGAAATTTAACGGGAAGGGGTTTGGATCCATTGGGATTGTGCACAGTGGGACTTAACGGGAAGGTGTTTGGTTCAATTGGGATTGTGTACAGTGGAATGGAATGGGAAGGTATTTGGGTCCATTGGGATTGTGTACAGTGGGAGTGAACGGGAAGGGGTTTGGGTCCAGTGGGTTTGTGTACAGTGGGATTTAACGGGAAGGGGTTTGGGTCCATTGGGATTGTGTACAGAGAGATTTAACTGGAAGGGGTTTGGGTCCATTGGGTTTGTGTACAGTGGGCGTGAACAGGAAGGGGTTTGGGTCCATTGGGATTGTGTACAGTGGGAGTGAACGGAAGGGATTTGGTTCCATTGGGATTGTGTACAGGCGGAGTGAACGGGAAGGTGTTTGGGAGAAATGGGATTGTGTACAGTGCAATTTAAAGGGAAGTGGTTTGGGTCCATTGGGATTGCGAACAGTGGGATTTAACGGGAAGGTGTTTGGTTCCATTGGGATTGTGTGCAGTGGGAGTGAACGGGAAGGTTTGTGTCCACTGTCATTGTGTACAGTCGGAGTGAACTGGAAGGGTTTTTGGTCCATTGGGATTGTATTCAGTGGGAGTGAACGGGAATGGGTTCAGGTCCATTGGGATTGTCCACATTGGGAGTGTTCGGGGAGGGATTTGGTTCCATTGGAACTGTGTACAGTGGGAGTGAATGGAAAGGTGATTGGAGCCATTGGGATTGTGTACAGTGGGAGTGAACGGGAAATGGTTTGGGTCCATTGGGACTGTGTACAGTGGGAGTGAACAGGAAGGGGTTTGTCTCCTTTGGGATTGTGTAGAGTCGGAGTTTACGGGAAGGGGATTGGGTCCAATGGGATTGTGTACGGTGGGAGTGAATGGGAAGGGTTTTTTGTCCATTGGGATTGTGTTCAGTGGGAGTGAACGGGAAGGGGTTCGGGTCCATTGGGATTGTCCACATTGGGAGTGTTCGGGAAGGGGTTTGGTTCCCTTGGAATTGTGTACTGTGGGAGTGAATGGGAAGGGGTTTGGGTCCATTGGGATTGTGTACAGTGGGAGTTTTGGGGAAGGGGTTTTGGTTCCAATTGGATTGTGTACTGTGGGAGTGAATGGGAAGGGGTTTGGGTCCATTGGGATTGTGTACTGTGGGAGTGAATGGGAAGGGGTTTGGGTCCATTGGGATTGTGTACAGTGGGATTGAACGGGAAGGGGTTTGGGTCCATTTGGATTGTGTACAATGGGAGTGAACAGGAAGCGGTTTGGGTCCATTGGGATGGTGTACATTGGGAGTAAACGGGAAGGGATTTGGTTCCATTGGGATTGTGTACAGTGGGAGTGAACGGGAAGGGGTTTGGTTGAAAGGGGATTGTGTACACTGGGATTTAACCGGAAGTGATTTGGATCCATTGGGATTGTGCACAATGGGACTTAACGGGAAGGTGTTTGGTTCAATTGGGATTGTGTACAGTGGGAGTGAACAGGAAGGTTTTTGGGTCCATTAGGATTGTGTACATTGCGAATGAACAGGAAGGGTTTTGGGTCCATTGGGATTGTGTACAGAGAGATTTAACGGGAAGGGGTTTGGGTCCATTGGGATTGTGTACAGTTGGACTGAATGGGAAGGCGTTTGGGTTCATTGGGATTGTGTAAAGTGGCAGTGAACTGGAAGGGGTTTGGGTCCATTGGGATTATGTACAGGTGGAGTTACCGGGAAGGGGTTTTTGTGTATTGGGATCGTGTACAGGGTGAGTTATCAGAATGTGTTTCAGTTCCATTGGGACTGTGTACGGTGTGAGTGAACGGGAATGTGTTTTGGTCCATTGGGACTGTGTACAGTGGGAGTGAACGGGATGGGGTTTGAGTCCATTGGGATTGTGTACAGTGGGAGTGAATAGGAAGGGGTTTGGGTCCATTGGGATTGTGCACATTGGAAGTGAACGGAAGGGATTTGGTTCCATTGGGATTGTGTACAGTCGGAGTGAACGGGAAGGTGTTTGGGTGAAATGGGATTGTGTACAGTGCGATTTAAAGGGAAGTGGTTTGGGTCCATTGGGATTGCGCACAGTGGGATTTAACGGGAAGGTCTGTGGTTCCATTGGGATTGTGTACAGTTGGACTGAATGGGAAGGCGTTTGGGTTCATTGGGATTGTGTAAAGTGGCAGTGAACTGGAAGGGGTTTGGGTCCATTGGGATTATGTACAGGTGGAGTTACCGGGAAGGGGTTTTTGTGTATTGGGATCGTGTACAGGGTGAGTTATCAGAATGTGTTTCAGTTCCATTGGGACTGTGTACGGTGTGAGTGAACGGGAATGTGTTTTGGTCCATTGGGACTGTGTACAGTGGGAGTGAACGGGATGGGGTTTGAGTCCATTGGGATTGTGTACAGTGGGAGTGAATAGGAAGGGGTTTGGGTCCATTGGGATTGTGCACATTGGAAGTGAACGGAAGGGATTTGGTTCCATTGGGATTGTGTACAGTCGGAGTGAACGGGAAGGTGTTTGGGTGAAATGGGATTGTGTACAGTGCGATTTAAAGGGAAGTGGTTTGGGTCCATTGGGATTGCGCACAGTGGGATTTAACGGGAAGGTCTGTGGTTCCATTGGGATTGTGTACAGTGGGAGTGAACAGGAAGGTTTTTGGGTCCATTGGGATTCTGTACATTGCGAGTGAAGAGGAAGTGATTTGGGTCCATTGCGATTGTGTACATTGGGATTTAACGGGAAGGGGTTTGGGTCCTTTGGGATTGTGTGCAGTTGGAGTGAACGGGAAGGGGTTTGGGTTCATTGGGATTGTGTTAAGTGGGAGTGAACGGGAAGGTGTTTGGAGCCATTGGGATTTTGTACAGTGGGAGTGAACGAGAAGGGGTTTCGTTCCATTGGGATTGTGTACAGTGGGAGTGAAGGGAAATGGGCTTGGGTCCTTTGGGATTGTGTACATTGGGAGTGAACGGGAAGGGGTTTGGGTGAAATGGGATTGTGTACAATGGGATTTAGCTGGAAGAGTTTTGGTTCCATTGGGATTGTGCACAGAGGAATTTAACGGGAAGGTGTTTGCTTCCATTGGGATTGTGTACAGTGGGAGTGAACGGGAAGGTTTTGGGACCATTTGGGGTTGTGTACATTGCGAGTGAACAGGAAGGGGTTTGGGTCCATAGCGATTGTGTACAGTGGGAATTAACGGGAAGGACTTTGGGTCCATTGGGTTTGTGTACAGTGGGATTTAAAGGGATGGGGTATGGGTCCATTGGGATTGTGTACAGTGGGATTTAACGGGAAGGGGTTTGGGTCCATTGGGATTGTGTACAGTTGGAGTGAATGGGAAGGGTTTTGGGTTCATTGGGATTGTGTACAGTGGGAGTGAACGGGAAGGTGTTTGTAGCCATTGGGATTCTGTACAGTGTAAGTGAACGGGAAGGGGATTCATTCCATTGGGATTGTGTACAGTGGGACTGAACGGGAATGGGTTTGGTTCCATTGGGATTGTGTACGGTGGGAGTGAACGTGAATGTTTTTGGCTGCATTGGGATTGTGTACGGTGGGAGTGAATGGGAAGGGGATAGATCTATGGGGATTGTCTACAGTGGGAGTGAACGGGAAGGGGTTTGTGTTCATTGGGATTGTGTGCAATGGGAGTGAACGGGAAGGTGTTTGTGTTCATTGGGATTGTGTACAATGGGAGTGAACGGGTAGCGTATTGGGTCCTTTGTGATTGTGTACAGTGGAATTAATCAAGAAGGAGTATGGGTCCATTGGGATTGTGTACAGTTGGAGTGAACGTGTAGGGGTTTGGGTCCATTGGGGTTGTGTACAGTGGGAGTGAATGGGAAGGGTTTTGGGTCCGTTGGGATTGTGTATAATGTGAGTAAATGATAAGGGGTTTGGGTCCATTCGGATTGTGTACGGTGGGAGTGAATTGGAAGAGGTTTGGGTCCATTGGGATTGAATACAGTGCGAGTGAAAGGGAATATGATTGGGTCCATTGGGACTGTGTACAGTGGGAGTGAACGAGAAGGGGTTTGTCTCCTTTGGGATTGTGTACAGTGGGAGTGAATGGGAAGGGGATTGGCTCTAATGGGATTGTGTACAGTGGGAGTGAACGGGAAAGGGATTGGCTCTAATGGGATTGTGTACGGTGGGAGTGAATGGGAAGTTTTTTTGTTCCATTGGCATCGTGTTCAGTGGGAGTGAATGGGAACGTGTTCGTGTCCATTGAGATTGCGTACATTGGGAGTTTTCGGGAAGGGGTTTGGTTTCCATTGGATTTGTGTTCTTTGGGAGTGAAAGAGAAGGGGATTTGTTTCCAATTGGATTGTGTACAGTGGGAGTGAACAGGAAGGGGTTTGTGTCCATTGGGATTCTGTGCAATTGGAGTGTTCGGGAAGGGGTTTGGTTCCATTGGAACTGTGTACATTGGGAGTGAATGGAAAGGGGTTTGGTTCCATTGGGATTTGAACAGCGGGAGTGAACGGTAAGGGGTTTTGGTTCCAATGGGATTGTGTACAGTGGGAGTGAACGGGAAATGGTTTGGGTCCATTGGGGCTGTGTACACTGGGCGTGAACGGAAAGGGTATTGGGTTCAATGGGATTGTGTGTGGTGGGAGTGAATGGGAAGATTTTGGGTCCATTGGGATTGTGTACAGTGGGAGTGAACGGGAATGGGTTTGGGTCCATTGGGATTGTGTACAGTCGGAGTGAACTGCAAGGGTTTTTGGTCCATTGGGATTGTGTTCAGTGGGAGGGAATGGAAAGGTATTTGGAGCCATTGGGATTGTGTACAGTGGGAGTGAACGGGAAATGGTTTGCGTCCATTGGGACTGTGTACATTGGGAGTGAACAGGAAGGGGTTTGTCACCTTTGGGATTGTGTACAGTGGGTGTTTACAGGAAGGGGATTGGGTCCAATGGGATTGTGTATGGTGGGAGTGAATGGGAAGTGTTTTTGGATCATTGGGATTGTGTTCAGTGGGAGTGAACGGGAAGGGGTTCGGGTGCATTGGGATTGTCCACATTGGGAGTGTTCGGTAAGGGGTTTGGTTCCATTGGAACTGTGTACAGTGGGAGTGAATGGAAAGGGGTTTGGGTCCATTGGGATTGTGTACAGTGGAAGTGAACGGGAAAGGGATTTGTTTCCAATGGGATTGTGTACAGCGGGAGTGAACGAGAATGGGTTTGGCATTGGGATTGTTTACAATGGGAGTGAACAGGAATGGATTTGGTTCCATTTGGATTGTGTACAGTGGGAGTGAAGAGGAAGGGGTTTGGGTCCTTTGGGATTGTGTACAGTGGGAGTGAACAGGAAGGGGTTTGGATCCATTGGGATTGTGTACAGTGGGAGTGAATGGGAAGGGGTTTGGGTCCATTGGGATTGTGTACAGTGGGAGTGAACGGGAATGGGTTTGGGTCCTTTGGGATTGTGTACAGTGGGAGTGAAGAGGAAGGGGTTTGGGTCCATTTGGATTGTGTACAGTGGGAGTGAACAGGAAGGGGTTTGGGTCCTTTGTGATTGTATAAATTGGGAGTGAACGGGAAGGGATTTTGTTCCATTGGAATTGCGTACAGTCAGAGTGAAAGGGAAGGGGGTTGGGTGAAACGGGATTGTGTACAGTGGGATTTAACGGGAAGTGGTTTGGGTCCATTGGGATTGTGCACACTGGGATTTAACGGGAAAGTTTGTGGTTCCATTGGGATTGCGTACAGTTGGAGTGAACGGGAAGGTTCTTGGGTAATTTGGGATTGTGCACATTGAGAATGAACCGGACAGGTTTTGGGTCCATTGCGATTGTGTACATCAGGATTTAACAGGAAGGAGTTTGGGTCCTTTGGGTTTGTGTACAGTGGGACTTAACGGGAAGGGGTTTGGGTCCATTGGGACTTTGTACAGTGGGATTTAACGGGAAGGGTTTTGGGTCCATTGGGATTGTGTACAGTTGGAGTGAACGGGAAGGGGTTTGGATTCATTGGGATGGTGCACAGTAGGAGTGAACGGGAAGGTGTTTGGAGCCATTGGGATTGTGTACAGTGCGAGTGAACGGGAAGTAGTTTCGTTCCATTGGGATTGTGTACAGTGGGAGTGAACGGGAATGGATTTGGTCCATAGGGATTATGTACAGTGGTACTGAACGGGAATGTGTTTGTGTCCACTGTCATTGTGTACAGTCGGAGTGAACTGGAAGTGTTTTTGGTCCATTGGGATAGTATTCAGTGGGAGTAAACGGGAAGGGGTTCGGGTCCATTGGGTTTGTCCACATTGGGAGAGTTCGGGGAGGGGTTTGGTTCCATTGGAACTGTGTACAGTGGGAGTGAATGGAAAGGTGTTTGGAGCCATTGGGATTGTGTACAGTGGGAGTGAACGGGAAATGGTTTGGGTCCTTTGGGACTGTGTACAGTGGGAGTGAACAAGAAGGGGTTTGTCACCTTTGGGATTGTGTACAGTGGGAGTTTATGGGAAGGGGATTGGGTCCAATGGGACTGTGTTCTGTGGGAGTGAATGGGAAGGGTTTTTTGTCCATTGGGATTGTGTTCAGTGGGAGTGAACGGGAAGGGGTTCGGGTCCATTGGGATTTTCCACATTGGGAGTGTTCGGGAAGGGGTTTGGTTCATTTGGAATTGTGTACAGTGGGAGTGAACAGGAAGGGGTAGGTGTCCATTGGGATTGTGTACATTGGGAGTGAACGGGAAGGGATTTGGTTCCATTGGGATTGTGTACAGTCGGAATGAACAGGAAGGGGTTTGGTTGAAAGGGGGTTGTGTACAGTGGGATTTAACGGGAAGTGCTTTGGGTCCATTGGGATTGTGCACAGTGGGACTTAACGGGAAGGTGTTTGGTTCAATTGGGATTGTGTACAGTGGGAGGGAACGGGAAGGTTTTTGGGTCCATTGGGATTGAGTACATTGCGAATGAACAGGAAGGATTTTGGGTCCATTGGGATTGTGTACAGTGAGAGTGAACAGGAAGGGGTTTGGGTCCATTGCGATTGTGTACAGTGGGAAATTGACAGGAAGGAGTTTGGGTCCATTGTGTTTGTGTACAGTGGGATTTAACGGGAAGGGGTTTGGTTCCATTGGGATTGTGTACAGAGAGATTTAACGGGAAAGGGTTTGGGTCCATTGGGATTGTGTACAGTTGGACTGAACGGGAAGGCGTTTGGGTTCATTGGGATTGTGTACAGTTGGACTGAACTGGAAGGGTTTTGGGTCCATTGAGATTGTGTACAGGTGGAGTTAACGGGAAGGGGTTTTTGTGTATTGGGATCGTGTACAGGGGGAGTTATCAGAATGTGTTTCGGTTCCATTGGGACTGTGAACGGTGTGAGCGAACGGGAATGTGTTTGGGTCTTTTGAGATCATGTACAGTGGGAGTGAATGGGAAGGTGTTTTGGTCCATTGGGACTGTGTACAGTGGGAGTGAACGGGAAGGGGTTTGGGTCCATTGGGATTGTGTACAGTTGGAGTGAACGGGAAGGTGTTTGGCTGAAATGGGATTGTGTACAGTGCGATTTAAAGGGAAGTGGTTTGGGTCCATTGGGATTGCGCACAGTGGGATTTAACGGGAAGGTCTGTGGTTCCATTGGGACTGTGTACAGTGAGAGTGAACGGGAAGGTTTTTGGGTCCATTGGGATTCTGTACATTGCGAGTGAAGAGGAACTGGTTTGGGTCCATTGTGATTGTGTACATTGGGATTTAACGGGAAAGAGTTTGGGTCCATTGCATTTGTGTACAGTGGGAGTTACGGGAAGGGGTTTGGGTCCATTGGGATTGTGTACAGAGGGATTTAACTCAAAGGGGTTTGTGTCCATTGGGATTGTGTGCAGTGGGATTTACGGGAATGGTTTTGGGCCCTTTGGGATTGTGTGCAGTTGGAGTGAATGGGAAGGTGTTTGGAGCCATTGGGATTTTGTACAGTGGGAGTGAACGGGAAGGGGTTTCGTTCCATTGGGATTGTGTACAGTGGGAGTGAACGGGAATGGGTTTGGGTCCATTGGGATTGTGTACATTGGGAGTGAACGGGAAGGGGTTTGGGTGAAATGGGATTGTGTACAATGGGATTTAACTTGAAGAGTTTTGGGTCCATTGGGATTGTGCACAGTGGAATTTAACGGTAAGGTGTTTGCTTCCATTGGGATTGTGTACAGTGGGAGTGAACGGGAAGGTTTTTGGGACCATTGGGATTGTGTACATTGCGAGTGAACAGTAAGGGGTTTGGGTCAATAGTGATTGTGTACAGTGGGAATTAACGGGAAGGACTTTGGGTCCATTGGTTTTGTGTACAGTGGGATTTAAAGGGAAGGGGTATGGGTCCATTGGGATTGTGTACAGTGGGAGCGAAGGGGAAGGGGTTTGGGTCCATTGGGATTGTGTACAGTGGGATTTAACGGGAAGGGGTTTGGGTCCATTGGGATTGTGTACAGTTGGAGTGAATGGGAAGGGTTTTGGGTTCATTGGGATTGTGTACAGTGGGAGTGAACGGGAAGATGTTTGGAGCAATTGGGATTGTGTACAGTGTATGTGAACGGGAAGGGGATTCATTACATTGGGATTGTGTACATTGGGACTGAACGGGAATGACTTTTGTTCCATTGGGATTGTGTACGGTGGGAGTGAATGGGAATGTTTTTGGCTGCATTGGGATGGTGTACGGTGGGAGTGAATGCGAAGGGGATGGATCCTTGGGGATTGTCTACAGTGGGAGTGAACGGGAAGGGGTTTGTGTTCATTGGGATTGTGTACAATGGGAGTGAACGGGTAGTGTATTGGATCATTTGTGATTGTGTACAGTGGAATTAATCAAGAAGGAGTTTGGGTCCATTGTGATTGTGCACTGTGGGAGTGAACGGGAAGGGGTTTGGGTCCATTGGGGTTGTGTACAGTGGGAGTGAATGGGAAGGGGTTTGGGTCCATTGGGGTTGTGTACAGTGGGAGTGAATGGGAAGGGGTTTGGGTCCATTGGGGTTGTGTACAGTGGGAGTGAATGGGAAGGGTTTTGGGTCCGTTGGGATTGTGTATAATGGGAGTAAATGGGAAGGGGTTTGGGTCCATTCGGATAGTGTACAGTGGGAGTGAATTGGAAGAGGTTTGGGTCCATTGGGACTGTGTACAGAGGCGTGAACGGAATGGGTTTGGGTCCAATGGGATTGTGTACGGTGGGAGTGAATGGGAAGATTTTGGGTCCATTGGGATTGTGTACCGTGGGAGTGAACGGGAAGGGGATTGGCCCTAATGGGATTGTGTACGGTGGGAGTGAATGGGAAGTTTTTTTGTTCCATTGGGATCGTGTTCAGTGGGAGTGAACGGGAAGGTGTTTGTGTCCATTGTGATTGTGTACATTGGGAGTTTTCGGGAAGGGGTTTGGTTCCATTGGATTTGTGTTCAGTGGGAGAGAATGGAAAGGGGTTTGGGTCCGTTGGGATTGTGAACAGCGGGAGTGAATGGTAAGGGGTTTTGGTTCCAATGGGATTGTGTACAGTGGGAGTGAACGGGAAATGGTTTGGATCCATTGGGACTGTGTACAGTGGGCATGAACGGAAAGGGTATTGGGTCCAATGGGATTGTGTACAGTGGGAGTGAACGGGAAATGGTTGGGTCCATTGGGACTGTGTACAGAGGGCGTGAACGGAAAGGGTATTGGGTCCAATGGGATTGTGTACGGTGGGAGTGAATGGGTAGATTTTGGGTCCATTGGGATTGTGTACCGTGGGAGTGAACGGGAATGGGTTTGCGTCCATTGGGATTGTGTACGGTGGGAGTGAATGGGAACGTGTTCATGTCCATTGAGATTGTGTACATTGGGAGTTTTAGGGAAGGGGTTTGGTTCCATTGGATTTGTGTTCAGTGGGAGTGAAGGAGAAGGGGATTTGTTTCCAATGGGATTGTGTACATGGGAGTGAACAGGAAGGGGTTTGTGTCCATTGGGATTCTGTACAATTGGAGTGTTCGGGAAGGGGTTTGGTTCCATTGGAACTGTGTACAGTGGGAGTGAATGGAAAGGGGTTTGGGTCCATTGGGATTGTGAACAGCGGGAGTGAACGGTAAGGGGTTTTGGTTCCAATGGGATTGTGTACAGTGGGAGTGAACGGGAAATGGTTTGGGTCCATTGGGACTTTGTACAGTGGGCGTGAACGGAAAGGATATTGGGTCCAAGGGGATTGTGTACGGTGGGAGTGAATGGGAAGATTTTGGGGCCATTGGGATTTTGTACAGTTGGAGTGAACGGGAATGGGTTTGGGTCCATTGGGATTGTGTACGGTGGGAGTGAACGGCAATGTGTTTGTGTCCACTGTGATTGTGTACAGTCGGAGTGAACTGCAAGGGTTTTTGGTCCATTGGGATTGTGTTCAGTGGGAGTGAATGGAAAGGTATTTGGAGCCATTGGGATTGTGTACAGTGGGAGTGAATGGGAAATGGTTTTGGTCCATTGGGACTGTGTACAGTGGGAGTGAACAGGAAGGGGTTTGTCACCTTTGGGATTGTGTACAGTGGGAGTTTACGGGAAGGGAATTGGGTCCGAAGGGATTGTGTATGGTGGGAGTGAATGGGAAGTGTTTTTGGATCATTGGGATTGTGTTCAGTGGGAGTGAACGGGAAGGGGTTCGGGTGCATTGGGATTGTCCACATTGGGATGTTCGGTAAGGGGTTTGGTTCCATTGGAACTGTGTACAGTGGGAGTGAATGGAAAGGGGTTTGGGTCCATTGGGATTGTGTACAGTGGGAGTGAACGGGAAAGGGATTTGGTTCGAATGGGATTGTGTACAGCGGGAGTGAACGGGAATGGGTTTGGCATTGGGATTGTTTACAATGGGAGTGAACAGGAATAGATTTGGTTCCATTTGGATTGTGTACAGTGGGAGTGAAGAGGAAGGGGTTTGGGTCCTTTGGGATTGTATAAATTGGGAGTGAACGGGAAGGGATTTTGTTCCTTTGGGATTGCGTACAGTCGGAGTGAAAGGGAAGGGGGTTGGGTGAAAAGGGATTGTGTACAGTGGGATTTAACGGGAAGTGGTTTGGGTCCATTGGGATTGCATACAGTTGGAGTGAACGGGAAGGTTCTTGGGTCATTTGGGATTGTGCACATTGAGAATGAACCAGACAGGTTTTGGGTCCATTGCGATTGTGTACATCAGGATTTAACAGGAAGGAGTTTGGGTCCTTTGGGTTTGTGTACAGTGGGATTTAACGGGAAGGGGTTTGTGTCCATTGGGACTTTGTACAGTGGGATTTAATGGGAAGGGGTTTGGGTTAATTGGGATTGTGTACAGTTGGAGTGAACGAGAAGGGGTTTGGGTTCATTGGGATTGTGCGCAGTGAGAGTGAAAGGGAAGGTGTTTGGAGCCATTGGGATTTTGTACAGTGGGAGTGAACGAGAAGGGGTTTCGTTCCATTGGGACTGTGTACAGTGGGAGTGAAGGGAAATGGGCTTGGGTCCATTGGGATTGTGTACATTGGGAGTGAACGGGAAGGGGTTTGGGTGAAATGGGATTGTGTACAATGGGATTTATCTGGAAGAGTTTTGGGTCCATTGGGATTGTGCACAGTGGAATTTAACGGGAAGGTGTTTGCTTCCATTGGGATTGTGTACAGTGGGAGTGAACGGGAAGGTTTTTGGGACCATTGGGATTGTGTACATTGCGAGTGAACAGGAAGGGGTTTGGGTCCATAGAGATTGTGCGCAGTGGGAGTGAACGGGAATGGATTTGGGTCCATTGGGATTGTGTATGGTGGGAGTGTTCGGGGAATGTGAGCGGGAATGTGTTTGTATTCACTGTGATTGTGTACAGTCGGAGTGAACTGGAAGGGTTTTTGGTCCATTGGGATTGTATTCAGTGGGAGTGAACGGGAAGGGGTTTGGTTCCATTGGAACTGTGTACAGTGGGAGTGAATGGAAAGGAGTTTGGAGCCATTGGCATTGTGTACAGTGGGAGTGAACGGGAAATGGTTTGGGTCCATTGGGACTGCGTACAGTGGGAGAGAACAGGAAGGGGTTTGTCTCCTTTGGGATTGTGTACAGTGGGAGTTTAAGGGAAGGGGATTGGGTCGAATGGGATTGTGTACAGTGGGAGTGACCGGGAAGGGGTTTTGTTTCCAAAGGGATTGTGTACAGTGGGAGTGTACGGGAATAGGTTTGGCATTGGGATTGCGTACGTTGGGAGTGAACGTTAATGTGTTTGTCTGCTTTGGGTTTGTGTACAGTGGGAGTGAATGGGAAGGGGATGGGTCCATTGGGATTGTCTACACTGTGAGTGAAGGGGAAGGGGTTTGGGTCCATTGGGATTGTGTACAGTGGGAGTGAATGGGAAGGGATTTGGGTCCGTTGGGATTGTGTATAATCGGAGTAAATGGGAAGGGTTTTGGGACCATTGGGTTTTATGTACAGTGGGAGTGAAGGGGAAGGGGTTTGGGTCCATTGGCATTGTGTACAGCAGAAGTGAAAAGGACGGGATTTGGGTGCATTGGGATTGTCTAAAGTGGAAATTACTGGGAAAGGGTTTGGGATTGGGATTCTGTAAGCTGGGAGTGAACTGGAAGGGGTTTGGGTGCATTGCGATTGTGTACAGAGGGAGTGCAGGGGAAAGGGTTGGGATCCATGGTGATTGTGTGCATTGGGAGTGAATGGGAAGTGGTTTGGGTCCATTGGGATTGTGTACAGTTGGAGTCAACAGGAAAGGTTTTGGGTCCATTCTGATTGTGTACTGTTGGAGGGAACAGGAAGGGGTTTTGGTTGCATTGGGATTGTGCACAGTTGGAGTAATCGGGAAGGGGTTTGGGATTCGGATTGTGTACAGTGGGAGTGAATGGGAAGGGGTTTGCGTCCATTGGGATTGTGTACAGTAGGAGTGAACGGCAAGAGTTTTGGGTCCATTGGGATTGTGTACAGTATTAGTGAACGGGATGGGTTTTGGTTCCATTGTTATTGTGTACAGTGGGAGTGAACGGGAAGAGGTTGGGGATTGCGATTGTGTAGAGTGAGCATGAATGGGAAGGGGTTTGTGTGCATTGGGATTGCGTACAGTGAGAGTGAACGGGAAGGGATTTGGATCCATTTGGATTGGATACAGTGGGAGTGAACGGGAAGGGGTTTGGGTCCATTGGGATTGTGTACAGTCGGAGTGAACTGCAAGGGTTTTTGGTCCATTGGGATTGTGTTCAGTGGGAGGGAATGGAAAGGTATTTGGAGCCATTGGGATTGTGTACAGTGGGAGTGAACGGGAAATGGTTTGCGTCCATTGGGACTGTGTACATTGGGAGTGAACAGGAAGGGGTTTGTCACCTTTGGGATTGTGTACAGTGGGTGTTTACAGGAAGGGGATTGGGTCCAATGGGATTGTGTATGGTGGGAGTGAATGGGAAGTGTTTTTGGATCATTGGGATTGTGTTCAGTGGGAGTGAACGGGAAGGGGTTCGGGTGCATTGGGATTGTGTACAGTGGGAGTGAACGGGAAGGGGTTCGGGTGCATTGGGATTGTCCACATTGGGAGTGTTCGGTAAGGGGTTTGGTTCCATTGGAACTGTGTACAGTGGGAGTGAATGGAAAGGGGTTTGGGTCCATTGGGATTGTGTACAGTGGAAGTGAACGGGAAAGGGATTTGTTTCCAATGGGATTGTGTACAGCGGGAGTGAACGAGAATGGGTTTGGCATTGGGATTGTTTACAATGGGAGTGAACAGGAATGGATTTGGTTCCATTTGGATTGTGTACAGTGGGAGTGAAGAGGAAGGGGTTTGGGTCCTTTGGGATTGTGTACAGTGGGAGTGAACAGGAAGGGGTTTGGATCCATTGGGATTGTGTACAGTGGGAGTGAATGGGAAGGGGTTTGGGTCCATTGGGATTGTGTACAGTGGGAGTGAACGGGAATGGGTTTGGGTCCTTTGGGATTGTGTACAGTGGGAGTGAAGAGGAAGGGGTTTGGGTCCATTTGGATTGTGTACAGTGGGAGTGAACAGGAAGGGGTTTGGGTCCTTTGTGATTGTATAAATTGGGAGTGAACGGGAAGGGATTTTGTTCCATTGGAATTGCGTACAGTCAGAGTGAAAGGGAAGGGGGTTGGGTGAAACGGGATTGTGTACAGTGGGATTTAACGGGAAGTGGTTTGGGTCCATTGGGATTGTGCACACTGGGATTTAACGGGAAAGTTTGTGGTTCCATTGGGATTGCGTACAGTTGGAGTGAACGGGAAGGTTCTTGGGTAATTTGGGATTGTGCACATTGAGAATGAACCGGACAGGTTTTGGGTCCATTGCGATTGTGTACATCAGGATTTAACAGGAAGGAGTTTGGGTCCTTTGGGTTTGTGTACAGTGGGACTTAACGGGAAGGGGTTTGGGTCCATTGGGACTTTGTACAGTGGGATTTAACGGGAAGGGTTTTGGGTCCATTGGGATTGTGTACAGTTGGAGTGAACGGGAAGGGGTTTGGATTCATTGGGATGGTGCACAGTAGGAGTGAACGGGAAGGTGTTTGGAGCCATTGGGATTGTGTACAGTGCGAGTGAACGGGAAGTAGTTTCGTTCCATTGGGATTGTGTACAGTGGGAGTGAACGGGAATGGATTTGGTCCATAGGGATTATGTACAGTGGTACTGAACGGGAATGTGTTTGTGTCCACTGTCATTGTGTACAGTCGGAGTGAACTGGAAGTGTTTTTGGTCCATTGGGATAGTATTCAGTGGGAGTAAACGGGAAGGGGTTCGGGTCCATTGGGTTTGTCCACATTGGGAGAGTTCGGGGAGGGGTTTTGTTCCATTGGAACTGTGTACAGTGGGAGTGAATGGAAAGGTGTTTGGAGCCATTGGGATTGTGTACAGTGGGAGTGAACGGGAAATGGTTTGGGTCCTTTGGGACTGTGTACAGTGGGAGTGAACAAGAAGGGGTTTGTCACCTTTGGGATTGTGTACAGTGGGAGTTTATGGGAAGGGGATTGGGTCCAATGGGACTGTGTTCTGTGGGAGTGAATGGGAAGGGTTTTTTGTCCATTGGGATTGTGTTCAGTGGGAGTGAACGGGAAGGGGTTCGGGTCCATTGGGATTTTCCACATTGGGAGTGTTCGGGAAGGGGTTTGGTTCATTTGGAATTGTGTACAGTGGGAGTGAACAGGAAGGGGTAGGTGTCCATTGGGATTGTGTACATTGGGAGTGAACGGGAAGGGATTTGGTTCCATTGGGATTGTGTACAGTCGGAATGAACAGGAAGGGGTTTGGTTGAAAGGGGGTTGTGTACAGTGGGATTTAACGGGAAGTGCTTTGGGTCCATTGGGATTGTGCACAGTGGGACTTAACGGGAAGGTGTTTGGTTCAATTGGGATTGTGTACAGTGGGAGGGAACGGGAAGGTTTTTGGGTCCATTGGGATTGAGTACATTGCGAATGAACAGGAAGGATTTTGGGTCCATTGGGATTGTGTACAGTGAGAGTGAACAGGAAGGGGTTTGGGTCCATTGCGATTGTGTACAGTGGGAAATTGACAGGAAGGAGTTTGGGTCCATTGTGTTTGTGTACAGTGGGATTTAACGGGAAGGGGTTTGGTTCCATTGGGATTGTGTACAGAGAGATTTAACGGGAAAGGGTTTGGGTCCATTGGGATTGTGTACAGTTGGACTGAACGGGAAGGCGTTTGGGTTCATTGGGATTGTGTACAGTTGGACTGAACTGGAAGGGTTTTGGGTCCATTGAGATTGTGTACAGGTGGAGTTAACGGGAAGGGGTTTTTGTGTATTGGGATCGTGTACAGGGGGAGTTATCAGAATGTGTTTCGGTTCCATTGGGACTGTGAACGGTGTGAGCGAACGGGAATGTGTTTGGGTCTTTTGAGATCATGTACAGTGGGAGTGAATGGGAAGGTGTTTTGGTCCATTGGGACTGTGTACAGTGGGAGTGAACGGGAAGGGGTTTGGGTCCATTGGGATTGTGTACAGTTGGAGTGAACGGGAAGGTGTTTGGCTGAAATGGGATTGTGTACAGTGCGATTTAAAGGGAAGTGGTTTGGGTCCATTGGGATTGCGCACAGTGGGATTTAACGGGAAGGTCTGTGGTTCCATTGGGACTGTGTACAGTGAGAGTGAACGGGAAGGTTTTTGGGTCCATTGGGATTCTGTACATTGCGAGTGAAGAGGAACTGGTTTGGGTCCATTGTGATTGTGTACATTGGGATTTAATGGGAAAGAGTTTGGTCCATTGCATTTGTGTACAGTGGGAGTTACGGGAAGGGGTTTGGGTCCATTGGGATTGTGTACAGAGGGATTTAACTCAAAGGGGTTTGTGTCCATTGGGATTGTGTGCAGTGGGATTTACGGGAATGGTTTTGGGCCCTTTGGGATTGTGTGCAGTTGGAGTGAATGGGAAGGTGTTTGGAGCCATTGGGATTTTGTACAGTGGGAGTGAACGGGAAGGGGTTTCGTTCCATTGGGATTGTGTACAGTGGGAGTGAACGGGAATGGGTTTGGGTCCATTGGGATTGTGTACATTGGGAGTGAACGGGAAGGGGTTTGGGTGAAATGGGATTGTGTACAATGGGATTTAACTTGAAGAGTTTTGGGTCCATTGGGATTGTGCACAGTGGAATTTAACGGTAAGGTGTTTGCTTCCATTGGGATTGTGTACAGTGGGAGTGAACGGGAAGGTTTTTGGGACCATTGGGATTGTGTACATTGCGAGTGAACAGTAAGGGGTTTGGGTCAATAGTGATTGTGTACAGTGGGAATTAACGGGAAGGACTTTGGGTCCATTGGTTTTGTGTACAGTGGGATTTAAAGGGAAGGGGTATGGGTCCATTGGGATTGTGTACAGTGGGAGCGAAGGGGAAGGGGTTTGGGTCCATTGGGATTGTGTACAGTGGGATTTAACGGGAAGGGGTTTGGGTCCATTGGGATTGTGTACAGTTGGAGTGAATGGGAAGGGTTTTGGGTTCATTGGGATTGTGTACAGTGGGAGTGAACGGGAAGATGTTTGGAGCAATTGGGATTGTGTACAGTGTATGTGAACGGGAAGGGGATTCATTACATTGGGATTGTGTACATTGGGACTGAACGGGAATGACTTTTGTTCCATTGGGATTGTGTACGGTGGGAGTGAATGGGAATGTTTTTGGCTGCATTGGGATGGTGTACGGTGGGAGTGAATGCGAAGGGGATGGATCCTTGGGGATTGTCTACAGTGGGAGTGAACGGGAAGGGGTTTGTGTTCATTGGGATTGTGTACAATGGGAGTGAACGGGTAGCGTATTGGATCATTTGTGATTGTGTACAGTGGAATTAATCAAGAAGGAGTTTGGGTCCATTGTGATTGTGCACTGTGGGAGTGAACGGGAAGGGGTTTGGGTCCATTGGGGTTGTGTACAGTGGGAGTGAATGGGAAGGGGTTTGGGTCCATTGGGGTTGTGTACAGTGGGAGTGAATGGGAAGGGGTTTGGGTCCATTGGGGTTGTGTACAGTGGGAGTGAATGGGAAGGGTTTTGGGTCCGTTGGGATTGTGTATAATGGGAGTAAATGGGAAGGGGTTTGGGTCCATTCGGATAGTGTACAGTGGGAGTGAATTGGAAGAGGTTTGGGTCCATTGGGACTGTGTACAGAGGCGTGAACGGAATGGGTTTGGGTCCAATGGGATTGTGTACGGTGGGAGTGAATGGGAAGATTTTGGGTCCATTGGGATTGTGTACCGTGGGAGTGAACGGGAAGGGGATTGGCCCTAATGGGATTGTGTACGGTGGGAGTGAATGGGAAGTTTTTTTGTTCCATTGGGATCGTGTTCAGTGGGAGTGAACGGGAAGGTGTTTGTGTCCATTGAGATTGTGTACATTGGGAGTTTTCGGGAAGGGGTTTGGTTCCATTGGATTTGTGTTCAGTGGGAGAGAATGGAAAGGGGTTTGGGTCCGTTGGGATTGTGAACAGCGGGAGTGAATGGTAAGGGGTTTTGGTTCCAATGGGATTGTGTACAGTGGGAGTGAACGGGAAATGGTTTGGATCCATTGGGACTGTGTACAGTGGGCATGAACGGAAAGGGTATTGGGTCCAATGGGATTGTGTACAGTGGGAGTGAACGGGAAATGGTTGGGTCCATTGGGACTGTGTACAGAGGGCGTGAACGGAAAGGGTATTGGGTCCAATGGGATTGTGTACGGTGGGAGTGAATGGGTAGATTTTGGGTCCATTGGGATTGTGTACCGTGGGAGTGAACGGGAATGGGTTTGCGTCCATTGGGATTGTGTACGGTGGGAGTGAATGGGAACGTGTTCATGTCCATTGAGATTGTGTACATTGGGAGTTTTAGGGAAGGGGTTTGGTTCCATTGGATTTGTGTTCAGTGGGAGTGAAGGAGAAGGGGATTTGTTTCCAATGGGATTGTGTACATGGGAGTGAACAGGAAGGGGTTTGTGTCCATTGGGATTCTGTACAATTGGAGTGTTCGGGAAGGGGTTTGGTTCCATTGGAACTGTGTACAGTGGGAGTGAATGGAAAGGGGTTTGGGTCCATTGGGATTGTGAACAGCGGGAGTGAACGGTAAGGGGTTTTGGTTCCAATGGGATTGTGTACAGTGGGAGTGAACGGGAAATGGTTTGGGTCCATTGGGACTTTGTACAGTGGGCGTGAACGGAAAGGATATTGGGTCCAAGGGGATTGTGTACGGTGGGAGTGAATGGGAAGATTTTGGGGCCATTGGGATTTTGTACAGTTGGAGTGAACGGGAATGGGTTTGGGTCCATTGGGATTGTGTACGGTGGGAGTGAACGGCAATGTGTTTGTGTCCACTGTGATTGTGTACAGTCGGAGTGAACTGCAAGGGTTTTTGGTCCATTGGGATTGTGTTCAGTGGGAGTGAATGGAAAGGTATTTGGAGCCATTGGGATTGTGTACAGTGGGAGTGAATGGGAAATGGTTTTGGTCCATTGGGACTGTGTACAGTGGGAGTGAACAGGAAGGGGTTTGTCACCTTTGGGATTGTGTACAGTGGGAGTTTACGGGAAGGGAATTGGGTCCGAAGGGATTGTGTATGGTGGGAGTGAATGGGAAGTGTTTTTGGATCATTGGGATTGTGTTCAGTGGGAGTGAACGGGAAGGGGTTCGGGTGCATTGGGATTGTCCACATTGGGATGTTCGGTAAGGGGTTTGGTTCCATTGGAACTGTGTACAGTGGGAGTGAATGGAAAGGGGTTTGGGTCCATTGGGATTGTGTACAGTGGGAGTGAACGGGAAAGGGATTTGGTTCGAATGGGATTGTGTACAGCGGGAGTGAACGGGAATGGGTTTGGCATTGGGATTGTTTACAATGGGAGTGAACAGGAATAGATTTGGTTCCATTTGGATTGTGTACAGTGGGAGTGAAGAGGAAGGGGTTTGGGTCCTTTGGGATTGTATAAATTGGGAGTGAACGGGAAGGGATTTTGTTCCTTTGGGATTGCGTACAGTCGGAGTGAAAGGGAAGGGGGTTGGGTGAAAAGGGATTGTGTACAGTGGGATTTAACGGGAAGTGGTTTGGGTCCATTGGGATTGCATACAGTTGGAGTGAACGGGAAGGTTCTTGGGTCATTTGGGATTGTGCACATTGAGAATGAACCAGACAGGTTTTGGGTCCATTGCGATTGTGTACATCAGGATTTAACAGGAAGGAGTTTGGGTCCTTTGGGTTTGTGTACAGTGGGATTTAACGGGAAGGGGTTTGTGTCCATTGGGACTTTGTACAGTGGGATTTAATGGGAAGGGGTTTGGGTTAATTGGGATTGTGTACAGTTGGAGTGAACGAGAAGGGGTTTGGGTTCATTGGGATTGTGCGCAGTGAGAGTGAAAGGGAAGGTGTTTGGAGCCATTGGGATTTTGTACAGTGGGAGTGAACGAGAAGGGGTTTCGTTCCATTGGGACTGTGTACAGTGGGAGTGAAGGGAAATGGGCTTGGGTCCATTGGGATTGTGTACATTGGGAGTGAACGGGAAGGGGTTTGGGTGAAATGGGATTGTGTACAATGGGATTTATCTGGAAGAGTTTTGGGTCCATTGGGATTGTGCACAGTGGAATTTAACGGGAAGGTGTTTGCTTCCATTGGGATTGTGTACAGTGGGAGTGAACGGGAAGGTTTTTGGGACCATTGGGATTGTGTACATTGCGAGTGAACAGGAAGGGGTTTGGGTCCATAGCGATTGTGCGCAGTGGGAGTGAACGGGAATGGATTTGGGTCCATTGGGATTGTGTATGGTGGGAGTGTTCGGGGAATGTGAGCGGGAATGTGTTTGTATTCACTGTGATTGTGTACAGTCGGAGTGAACTGGAAGGGTTTTTGGTCCATTGGGATTGTATTCAGTGGGAGTGAACGGGAAGGGGTTTGGTTCCATTGGAACTGTGTACAGTGGGAGTGAATGGAAAGGAGTTTGGAGCCATTGGCATTGTGTACAGTGGGAGTGAACGGGAAATGGTTTGGGTCCATTGGGACTGCGTACAGTGGGAGAGAACAGGAAGGGGTTTGTCTCCTTTGGGATTGTGTACAGTGGGAGTTTAAGGGAAGGGGATTGGGTCGAATGGGATTGTGTACAGTGGGAGTGACCGGGAAGGGGTTTTGTTTCCAAAGGGATTGTGTACAGTGGGAGTGTACGGGAATAGGTTTGGCATTGGGATTGCGTACGTTGGGAGTGAACGTTAATGTGTTTGTCTGCTTTGGGTTTGTGTACAGTGGGAGTGAATGGGAAGGGGATGGGTCCATTGGGATTGTCTACACTGTGAGTGAAGGGGAAGGGGTTTGGGTCCATTGGGATTGTGTACAGTGGGAGTGAATGGGAAGGGATTTGGGTCCGTTGGGATTGTGTATAATCGGAGTAAATGGGAAGGGTTTTGGGACCATTGGGTTTTATGTACAGTGGGAGTGAAGGGGAAGGGGTTTGGGTCCATTGGCATTGTGTACAGCAGAAGTGAAAAGGACGGGATTTGGGTGCATTGGGATTGTCTAAAGTGGAAATTACTGGGAAAGGGTTTGGGATTGGGATTCTGTAAGCTGGGAGTGAACTGGAAGGGGTTTGGGTGCATTGCGATTGTGTACAGAGGGAGTGCAGGGGAAAGGGTTGGGATCCATGGTGATTGTGTGCATTGGGAGTGAATGGGAAGTGGTTTGGGTCCATTGGGATTGTGTACAGTTGGAGTCAACAGGAAAGGTTTTGGGTCCATTCTGATTGTGTACTGTTGGAGGGAACAGGAAGGGGTTTTGGTTGCATTGGGATTGTGCACAGTTGGAGTAATCGGGAAGGGGTTTGGGATTCGGATTGTGTACAGTGGGAGTGAATGGGAAGGGGTTTGCGTCCATTGGGATTGTGTACAGTAGGAGTGAACGGCAAGAGTTTTGGGTCCATTGGGATTGTGTACAGTATTAGTGAACGGGATGGGTTTTGGTTCCATTGTTATTGTGTACAGTGGGAGTGAACGGGAAGAGGTTGGGGATTGCGATTGTGTAGAGTGAGCATGAATGGGAAGGGGTTTGTGTGCATTGGGATTGCGTACAGTGAGAGTGAACGGGAAGGGATTTGGATCCATTTGGATTGGATACAGTGGGAGTGAACGGGAAGGGGTTTGGGTCCATTGGGATTGTGTACTGTGTGAGTGAAAGGGAAGAGGTTTGTGTCCATTGGGATTGTGTACAGTGGGAGTGAACAGGAAGTGTTTTGGTTCCCTTGGGATTGTATAAAGTTGGAATGAACGGGAAGGGGTTTTGGTTGCATTGGGACTGTGTACAGTGGGAGTAAACGGGAAGGGGTTTGGGTCCATTCTGACTGTGTACAGTGGGAGGGAACAGAAAGGGGTTTTGGTTGCATTGGGATTGTGTACAGTGGGAGTAAATGGGAAGGGGTTTGGGATTCGGATTGTGTACAGTGGGAGTGAACAGGAAGCGGATTGGGTCCATTGGGATTGTCTGCAGTGGGATTTAAAGGGAAGAGGTTTGGGTCCACTGGGATTGTGTTCAGTGGGATTTAGCGGGAAGGGGTTTGGGACCATAGGGATTGTGTACAGGGGCATTTTACAGGAAGGGGTTTGATTCCATTGTGATTGTGTACAGTGGGATTTAAAGGGAAGGAGTTTGGGTCCATTGGGATTGTGTACAGTGGGAGTGAACGGGAAAGGGTTTGGGTCCATTGGGATTGTGTACAGTTGGATTGAACGGGAAGGGGTTTGGGTTCATTGGCATTGTGTAAAGTGGGAATGAACGGGAATGGGCTTGCATCCATCAGGATTGTGTACAGAGGGAGTTAACGGGAAGGGGTTTTGGTACATTGGGACTGTGTACAGTGGGAGTGAACAGGAAGGGGTTTGTATCAATTGGGACTGTGTACAGTGGGAGTGAACAGCAAGGGGTTCGGGTCCATTGCGATTGTGTACAGTGGGAGTGAACGGGAAGGGGTTCAGTTCCATTGGGATTGTGTACAGTTGGAGTGAACGGGAAGGGGTTTGGATTGGGATTCTGTACAGTGGGAGTGATTGTGAAGTGGTTCGTGTCCTTTGGGATTGTGTACAGTGGGAGTGAATGGGAAGGGGTGTGGGTCCATTGGGACTGTGTACAGTGGGAGTGAACAGGAAGGGCTTTGTATCCATTGGGAATGTGTACAGTGGGAGTAAATAGGAAAGGTATTTTGGGTCCATTTGGAATGTGTACAGTGGGAGTGAACGGGAACGCTTTTGGGTCTATTGGGATTGTGTACATTTGGAGTGAACGGGAAGGGGTTTGGGTCCATTGGGATTGTGTACAGTGGGAGCGAACGGGAAGGGGTTTGGTTCCACTGGGATTGTGTACAGTGGGATTGAATGGGAAAGGGTTTTTTTGTCCATTGGCATAGCTTACAGAGAGAGTGAATGGGAAGGGGTTTGTTTACATTGGGATTGTGTACAGTGGGAGTGAACAGGAAGCGTTTTGGTTCCATTGGGATTGTGTACAGCGTGAGTGAACAGGAAGAGGTTTGGGGCCAATGGGATTGTGTACCGTGTGAGTGAACGAGAAGGGGTTTGGTTCAATTGGGATTGTGCACAATGAGAGTGAACGAGAAGGGGTTTGGTTCCATTGGGATTGTGCGCAGTGGATGTGAACGGGAGGGGGTTTGTGTCCATTGGGATTGTGTACAGCGGAAGTGAAAAGGAAGGGTTTTGGGTCCTTTGGGATTGTGTAAAGTCGAAATTACTGGGAAAGGGTTTGGGATTGGGATTGTGTAAGGTGGGAGTGAACTGGAAGGGGTTTGGGTCCATTGCGATTGTGTACAGAGGGAGTGAAGGGGAAAGGGTTGGGATCCATTGGGATTGTCTACAGTGGGAGTGAAAGGGAAGGGGATGGGATTGTGATTGTGTACAGTGGGAGTGAATGGGAAGGGGTTCGGATCTATTGGGATGGTATAGAGTGGGAGTGAATGGGAAGGGGTTTGGGTCCATTGGGACTGTGTACAGTTGGACTGAACAGGAATGGGTTTGTTTCCATTGGGAATGTGAACAGTGGGAGTGAATGGGAAACGGTTTTCGTGTCCATTGGCATAGCTTACAGAGAGAGTGAATGGGAAGGGGTTTGTTTACATTGGGATTGTGTACAGTGGGAGTGAACAGGAAGCACTTTGGTTCCATTGGGATTGTGTACAGTGGGAGTGAACGGGAAAGGGATTTGGTTCGAATGGGATTGTGTACAGCGGGAGTGAACGGGAATGGGTTTGGCATTGGGATTGTTTACAATGGGAGTGAACAGGAATAGATTTGGTTCCATTTGGATTGTGTACAGTGGGAGTGAAGAGGAAGGGGTTTGGGTCCTTTGGGATTGTATAAATTGGGAGTGAACGGGAAGGGATTTTGTTCCTTTGGGATTGCGTACAGTCGGAGTGAAAGGGAAGGGGGTTGGGTGAAAAGGGATTGTGTACAGTGGGATTTAACGGGAAGTGGTTTGGTCCATTGGGATTGCGTACAGTTGGAGTGAACGGGAAGGTTCTTGGGTCATTTGGGATTGTGCACATTGAGAATGAACCAGACAGGTTTTGGGTCCATTGCGATTGTGTACATCAGGATTTAACAGGAAGGAGTTTGGGTCCTTTGGGTTTGTGTACAGTGGGATTTAACGGGAAGGGGTTTGTGTCCATTGGGACTTTGTACAGTGGGATTTAATGGGAAGGGGTTTGGGTTAATTGGGATTGTGTACAGTTGGAGTGAACGAGAAGGGGTTTGGGTTCAATGGGATTGTGCGCAGTGAGAGTGAAAGGGAAGGTGTTTGGAGCCATTGGGATTTTGTACAGTGGGAGTGAACGAGAAGGGGTTTCGTTCCATTGGGACTGTGTACAGTGGGAGTGAAGGGAAATGGGCTTGGGTCCATTGGGATTGTGTACATTGGGAGTGAATGGGAAGGGGTTTGGGTGAAATGGGATTGTGTACAATGGGATTTATCTGGAAGAGTTTTGGGTCCATTGGGATTGTGCACAGTGGAATTTAACGGGAAGGTGTTTGCTTCCATTGGGATTGTGTACAGTGGGAGTGAACGGGAAGGTTTTTGGGACCATTGGGATTGTGTACATTGCGCGTGAACAGGAAGGGGTTTGTGTCCATAGCGATTGTGTACAGTGGGAGTGAACAGGAAGGGGTTTGTCTCCTTTGGGATTGTGTACAGTGGGAGTTTACGGGAAGGGGATTGGGTCCAATGGGATTCTGTACAGTGAGAGTGAATGGGAAGGGTTTTTTGTCCATTGGGATTGTGTTCAGTGGGAGTGAACAGGAAGGGGTTCGGGTCCATTGGAATTGTCCACATTGGGAGTGTTTGGGAAGGGGTTTGGGTCCATTGGAATTGTGTACAGTGGGAGTGAATGGAAAGGGGTTTTGGTCCATTGGGATTGTGTACAGTGGGAGTGAACGGGAAGGGGTTTTGGTTCCAATGGGATTGTGTACAGTGGGAGTGAACGGGAATAGGTTTGGCATTGGGATTGTGTACAGTGTGAGCGAATGGGAATGTGTTTGGGTCCATTTGGATTGTGTACAGTGGGAGTGAACAGGAAGGGGTTTGGGTCCATTGGGATTGTATACATTGGGAGTGAACGGGAAGGGATTTTGTTCCATTGGGATTGCGTACAGTCGGAGTGAATGGGGAGGGGGTTGGGTGAAATGGGATTGTGTACAGTGGGATTTAACGGGAAGTGGTTTAGGTCCATTGGGATTGTGCACAGTGGGATTTAACGGGAAGGTTTGTGGTTCCATTGGGATTGTGTACAGTTGGATTGAACGGGAAGTTTCTTGGATCATTTGGGATTGTGCACATTGTGAATGAACCGGACAGGATTTGGGTCCATTGCGATTGTGTACAGTGGGAGTGACTGGGAATGGGTGTGGTTCCTTTTGGATTGTGTACAGTGGGAGTGAATAGGAAGGGGTTTGGGGCCATTGGGTTTCTGTACAGTGGGATTTAACGGGAAGGGGTTTTGTTCCATTGGGAGTGTGTACAGTGGGATTTAACGGGAAGGGGTTTGGGTCCATTGGGATTGTGTGCAGTTGGAGTGAACGGGAAGGGGTTTGGGTTCATTGGGATTGTGTCCAGTGGGAGTGAATGGGAAGGTGCTTGGAGCCATTGGGATTGTGTACAGTGGGAATGAAGGGGATGGAGTTTCGTTCCATTGGGATTGTGTACAGTGGGAGTGAACGGGAATGGGTTTGGGTTCATTGGGATTGTGTACAGTGGGAGTGAACGGGAAGGTGTTTGGAGCCATTTTGATTGTGTACAGTGGGAGTGAATGGGAAGGTGTTTGGGTCCATTGGGACTGTGTACAGTGGCAGTGAACGGGAATGGGTTTGGGTCCATTGGGATTGAGCACGGTGAGAGTGAATGGGAAGGGGTTTTGTTTCCAATGGGTTTGTGTACAGTTGGAGTGAACAGGAAGGGGTTTGGGTTCATTGGAATGTGTGCAGTGGGAGTGAACGGGAATGGATTTGGGTCCATTGGGATTGTGTATGGTGGGAGTGTTCGGGGAATGTGAGCGGGAATGTGTTTGTATTCACTGTGATTGTGTACAGTCGGAGTGAACTGGAAGGGTTTTTGGTCCATTGGGATTGTATTCAGTGGGAGTGAACGGGAAGGGGTTTGGTTCCATTGGAACTGTGTACAGTGGGAGTGAATGGAAAGGAGTTTGGAGCCATTGGCATTGTGTACAGTGGGAGTGAACGGGAAATGGTTTGGGTCCATTGGGACTGCGTACAGTGGGAGAGAACAGGAAGGGGTTTGTCTCCTTTGGGATTGTGTACAGTGGGAGTTTAAGGGAAGGGGATTGGGTCGAATGGGATTGTGTACAGTGGGAGTGACTGGGAAGGGGTTTTGTTTCCAAAGGGATTGTGTACAGTGGGAGTGTACGGGAATAGGTTTGGCATTGGGATTGCGTACGTTGGGAGTGAACGTTAATGTGTTTGTCTGCTTTGGGTTTGTGTACGGTGGGAGTGAATGGGAAGGGGATGGGTCCATTGGGATTGTCTACACTGTGAGTGAAGGGGAAGGGGTTTGGGTCCATTGGGATTGTGTACAGTGGGTGTGAACGGGTCGCGGTTTGGGTCCATTGTCATTCTGTACAGTGGGAGTGAATGGGAAGGGATTTGGGTCCGTTGGGATTGTGTATAATCGGAGTAAATGGGAAGGGTTTTGGGACCATTGGGTTTTATGTACAGTGGGAGTGAAGGGGAAGGGGTTTGGGTCCATTGGCATTGTGTACAGCAGAAGTGAAAAGGAAGGGATTTGGGTGCATTGGGATTGTCTAAAGTGGAAATTACTGGGAAAGGGTTTGGGATTGGGATTGTGTAAGCTGGGAGTGAACTGGAAGGGGTTTGGGTGCATTGCGATTATGTACAGAGGGAGTGCAGGGGAAAGGGTTGGGATCCATGGTGATTGTGTGCATTGGGAGTGAATGGGAAGTGGTTTGGGTCCATTGGGATTGTGTACAGTTGGAGTCAACAGGAAAGGTTTTGGGTCCATTCTGATTGTGTACTGTTGGAGGGAACAGGAAGGGGTTTTGGTTGCATTGGGATTGTGCACAGTTGGAGTAATCGGGAAGGGGTTTGGGATTCGGATTGTGTACAGTGGGAGTGAATGGGAAGGGGTTTGCGTCCATTGGGATTGTGTACAGTAGGAGTGAACGGCAAGAGTTTTGGGTCCATTGGGATTGTGTACAGTATTAGTGAACGGGATGGGTTTTGGTTCCATTGTTATTGTGTACAGTGGGAGTGAACGGGAAGAGGTTGGGGATTGCGATTGTGTAGAGTGAGCATGAATGGGAAGGGGTTTGTGTGCATTGGGATTGCGTACAGTGAGAGTGAACGGGAAGGGATTTGGATCCATTTGGATTGGATACAGTGGGAGTGAACGGGAAGGGGTTTGTGTCCATTTGGATTGTGTACTGTGTGAGTGAAAGGGAAGAGGTTTGTGTCCATTGGGATTGTGTACAGTGGGAGTGAACAGGAAGTGTTTTGGTTCCCTTGGGATTGTATAAAGTTGGAATGAACGGGAAGGGGTTTTAGTTGCATTGGGACTGTGTACAGTGGGAGTAAACGGGAAGGGGTTTGGGTCCATTCTGACTGTGTACAGTGGGAGGGAACAGAAAGGGGTTTTGGTTGCATTGGGATTGTGTACAGTGGGAGTAAATGGGAAGGGGTTTGGGATTCGGATTGTGTACAGTGGGAGTGAACAGGAAGCGGATTGGGTCCATTGGGATTGTCTGCAGTGGGATTTAAAGGGAAGAGGTTTGGGTCCACTGGGATTGTGTTCAGTGGGATTTAGCGGGAAGGGGTTTGGGACCATAGGGATTGTGTACAGTGGCATTTTACAGGAAGGGGTTTGATTCCATTGTGATTGTGTACAGTGGGATTTAAAGGGAAGGAGTTTGGGTCCATTGGGATTGTGTACAGTGGGAGTGAACGGGAAAGGGTTTGGGTCCATTGGGATTGTGTACAGTTGGATTGAACGGGAAGGGGTTTGGGTTCATTGGCATTGTGTAAAGTGGGAATGAACGGGAATGGGCTTGCATCCATCAGGATTGTGTACAGAGGGAGTTAACGGGAAGGGGTTTTGGTACATTGGGACTGTGTACAGTGGGAGTGAACAGGAAGGGGTTTGTATCAGTTGGGACTGTGTACAGTGGGAGTGAACAGCAAGGGGTTCGGGTCCATTGCGATTGTGTACAGTGGGAGTGAACGGGAAGGGGTTCAGTTCCATTGGGATTGTGTACAGTTGGAGTGAACGGGAAGGGGTTTGGATTGGGATTCTGTACAGTGGGAGTGATTGTGAAGTGGTTCGTGTCCTTTGGGATTGTGTACAGTGGGAGTGAATGGGAAGGGGTGTGGGTCCATTGGGACTGTGTACAGTGGGAGTGAACAGGAAGGGCTTTGTATCCATTGGGAATGTGTACAGTGGGAGTAAATAGGAAAGGTATTTTGGGTCCATTTGGAATGTGTACAGTGGGAGTGAACGGGAACGCTTTTGGGTCTATTGGGATTGTGTACATTTGGAGTGAACGGGAAGGGGTTTGGGTCCATTGGGATTGTGTACAGTGGGAGCGAACGGGAAGGGGTTTGGTTCCACTGGGATTGTGTACAGTGGGATTGAATGGGAAAGGGTTTTTGTGTCCATTGGCATAGCTTACAGAGAGAGTGAATGGGAAGGGGTTTGTTTACATTGGGATTGTGTACAGTGGGAGTGAACAGGAAGCGCTTTGGTTCCATTGGGATTGTGTACAGTGTGAGTGAACAGGAAGAGGTTTGGGGCCAATGGGATTGTGTACCGTGTGAGTGAACGAGAAGGGGTTTGGTTCAATTGGGATTGTGCACAATGAGAGTGAACGAGAAGGGGTTTGGTTCCATTGGGATTGTGCGCAGTGGACGTGAACGGGAGGGGGTTTGTGTCCATTGGGATTGTGTACAGCGGAAGTGAAAAGGAAGGGTTTTGGGTCCTTTGGGATTGTGTAAAGTCGAAATTACTGGGAAAGGGTTTGGGATTGGGATTGTGTAAGGTGGGAGTGAACTGGAAGGGGTTTGGGTCCATTGCGATTGTGTACAGAGGGAGTGAAGGGGAAAGGGTTGGGATCCATTGGGATTGTCTACAGTGGGAGTGAAAGGGAAGGGGATGGGATTGTGATTGTGTACAGTGGGAGTGAATGGGAAGGGGTTCGGATCTATTGGGATGGTATAGAGTGGGAGTGAATGGGAAGGGGTTTGGGTCCATTGGGACTGTGTACAGTTGGACTGAACAGGAATGGGTTTGTTTCCATTGGGAATGTGAACAGTGGGAGTGAATGGGAAACGGTTTTCGTGTCCATTGGCATAGCTTACAGAGAGAGTGAATGGGAAGGGGTTTGTTTACATTGGGATTGTGTACAGTGGGAGTGAACAGGAAGCACTTTGGTTCCATTGGGATTGTGTACAGTGGGAGTGAACGGGAAAGGGATTTGGTTCGAATGGGATTGTGTACAGCGGGAGTGAACGGGAATGGGTTTGGCATTGGGATTGTTTACAATGGGAGTGAACAGGAATAGATTTGGTTCCATTTGGATTGTGTACAGTGGGAGTGAAGAGGAAGGGGTTTGGGTCCTTTGGGATTGTATAAATTGGGAGTGAACGGGAAGGGATTTTGTTCCTTTGGGATTGCGTACAGTCGGAGTGAAAGGGAAGGGGGTTGGGTGAAAAGGGATTGTGTACAGTGGGATTTAACGGGAAGTGGTTTGGGTCCATTGGGATTGCGTACAGTTGGAGTGAACGGGAAGGTTCTTGGGTCATTTGGGATTGTGCACATTGAGAATGAACCAGACAGGTTTTGGGTCCATTGCGATTGTGTACATCAGGATTTAACAGGAAGGAGTTTGGGTCCTTTGGGTTTGTGTACAGTGGGATTTAACGGGAAGGGGTTTGTGTCCATTGGGACTTTGTACAGTGGGATTTAATGGGAAGGGGTTTGGGTTAATTGGGATTGTGTACAGTTGGAGTGAACGAGAAGGGGTTTGGGTTCAATGGGATTGTGCGCAGTGAGAGTGAAAGGGAAGGTGTTTGGAGCCATTGGGATTTTGTACAGTGGGAGTGAACGAGAAGGGGTTTCGTTCCATTGGGATTGTGTACAGTGGGAGTGAAGGGAAATGGGCTTGGGTCCATTGGGATTGTGTACATTGGGAGTGAATGGGAAGGGGTTTGGGTGAAATGGGATTGTGTACAATGGGATTTATCTGGAAGAGTTTTGGGTCCATTGGGATTGTGCACAGTGGAATTTAATGGGAAGGTGTTTGCTTCCATTGGGATTGTGTACAGTGGGAGTGAACGGGAAGGTTTTTGGGACCATTGGGATTGTGTACATTGCGAGTGAACAGGAAGGGGTTTGTGTCCATAGCGATTGTGTACAGTGGGAGTGAACAGGAAGGGGTTTGTCTCCTTTGGGATTGTGTACAGTGGGAGTTTACGGGAAGGGGATTGGGTCCAATGGGATTCTGTACAGTGAGAGTGAATGGGAAGGGTTTTTTGTCCATTGGGATTGTGTTCAGTGGGAGTGAACAGGAAGGGGTTCGGGTCCATTGGAATTGTCCACATTGGGAGTGTTTGGGAAGGGGTTTGGTTCCATTGGAATTGTGTACAGTGGGAGTGAATGGAAAGGGGTTTTGGTCCATTGGGATTGTGTACAGTGGGAGTGAACGGGAAGGGGTTTTGGTTCCAATGGGATTGTGTACAGTGGGAGTGAACGGGAATAGGTTTGGCATTGGGATTGTGTACAGTGTGAGCGAACGGGAATGTGTTTGGGTCCATTTGGATTGTGTACAGTGGGAGTGAACAGGAAGGGGTTTGGGTCCATTGGGATTGTATACATTGGGAGTGAACGGGAAGGGATTTTGTTCCATTGGGATTGCGTACAGTCGGAGTGAATGGGGAGGGGGTTGGGTGAAATGGGATTGTGTACAGTGGGATTTAACGGGAAGTGGTTTAGGTCCATTGGGATTGTGCACAGTGGGATTTAACGGGAAGGTTTGTGGTTCCATTGGGATTGTGTACAGTTGGATTGAACGGGAAGTTTCTTGGATCATTTGGGATTGTGCACATTGTGAATGAACCGGACAGGATTTGGGTCCATTGCGATTGTGTACAGTGGGAGTGACTGGGAATGGGTGTGGTTCCTTTTGGATTGTGTACAGTGGGAGTGAATAGGAAGGGGTTTGGGGCCATTGGGTTTCTGTACAGTGGGATTTAACGGGAAGGGGTTTTGTTCCATTGGGAGTGTGTACAGTGGGATTTAACGGGAAGGGGTTTGGGTCCATTGGGATTGTGTGCAGTTGGAGTGAACGGGAAGGGGTTTGGGTTCATTGGGATTGTGTCCAGTGGGAGTGAATGGGAAGGTGCTTGGAGCCATTGGGATTGTGTACAGTGGGAATGAAGGGGATGGAGTTTCGTTCCATTGGGATTGTGTACAGTGGGAGTGAACGGGAATGGGTTTGGGTTCATTGGGATTGTGTACAGTGGGAGTGAACGGGAAGGTGTTTGGAGCCATTTTGATTGTGTACAGTGGGAGTGAATGGGAAGGTGTTTGGGTCCATTGGGACTGTGTACAGTGGCAGTGAACGGGAATGGGTTTGGGTCCATTGGGATTGAGCACGGTGAGAGTGAATGGGAAGGGGTTTTGTTTCCAATGGGTTTGTGTACAGTTGGAGTGAACAGGAAGGGGTTTGGGTTCATTGGAATGTGTGCAGTGGGAGTGAACGGGAATGGATTTGGGTCCATTGGGATTGTGTATGGTGGGAGTGTTCGGGGAATGTGAGCGGGAATGTGTTTGTATTCACTGTGATTGTGTACAGTCGGAGTGAACTGGAAGGGTTTTTGGTCCATTGGGATTGTATTCAGTGGGAGTGAACGGGAAGGGGTTTGGTTCCATTGGAACTGTGTACAGTGGGAGTGAATGGAAAGGAGTTTGGAGCCATTGGCATTGTGTACAGTGGGAGTGAACGGGAAATGGTTTGGGTCCATTGGGACTGCGTACAGTGGGAGAGAACAGGAAGGGGTTTGTCTCCTTTGGGATTGTGTACAGTGGGAGTTTAAGGGAAGGGGATTGGGTCGAATGGGATTGTGTACAGTGGGAGTGACTGGGAAGGGGTTTTGTTTCCAAAGGGATTGTGTACAGTGGGAGGGTACGGGAATAGGTTTGGCATTGGGATTGCGTACGTTGGGAGTGAACGTTAATGTGTTTGTCTGCTTTGGGTTTGTGTACGGTGGGAGTGAATGGGAAGGGGATGGGTCCATTGGGATTGTCTACACTGTGAGTGAAGGGGAAGGGGTTTGGGTCCATTGGGATTGTGTACAGTGGGTGTGAACGGGTCGCGGTTTGGGTCCATTGTCATTCTGTACAGTGGGAGTGAATGGGAAGGGATTTGGGTCCGTTGGGATTGTGTATAATCGGAGTAAATGGGAAGGGTTTTGGGACCATTGGGTTTTATGTACAGTGGGAGTGAAGGGGAAGGGGTTTGGGTCCATTGGCATTGTGTACAGCAGAAGTGAAAAGGAAGGGATTTGGGTGCATTGGGATTGTCTAAAGTGGAAATTACTGGGAAAGGGTTTGGGATTGGGATTGTGTAAGCTGGGAGTGAACTGGAAGGGGTTTGGGTGCATTGCGATTATGTACAGAGGGAGTGCAGGGGAAAGGGTTGGGATCCATGGTGATTGTGTGCATTGGGAGTGAATGGGAAGTGGTTTGGGTCCATTGGGATTGTGTACAGTTGGAGTCAACAGGAAAGGTTTTGGGTCCATTCTGATTGTGTACTGTTGGAGGGAACAGGAAGGGGTTTTGGTTGCATTGGGATTGTGCACAGTTGGAGTAATCGGGAAGGGGTTTGGGATTCGGATTGTGTACAGTGGGAGTGAATGGGAAGGGGTTTGCGTCCATTGGGATTGTGTACAGTAGGAGTGAACGGCAAGAGTTTTGGGTCCATTGGGATTGTGTACAGTATTAGTGAACGGGATGGGTTTTGGTTCCATTGTTATTGTGTACAGTGGGAGTGAACGGGAAGAGGTTGGGGATTGCGATTGTGTAGAGTGAGCATGAATGGGAAGGGGTTTGTGTGCATTGGGATTGCGTACAGTGAGAGTGAACGGGAAGGGATTTGGATCCATTTGGATTGGATACAGTGGGAGTGAACGGGAAGGGGTTTGTGTCCATTTGGATTGTGTACTGTGTGAGTGAAAGGGAAGAGGTTTGTGTCCATTGGGATTGTGTACAGTGGGAGTGAACAGGAAGTGTTTTGGTTCCCTTGGGATTGTATAAAGTTGGAATGAACGGGAAGGGGTTTTGGTTGTATTGGGACTGTGTACAGTGGGAGCAAACGGGAAGGGGTTTGGGTCCATTCTGACTGTGTACAGTGGGAGGGAACAGAAAGGGGTTTTGGTTGCATTGGGATTGTGTACAGTGGGAGTAAATGGGAAGGGGTTTGGGATTCGGATTGTGTACAGTGGGAGTGAACAGGAAGCGGATTGGGTCCATTGGGATTGTCTGCAGTGGGATTTAAAGGGAAGAGGTTTGGGTCCACTGGGATTGTGTTCAGTGGGATTTAGCGGGAAGGGGTTTGGGACCATAGGGATTGTGTACAGTGGCATTTTACAGGAAGGGGTTTGCTTCCATTGTGATTGTGTACAGTGGGATTTAAAGGGAAGGAGTTTGGGTCCATTGGGATTGTGTACAGTGGGAGTGAACGGGAAAGGGTTTGGGTCCATTGGGATTGTGTACAGTTGGATTGAACGGGAAGGGGTTTGGGTTCATTGGCATTGTGTAAAGTGGGAATGAACGGGAATGGGCTTGCATCCATCAGGATTGTGTACAGAGGGAGTTAACGGGAAGGGGTTTGGTTCAATTGGGATTGTGCACAATGAGAGTGAACGAGAAGGGGTTTGGTTCCATTGGGATTGTGCGCAGTGGACGTGAACGGGAGGGGGTTTGTGTCCATTGGGATTGTGTACAGCGGAAGTGAAAAGGAAGGGTTTTGGGTCCTTTGGGATTGTGTAAAGTCGAAATTACTGGGAAAGGGTTTGGGATTGGGATTGTGTACAGTGGGAGTGAACTGGAAGGGGTTTGGGTCCATTGCGATTGTGTACAGAGGGAGTGAAGGGGAAAGGGTTGGGATCCATTGGGATTGTCTACAGTGGGAGTGAAAGGGAAGGGGATGGGATTGTGATTGTGTACAGTGGGAGTGAATGGGAAGGGGTTCGGATCTATTGGGATGGTATAGAGTGGGAATGAATGGGAAGGGGTTTGGGTCCATTGGGACTGTGTACAGTAGGACTGAACAGGAATGGGTTTGTTTCCATTGGGAATGTGAACAGTGGGAGTGAATGGGAAACGGTTTTCGTGTCCATTGGCATAGCTTACAGAGAGAGTGAATGGGAAGGGGTTTGTTTACATTGGGATTGTGTACAGTGGGAGTGAACAGGAAGCGCTTTGGTTCCATTGGGATTGTGTACAGTGGGAGTGAACAGGAAGAGGTTTGGGGCCAATGGGATTGTGCACCGTGTGAGTGAACGAGAAGGGGTTTGGTTCAATTGGGATTGTGCACAATGAGAGTGAACGAGAAGGGGTTTGGTTCCATTGGGATTGTGCGCAGTGGACGTGAACGGGAGGGGGTTTGTGTCCATTGGGATTGTGTACAGCGGAAGTGAACGGGAAGGAGTTTGGGTCCATTGGGATTGTGTACAGTGGGAGTGAACGGGAAGGGGTTTGGCACCATTGGGTTTTATGCACAGTGGGAGTGAAGGGGAAGGGGTTTGCGTCCATTGCGATTGTGTACAGTGGGAGTGAATGTGAAGGGGTTTGAGTCCATTGGGATTGTGTACAGCGGAAGTGAACAGGATGGGGTTTGGGTCAATTGGGATTGTGTACAGAGGGAGTGAAGGGGAAAGGGTTGGGATCCATGGTGATTGTGTATATTGGAAGTGAATGGGAAGGGGTTTGGGACCATTGGGTTTGTGTACAGTCGGAGAGAAGGGGAAGGGGTTTGGGTCCATTGGTTTTGTGTACAGTGGAATTGAACGGGACGTGGTTTGGGTCCATTGGGATTGTGTACATTTGGAGTCAACAGGAAGGGGTTTGGGTCCATTCTGATTGCGTACTGTGGGAGGGAACAGGAAGGGGTTTTGGTTGCATTTTTATTGTGTACAGTTGGAGTAATCGGAAAGGGGTTTGGGATTCGGATTGTGTACAGTGGGAGTGAACAGTAAGCGGACTGGGTCCATTGGGATTGTGTACAGTGGGATTTAACGGGAAGGGATTTGGGACCATTGGGATTGTGTAACGTGGGATTTAACAAGAAGGCGTCTGATTCCATTGTGATTGTGTACAGTGGGATTTAAAGGGAAGGTGTTTGGGTCCATTGGATTGTGTACAGTGGGATTTAATGGGAAGTTGTTTGGGTCCATTGGTATTTTGTACAGCAGGATGTAACGAGAAGGGGCTTGACTCCATTGGGTTTGTGTACTGTGGGAGTTAACGGGAAGGGGTTTGGATCCATTGGGATTGTGTACAGTGGGAGTGAATGGGAAGGGGTTTGGTACCATTAGGTTTGCGTACAGTCGGAGTGAAGGGGAAGGGGTTTGGGTCCATTGGTTTTGTGTACAGTGGAAGTGAACGGGAAGTGGTTTGGGTCCATTGGGATTGTGTACAGTGGGAGTGAACGGGAAGGGGTTTGGGTCCATTGGGATTGTGTACAGTGGCAGTGAACAGGAAGGGCTTTGGGTCCATTCTGATTGTGTACAGTGGGAAGGAACAGGAAGGGGTTTTGGTTGCATTGGGACTGTGTACAGTGGGAGTAAACGGGAAGGGCTTGGGGATTGGGAATGTGTACAGTGGGAGGGAACAGGAAGGGGATTGGGTCCATTGAGATAGTGTACAGTGAGCGTGAACGGGAAGGGTTTTGGGTCCAGTGGGATTGTGTACAGTTAGAGTGAACGGAAAGTGGTTTGGATCCTTTGGGTTTATGTACAGTGGGACTAAACGGGAAGGAGTTTGGGATTGGGTTTGTGTATAGTGGGAGTGAACAGGACGGGGATTGGGTCCATTCTGATTGTGTACAGTGGGAAGGAACAGGAAGGGGTTTTGGTTGCATTGGGACTGTGTACGGTGGGAGTAAACGGGAAGGACTTGGGGATGGGGAATGTGTACAGTGGGAGGGAACAGGAAGGGGATTGGGTCCATTGGGATAGTGGACAGTGAGCGTGAATGGGAAGGGTTTTGGGTCCAGTGGGATTGTGTACAGTTAGAGTGAACGGAAAGTGGTTTGGATCCTTTGGGTTTATGTACAGTGGGACTAAACGGGAAGGAGTTCGGGATTGGGTTTGTGTATAGTGGGAGTAAACGGGAAGGGGTTTGGGTCCATTGGGATTTTGTACAATGGGAGTGAAAGGGAAGGGCTTTGTGTACGTTGGGATTGTGTACCGTGGGAGTGAACAGGAAGTGATTTCGTTCCATTGGGATTGTGTACAGTGGGAGCTAAACGGAAGGGGTTTTAGAGTGAAATTGTGTACAGTGGGAGTGAACAGGAAGTGGATTGGGTCCACGGGGATTGTGTACGTGGGAGTGAATGGGAAGGGGTTTGCGTCCATTGTGATTGTGTGCAGTGGGAGAGAAGGGGACGGGGTTTGCATCCATTGAGATTGTGTTCAGTAGGAGTGAACGGCAAGAGTTTTGGGTCCATTGGGATTGTGTACAGTATTAGTGAACGGGAAGGGTTTTGGGTCCATTGGGATTGTGTACAGTGGGAGTGAACGGGAAGGGTTTGGGGATTGGGATTGTGTAGAGTGAGCGTGAACAGGAAGGGGTTTGTGTGCATTGGGATTGCGTACAGTGAGAGTGAACGGGAAGGGATTTGGTTCTATTGGGATTGGGTACAGCGGGAGTTAATGGGAATGGGATTGGGTCCATTGGTATAGTGTACACTGGGAGTGAACAGGAGGCGGTTTGGGTCCATTTGGATTGTGTTATGTGTGAGTGAAAGGGAAGAGGTTTGTGATCATTGTGATTGTGTACAGTGGGATTTAAAGGGAAGGAGTTTGACTGCTTTGTGATTGTGTACAGTGGGTTTAACGGAAAGTTGTTTGGGTCCATTGGTTTTGTGTGCAGCGGGATTTAACGAGAAGGGCTTTGGGTCCATTGGGATTGTGTACAGTGGGAGTGAACGGGAAGGGGTTTGGGTCCATTGGGATTGTGTACAGTGGGAGTGAACGGGAAGGGGTTTGGGTCCACTTGGATTGTGTACAGTGGGAGTGAACGGGAAGGGGTTTGGGTCCATTGGGATTGTGTACAGTGGGAGTGAACGGGAAGGGGTTTGGGTCCATTGGGATTGTGTACAGTGGGAGTGAACGGGAAGGGTTTTGGGTCCATTGGGATTGTGTACAGTGGGAGTGAACGGGAAGGGTTTGGGGATTGGGATTGTGTAGAGTGAGCGTGAACAGGAAGGGGTTTGTGTGCATTGGGATTGCGTACAGTGAGAGTGAACGGGAAGGGATTTGGTTCTATTGGGATTGGGTACAGCGGGAGTTAATGGTAATGGGATTGGGTCCATTGGTATAGTGTACACTGGGAGTGAACAGGAGGCGGTTTGGGTCCATTTGGATTGTGTTATGTGTGAGTGAAAGGGAAGAGGTTTGTGATCGTTGTGATTGTGTACAGTGGGATTTAAAGGGAAGGAGTTTGACTGCTTTGTGATTGTGTGCAGTGGGTTTAACGGAAAGTTGTTTGGGTCCATTGGTTTTGTGTGCAGCGGGATTTAACGAGAAGGGCTTTGGGTCAATTGGGATTGTGTACGTTGGGAGTGAAGAGGAAGGGGTTTGGGTCCATTGGGATTGTGTACAGTGGGAGTGAACGGGAAGGGGTTTGGGTCCATTTGGATTGTGTACAGTGGGATTTAACGGGAAGGGGTTTGGGTCCATTGGGATTGTGTACGGTTTGAGTGAACGGGAAGGGGTTTGGGTTCATTGGGATTGTGTAAAGTGGGAATGAACGGGAATGGGCTTGCATCCATCAGGATTGTGTACAGTGGGAGTGAACGGGAAGGGGTTTTGGTCCATTGGGACTGTGTACAGTGGGAGTGATCAGGAAGGGCTTCGGTTCCATTGGGATTGTGTACAGTGGGACTGAATGGGAAGGGGTGTGGGTCCATTGGGAATGTGTACAGTGGTACTGAATAGGAAAGGGTTTCTGGGTCCATTTGGAATCTGTACACTGGGAGTGAAAGGGAAGGCTTTTGGGTCTTTTGGGATTGTGTACATTTGGAGTGAAGGGGAAGGGGTTTGGTTCCACTGGGTTTGTGTACAGTGGGAATGAATGGGAAAGGGTTTTCGGGTCCATTGGCATAGCTTACAGAGAGAGTGAATGGGATGGGGTTTGTTTACATTGGGATTGTGTACACTGGGAATGAACGGGTAGCGTTTTGTTTCCATTGGGATTGTGTACAGTGGCAGTGAACAGGAAGAGCTTTGGGGCCATTGGGATTGTGTACAGTGTGAGCGAACGGGAAGGGTTTTGGTTCAGTTGGGATTGTGCACAGTGAAAGTGAACGAGAAGGGGTTTTATTCCATTGGGATTGTGCGCAGTGGAAGTGAACGGGAAGGGGTTTGGGTCTATTGGGATTGTGTACAGTGGGAGTGAATGGGAAGGGCTTTGGGTCCATTGGGATTGTGTACAGTGGGAGTGAACGGGAAGGGGTTTGGGTCCATTGGGATTGTGTACAGTGGGAGTGAACGGGAAAAGCTTTGGGACCGTTGGGTTTGTGTACAGTGGGAGAGAAGGGGAAGGGGCTTGGGTCCATTGGGATGGTGTACAGTGGGAGTGAATGTGAAGGGGTTTGGGCCATTGGGATTGTGTACAGCGGAAGTGAAAAGGAAGGGTTTTGGGTCCTTTGGGATTGTGTAAAGTACAAATTACTGGGAAAGGGTTTGGGATTGGGATTGTGTAAAGTGGGAGTGAACGGGAAGGGGTGTGGATCCATTGGGACTGTGTACAGTGGGAGTAAACAGGAAGTGGTTTGTATCCATTGGGAATGTGTACAGTGGGAGTAAATAGGAAAGGTATTTTGGGTCCGTTTGGAATGTGTGCAGTGCGAGTGAACGGGAACGCTTTTGGGTCTATTGGGATTGAGTACATTTGGAGTGAACGGGAAGGGGTTTGGTTCCACTGGGATTGTGTACAGTGGGATTGAATGGGAAAGGGTTTTCATGTCCATTGGCATAGCTTACAGAGAGAGTGAATGGGAAGGGGTTTGTTTACATTGGGATTGTGTACAGTGGGAGTGAACAGGAAGCGCTTTGGTTCCATTGGGATTGTGTACAGTGGGAGTGAACAGGAAGAGGTTTGGGGCCAAAGGGATTGTGCACCGTGTGAGTGAACGAGAAGGGGTTTGGTTCAATTGGGATTGTGCACAATGAGAGTGAACGAGCAGGGGTTTGGTTCCATTGGGATTGTGCGCAGTGGACGTGAACGGGAGGGGGTTTGTGTCCATTGGGATTGTGTACAGCGGAAGTGAAAAGGAAGGGTTTTGGGTCCTTTGGGATTGTGTAAAGTCGAAATTACTGGGAAAGGGTTTGGGATTGGGATTGTGTAAGGTGGGAGTGAACTGGAAGGGGTTTGGTTCCATTGCGATTGTGTACAGAGGGAGTGAAGGGGAAAGGGTTGGGATCCATCGGGATTGTCTGCAGTGGGAGTGAAAGGGAAGGGGTTTGGTTCCATTGGGATTGTGTACAATGGAAGTGAACGGGAAGGGGATGGGATTGTGATTGTGTACAGTGGGAGTGAACGGGAAGGGGATGGGATTGTGATTGTGCACAGTGGGAGTGAATGGGAAGGGGTTCGGATCCATTGGGATGGTATAGAGTGGGAGTGAATGGGAAGGGGTTTGGGTCCATTGGGACTGTGTACAGTAGGAGTGAACAGGAATGGGTTTGTTTCCATTGGGAATGTGAACAGTGGGAGTGAATGGGAAAGCGTTTTTGGTTCCATTTGGAATGAGTACAGTGGGAGTGAATGGGAAGAGGTTTGTTTACATTGGGACTGTGTACAGTGGGAGTGAACAGGAAGCCTTTTGGTTCCATAGGGATTGTGTCCAGTCGGAGAGAACAGTAAGGGCTTTGGGGCCATTGGGATTGTGTACAGTGTGAGAGAACGGGAAGGGTTTTAGTTCAGTTGGGATTGTGAACAGTGGAAGTGAACGGGAAGGGGTTTCGTTCCATTGGAATTGTGCACAGTGGAAGTGAACGGGAAGGAGTTTGGGTCCATTGGGATTGTGTACAGTGGGAGTGAACGGGAAGGGGTTTGGCACCATTGGGTTTTATGCACAGTGGGAGTGAAGGGGAAGGGGTTTGCGTCCATTGCGATTGTGTACAGTGGGAGTGAATGTGAAGGGGTTTGAGTCCATTGGGATTGTGTACAGTGGAAGTGAACAGGAAGGGGTTTGGGTCAATTGGGATTGTGTACAGTGGGAGTGAAGGGGAAAGGGTTGGGATCCATGGTGATTGTGTATATTGGAAGTGAATGGGAAGGGATTTGGGACCATTGGGTTTGTGTACAGTCGGAGAGAAGGGGAAGGGGTTTGGGTCCATTGGTTTTGTGTACAGTGGGATTGAACTGGAAGTGGTTTGGGTCCAATGGGATGGTGTACATTTGGAGTCAACAGGAAGGGGTTTGGGTCCATTCTGATTGTGTACTGTGGGAGGGAACAGGAAGGGGTTTTGGTTGCATTTTTATTGTGTACAGTTGGAGTAATCGGAAAGGGGTTTGGGATTCGGATTGTGTACAGTGGGAGTGAACAGTAAGCGGACTGGGTCCATTGGGATTGTGTACAGTGGGAGTGAACGGGAAAAGGTTTGGGACCATTGGGATTGTGTAAAGTGGGATTTAACAAGAAGGCGTCTGATTCCATTGTGATGTGTACAGTGGGATTTAAAGGGAAGGTGTTTGGGTCCATTGGATTGTGTACAGTGGGATTTAATGGGAAGTTGTTTGGGTCCATTGGTATTTTGTACAGCGGGATGTAACGAGAAGGGGCTTGACTCCATTGGGTTTGTGTACTGTGGGAGTTAACGGGAAGGGGTTTGGATCCATTGGGATTGTGTACAGTGGGAGTGAATGGGAAGGGGTTTGGTACCATTGGGTTTGCGTACAGTCGGAGTGAAGGGGAAGGGGTTTGGGTCCATTGGTTCTGTGTACAGTGGAAGTGAACGGGAAGTGGTTTGGGTCAATTGGGATTGTGTACAGTGGCAGTGAACAGGAAGGGGTTTGGGTCCATTGGGATTGTGTACAGTGGCAGTGAACAGGAAGGGCTTTGGGTCCATTCTGATTGTGTCCAGTGGGAAGGAACAGGAAGGGGTTTTGGTTGCATTGGGACTGTGTACAGTGGGAGTAAACGGGAAGGGCTTGGGGATTGGGAATGTGTACAGTGGGAGGGAACAGGAAGGGGATTGGGTCCATTGGGATAGTGTACAGTGAGCGGGAACGGGAAGGGTTTTGGGTCCAGTGGGATTGTGTACAGTGAGAGTGAACGGAAAGTTGTTTGGATCCTTTGGGTATATGTACAGTGGGACTAAACGGGAAGGAGTTTGGGATTGGGTTTGTGTATAGTGGGAGTGAACAGGAAGGGCATTGGGTCCATTGGGATTCTGTACATTGGGAGTGAACGGGAAGGGTTTTGGGTCCATTGGGATTTTGTACAATGGGAGTGAAAGGGAAGGGCTTTGTGTCCGTTGGGATTGTGTACCGTGGGAGTGAACACGAAGTGATTTCGTTCCATTGGGATAGTGTACAGTGGGAGCTAAAGGGAAGGGGTTTTAGAGTGAAATTGTGTACAGTGGGAGTGAACAGGAAGTGGATTGGGTCCACTGGGATTGTGTACAGTGGGAGTGAATGGGAAGGGGTTTGGGTCCATTGAGATTGTGTTCAGTAGGAGTGAACGGCAAGAGTTTTGGGTCCATTGGGATTGTGTACAGTATGAGTGAACGGGAAGGGTTTTGGGTCCATTGGGATTGTGTACAGTGGGAGTGAACGGGAAGGGTTTGGGGATTGGGATTGTGTAGAGTGGGAGTGAACGGGAAAGGTTTGGGTCCATTGGGATTCTGTACATTGGGAGTGAACGGGAAGGGGTTTGGGGCCATTGGGATTTTGTACAATGGGAGTGAAAGGGAAGGGCTTTGTGTCCGTTGGGATTGTGTACCGTGGGAGTGAACACGAAGTGATTTCGTTCCATTGGGATAGTGTACAGTGGGAGCTAAAGGGACGGGGTTTTAGAGTGAAATTGTGTACAGTGGGAGTGAACAGGAAGTGGATTGGGTCCACTGGGATTGTGTACAGTGGGAGTGAATGGGAAGGGGTTTGGGTCCATTGGGATTGTGTACAGTGGGAGTGAACGGGAAGGGGTTTGGGTCCATTGGGATTGTGTACAGTGGGAGTGAACGGGAAGGGTATGTGTCCATTGGGATTGTGTACATTGGGAGTGAACGGGAAGGGGTTTGGGTCCATTGGGATTTTGTACAATGGGAGTGAAAGGGAAGGGCTTTGTGTCCTTTGGGATTGTGTACCGTGGGAGTGAACACGAAGTGATTTCGTTCCATTGGGATAGTGTACAGTGGGAGCTAAAGGGAAGGGGTTTTAGTGTGAAATTGTGTACAGTGGGAGTGAACAGGAAGTGGATTGGGTCCACTGGGATTGTGTACAGTGGGAGTGAATGGGAAGGGGTTTTGGTACCATTGGGTTTGCGTACAGTCGGAGTGAAGGGGAAGGGGTTTGGGTCCATTGGTTCTGTGTACAGTGGCAGTGAACGGGAAGTGGTTTGTTTCCATTGGGATTGTGTATAGTGGCAGTGAACAGGAAGGGCTTTGGGTCCATTCTGATTGTGTCCAGTGGGAGGGAACAGGAAGGGGTTTTGGTTGCATTGGGACTGTGTACAGTGGGAGTAAACGGGAAGGGCTTGGGGATTGGGAATGTGTACAGTGGGAGGGAACAGGAAGGGGATTGGGTCCATTGGGATAGTGTACAGTGAGCGTGAACGGGAAGGGTTTTGGGTCCAGTGGGATTGTGTACAGTGAGAGTGAACGGAAAGTGGTTTGGATCCTTTGGGTGTATGTACAGAGGGACTAAACGGGAAGGAGTTTGGGATTGGGTTTGTGTATAGTGGGAGTGAACAGGAAGGGGATTGGGTCCATTGGGATTCTGTACATTGGGAGTGAACGGGAAGGGGTTTGGGTCCATTGGGATTTTGTACAATGGGAGTGAAAGGGAAGGGCTTTGTGTCCGTTGGGATTGTGTACCGTGGGAGTGAACATGAAGTGATTTCGTTCCATTGGGATAGTGTACAGTGGGAGCTAAAGGGAAGGGGTTTTAGAGTGAAATTGTGTACTGTGGGAGTGAACAGGAAATGGATTGGGTCCACTGGGATTGTGTACAGTGGGAGTGAATGGCAAGAGTTTTGGGTCCATTGGGATTGTGTACAGTATGAGTGAACGGGAAGGGTTTTGGGTCCATTGGGATTGTGTACAGTGGGAGTGAACGGGAAGGGTTTGGGGATTGGGATTGTGTAGAGTGGGAGTGAACGGGAAAGGTTTGGGTCCATTGGGATTCTGTACATTGGGAGTGAACGGGAAGGGGTTTGGGGCCATTGGGATTTTGTACAATGGGAGTGAAAGGGAAGGGCTTTGTGTCCGTTGGGATTGTGTACCGTGGGAGTGAACACGAAGTGATTTCGTTCCATTGGGATAGTGTACAGTGGGAGCTAAAGAGAAGGGGTTTTAGAGTGAAATTGTGTACAGTGGGAGTGAACAGGAAGTGGATTGGGTCCACTGGGATTGTGTACAGTGGGAGTGAATGGGAAGGGGTTTGGGTCCATTGGGATTGTGTACAGTGGGAGTGAACGGGAAGGGGTTTGGGTCCATTGGGAATATGTACAGTGGGAGTGAACGGGAAGGGTTTGTGTCCATTGGGATTGTGTACATTGGGAGTGAACGGGAAGGGCTTTGTGTCTTTTGGGATTGTGTACCGTGGGAGTGAACACGAAGTGATTTCGTTCCATTGGGATAGTGTGCAGTGGGAGCTAAAGGGAAGGGGTTTTAGAGTGAAATTGTGTACAGTGGGAGTGAACAGGAAGTGGATTGGGTCCACTGGGATTGTGTACAGTGGGAGTGAATGGGAAGGGGTTTGGTACCATTGGGTTTGCGCACAGTCGGAGTTAAGGGGAAGGGGTTTGGGTCCATTGGTTCTGTGTACAGTGGAAGTGAACGGGAAGTGGTTTGTTTCCATTGGGATTGTGTACAGTGGCAGTGAACAGGAAGGGCTTTGGGTCCATTCTGATTGTGTCCAGTGGGAAGGAACAGGAAGGGGTTTTGGTTGCATTGGGACTGTGTACAGTGGGAGTAAACGGGAAGGGCTTGGGGATTGGGAATGTGTACAGTGGGAGGGAACAGGAAGGGGATTGGGTCCATTGGGATAGTGTACAGTGAGCGTGAACGGGAAGGATTTTGGGTCCAGTGGGATTGTGTACAGTGAGAGTGAACAGGAAGCGGATTGGGTCCATTGGGATTCTGTACATTGGGAGTGAACGGGAAGGGGTTTGGGTCCATAGGGATTTTGTACAATGGGAGTGAAAGGGAAGGGCTTTGTGACGTTGGGATTGTGTACCGTGGGAGTGAACACGAAGTGATTTCGTTCCATTGGGATTGTGTACAGTGGGAGCTAAAGGGAAGGGGTTTTAGAGTGAAATTGTGTACAGTGGGAGTGAACAGGAAGGGGATTGGGTCCATTGGGATTCTGTACATTGGGAGTGAACGGGAAGGGGTTTGGGTCCATTGGGATTTTGTACAATGGGAGTGAAAGGGAAGGGCTTTGTGTCCGTTGGGATTGTGTACCGTGGGAGTGAATACGAAGTGATTTCGTTCCATTGGGATTGTGTACAGTGGGAGCTAAAGGGAAGGGGTTTTAGAGTGAAATTGTGTACAGTGGGAGTGAACAGGAAGTGGATTGGGTCCACTGGGATTGTGTACAGTGGGAGTGAATGGGAAGGGGTTTGGGTCCATTGAGATTGTGTTCAGTAGGAGTGAACGGCAAGAGTTTTGGGTCCATTGGGATTGTGTACAGTATGAGTGAACGGGAAGGGTTTTGGGTCCATTGGGATTGTGTACAGTGGGAGTGAACGGGAAGGGTTTGGGGATTGGGATTGTGTAGAGTGGGAGTGAACGGGAAAGGTTTGGGTCCATTGGGATTCTGTACATTGGGAGTGAACGGGAAGGGTTTGGGTCCATTGGGATTTTGTACAATGGGAGTGAAAGGGAAGGGCTTTGTGTCCGTTGGGATTGTGTACCGTGGGAGTGAACACGAAGTGATTTCGTTCCACTGGGATAGTGTACAGTGGGAGCTAAAGGGAAGGGGTTTTAGAGTGAAATTGTGTACAGTGGGAGTGAACAGGAATGTGTTTGGGTCCACTGGGATTGTGTACACTGGGAGTGAATGGGAAGGGGTTTGGGTCCATTGAGATTGTGTTCAGTAGGAGTGAACGGGAAGAGTTTTGGGTCCATTGGGATTGTGTACAGTATGAGTTAACGGGAAGGGTTTTGGGTCCATTGGGATTGTTTACAGTGGGAGTGAACGGGAAGGTTTTGGGGATTGGGATTGTGTAGAGTGGGACTGAACAGGAAGGGTTTGGGTCCATTGGGATTGTGTACATTGGGAGTGAACGGGAAGGGGTTTGGGTCCATTGGGATTTTGCACAATGGGAGTGAAAGGGAAGGGCTTTGTGTCCTTTGGGATTGTGTACCGTGGGAGTGAACACGAAGTGATTTCGTTCCATTGGGTTAGTGCACAGTGGGAGCTAAAGGGAAGGGGTTTTAGAGTGAAATTGTCTACAGTGGGAGTGAACAGGAATGTGTTTGGGTCCACTGGGATTGTGTACAGTGGGAGTGAATGGGAAGGGGTTTGGGTCCATTGAGATTGTGTTCAGTAGGAGTGAACGGCAAGAGTTTTGGGTCCATTGGGATTGTGTACAGTATGAGTGAACGGGAAAGTTTTTGGGTCCATTGGGATTGTGTACAATGGGAGTGAACGAGAAGGGTTTGGGGATTGGGATTGTGTAGAGTGGGGGTGAACGGGAAGGGTTTGGGTCCATTGGGATTGTGTAGAGTGAGCGTGAACGGGATGGGGTTTGTGTGCATTGCGATTGCGTACAGTGAGAGTGAACGGGAAGGGATTTGGTTCTATTGGGATTGGGTACAGCGGGAGTTAATGGGAATGGGATTGGGTCCATTGGTATAGTGTACACTGGGAGTGAACAGGAGGCGGTTTGGGTCCATTTGGATTGTGTTATGTGTGAGTGAAAGGGAAGAGGTTTGTGATCATTGTGATTGTGTACAGTGGGATTTAAAGGGAAGGAGTTTGACTGCTTTGTGATTGTGTACAGTGGGTTTAACGGAAAGTTGTTTGGGTCCATTGGTTTTGTGTGCAGCGGGATTTAACGAGAAGGGCTTTGGGTCCATTGGGATTGTGTACAGTGGGAGTGAACGGGAAGGGGTTTGGGTCCATTGGGATTGTGTACAGTGGGAGTGAACGGGAAGGGGTTTGGGTCCACTTGGATTGTGTACAGTGGGAGTGAACGGGAAGGGGTTTGGGTCCATTGGGATTGTGTACAGTGGGAGTGAACGGGAAGGGGTTTGGGTCCATTGGGATTGTGTACAGTGGGAGTGAACGGGAAGGGGTTTGGGTCCATTGGGATTGTGTACAGTGGGAGTGAACGGGAAGGGGTTTGGGTCCATTGGGATTGTGTACAGTGGGAGTGAACGGGAAGTGGTTTGGGTCCATTGGGATTGTGTCCAGTGGGAGTGAATGGGAAGGGGTTTGGGTCCATTGGGATTGTGTACGGTTTGAGTGAACGGGAAGGGGTTTGGGTTCATTGGGATTGTGTAAAGTGGGAATGAACGGGAATGGCCTTGCATCCATCAGGATTGTGTACAGTGGTAGTGAACGGGAAGGGGTTTTGGTCCATTGGGAATGTGTACAGTGGGAGTGACCAGGAAGGGCCATTGGGATTGTGTACATTTGGAGTGAAGGGGAAGGGGTTTGGTTCCACTGGGTTTGTGTAGAGAGGGATTGAATGAGAAAGGGTTTTCGGGTCCATTGGCATTGCTTACAGAGAGAGTGAATGGGACGGGGTTTGTTTACATTGGGAATGTGTACAGTGGGACTGAACGGGTAGCGTTTTGTTTCCATTGGGATTGTGTACAGTGGCAGTGAACAGGAAGAGCTTTGGGGCCATTGGGATTGTGTACAGTGTGAGCGAACGGGAAGGGTTTTGGTTCAATTGGGATTGTGCACAGTGAGAGTGAACGGCAAGGGGTTTTATTCCATTGGGATTGTGCGCAGTGGAAGTGAACTGGAAGGGGTTTTATTCCATTGGGATTGTGCGCAGTGGAAGTGAACGGGAAGGGGTTTGGGTCCACTGGGATTTTGTACAGTGGGAGTGAACGGCAAAAGGTTTGGGACCATTGGGTTTGTGTACAGTGGGGGTGAACAGGAAGGGGTTTGGGGCCATTCGGATTGTGTACAGTGGGAGTGAACGGGAAGGGGTTTGGGTCCATTGGGATTGTGTACAGTGGGAGTGAACGGGAAGGGGTTTGGGATTGGAATTGTGTACAGTAGGAGTGAACAGGAAGGGCATTGAGTCCAATGGGATTGTCTACAGTGAGAGTGAATGGGAAGGGGTTTGGGTCCATCGGGATTGTGTACAGTCGGAGTGAACGGCAAAGGTTTTGGTTCAGTTGGGATTGCGTATAGTGGGTGTAAACGGGAAGGAGTTTGGGATTGGGACTGCGTAAAGTGGGAGTGAACAGGAATGTGATTGGGTCCATTGGGATTGTGTACAGTGGGAGAGAACGGGAATGGGTTTGGGTCCATTTGGACTGTAACTGTGGGAGTCAACGGAAAGAGGATTGTGTCCATTGGAATTGTGTACTGTGGGAGTGAACAGGAAGAGGTTTGGATCAATTGGGATTGTGTACAGCGGGAGTGAACGGGAAGGGGTTTGTGTCCATTGGGTTTGAGTACAGTGGGAGTTAACGGGAAGGGATTTGGATCCATTGGGATTCTGTACAATGGGAGTAAACGGGAAGGGCTTTGGGTCCATTGGGATTGTGTACAGTGGGAGTGAATGGGAAGGCCTTTGGGTCCATTGGTTTTGCGTAAAGTGGAAATGAACGGGAAGTGGTTTGGGTCCATTGGGATTGTGTACAGTGGGACTGAACAGGAAGGGGTTTGGGATTGGGATTGTGTACAGTGGGAGTGAACAGGAAGGGGATAGGGTCCATTGGGATTGTGTACTGTGTCAGTGAACTGGAAGGGGTTTGTGTCCATTGGGATTGTGTACAGTGGGAGTGAACAGGAAGGGTTTTGGTTCCATGGGGATTGTGTACAGTGAGAGTGAACGGAAAGTCATTTGGGTCCATTGGGATTGTGTAAAGTGAGAGTCAACAGAAAGGGGTTTGGTTCCATACTGTTTGTGTACAGTGGAAGTGAACAGGAAGGGGTTTCGGTTGCATTGGGATTGTTCACAGTGGGAGTAAACGGGAAGGGGTTTTGGATTCGGACTGTGTACAGTGGCAGTGAACTGGAAGCGGATTGGGTCCATTTGGATTGCGTCCAGTAGGATTTAATGGGAAGGGGTTTGGGTCCTTTGGGATAAGTGTACAGTGGGAATTAACGGGAAGGGGTTTGGGACCATTGGGATTGTGTAAAGTGGGATTTAACATGAAGGGGTTTGATTCCATTGTGATTGTGTACAGTGGGATTTAAAGGGAAGGAGTTTGGGTCCATTCGGATAGTGTACAGTGGGATTTAACGGGAAATTGTTTGGGTCCATTGGGATTGTGCACAGTGGGATTTAACGAGAAGGAGTTTTGGGCAATTGGGATTGCGTACGTTGGGAGTGAACTGGAAGGGTTTAGGGAACATTGTGATTGTGTACAGTGGGAGTGAACGTGAAGGGGTTTGAGTCCATTGGGATTGTGTACAGTTGGAGTGAACGGGAAGGGGTTTGGGATTGGGATTGTGTACAGTAGGAGTGAACAGGAAGGGCATTGAGTCCAATGGGATTGTGTACAGTGGGAGTGAAAGGGAAGGGGTTTGGGTCCATTGGGATTCTGTACAGTCGGAGTGAACGGCAAGGGTTTTGGTTCAGTTGGGATTTTGTATAGTGGGAGTAAACGGGAAGGAGTTTTGCATTGGGATTGCATAAAGTGGGAATGAACAGGAAGGTGATTGGGTCCATTGGGATTGTGTGCAGTGGGAGAGAACGGGAAGGGGTTTGGGTCCATTTGGACTGTGTACTGAGGGAGTCAACGGAAAGGGGATTGTGTCCATTGGAATTGTGTACTCTGGGAGTGAACAGGAAGGGTATTGGTTCCGTTGGGATTGTGTACAGTTGGAAGGAACTGGAAGAGTTTTGGATCAATTGGGATTGCGTACAGCGGGTGTGAAGGTGAAGGGATTTGTGTCCATTGGATTTGTGTACAGTGGGGGTTAACGGGAAGGGGATTGGATCCATTGGGATTCTCTACAGTGGGCGTGAATGGGAAGGGGTTTGGGTCCATTAGGTTTGTGTACAGTCGGAGTGAAGGGGAAGGGGTTTGGGATTCGGATTGTGTACAGTGGCAGTGAACTGGAAGCGGATTGGGTCCATTTGGATTGTGTACAGTGGGTTTTAATGGGAAGGGGTTTGGGTCCTTTGGGATTGTGTACAGTGGGAATAAACGGGAAGGTGTTTGGGACCATTGGGATTGTGGAAAGTGGGATTTAACAGGAAGGGGTTTGATTCCATTGTGATTGTGAACAGTGGGATTTAAAGGGAAGGAGTTTGGGTCCATTCGGATAGTGTACAGTGGGATTTAACGGGAAATTGTTTGGGTCCATTGGGATTGTGCACGGTGGGATTTAACGAGAAGGAGTTTTGGGCAATTGGGATTGCGTACGTTGGGAGTGAACTGGAAGGGTTTAGGGAACATTGTGATTGTGTACAGTGGGAGTGAACGTGAAGGGGTTTGAGTCCATTGGGATTGTGTACAGTTGGAGTGAACGGGAAGGGGTTTGGGATTGGGATTGTGTACAGTAGAAGTGAACAGGAAGGGCATTGAGTCCAACGGGATTGTGTACAGTGGGAGTGAAAGGGAAGGGGTTTGGGTCCATTGGGATTCTGTACAGTCGGAGTGAACAGCAAGGGTTTTGGTTCATTTGGGATTTTGTATAGTGGGAGTAAACGGGAAGGAGTTTTGCATTGGGATTGCATAAAGTGCGAATGAACAGGAAGGTGATTGGGTCCATTGGGATTGTGTGCAGTGGGAGAGAACGGGAAGGGGTTTGGGTCCATTTGGACTGTGTACTGAGGGAGTCAACGGAAAGGGGATTGTGTCCTTTGGAATTGTGTACTCTGGGAGTGAACAGGAAGGGTATTGGTTCCGTTGGGATTGTGTACAGTTGGAAGGAACTGGAAGAGTTTTGGATCAATTGGGATTGCGTACAGCGGGTGTGAAGGTGAAGGGATTTGTGTCCATTGGATTTGTGTACAGTGGGGGTTAACGGGAAGGGGATTGGATCCATTGGGATTCTCTACAGTGGGCGTGAATGGGAAGGGGTTTGGTTCCATTGAAATTGTGTTCAGTGGGAGTGAAGGGGAAGGGGTTTGGGTCCATTAGGTTTGTGTACAGTCGGAGTGAAGGGGAAGGGGTTTGGGTCCATTGGGATTGTGTACAGTGGGAGTGAATGGGAAGGGGTTTGGGTCCATTGGGATTGTGTACAGTGGGAGTGAATGGGAAGGGGTTTGGGTCCATTAGGTTTGTGTACAGTCGGAGTGAAGGGGAAGGGGTTTGGGTCCATTAGGTTTGTGTACAGTCGGAGTGAAGGGGAAGGGGTTTGGGTGCATTGGGATTGTGTACAGTGGGAGTGAATGGGAAGGGGTTTGGGTCCATTGGGATTGTGTACAGTGGGACTGAACAGGAAGGGGTCCGGGTCCATTGGGATTGTGTACAGTTGGAGTGAACGGGAAGGGGTGTGGGTTCATTGGGTTTGTGTAAAGTGGGAATGAACGGGAATGGGTTTGCATCCATCAGGATTGTGTACAGTTGGAGTGAACGGGAAGGGGTGTGTGTCCATTGGGATCGTGTGCAGTTGCAGTGAACGGGAAAGGGTTTGGCTCCATTGCGATTGTGTACAGTGGGAGTCAACGGGAAGGGTTTTGGGTCCATTGGGACTGTATGGTTGGAGTTAACAGGAAGCGGTTTGTGTGCATTGGGACTGTGTACAGTGTGATTGAACGGGAAGGGGTTCGGGTCCATTGGGATTGTGTACAGTGGGAGTGAATGGGAAGGGGTTTGGGTCCATTGGGATTGTGTAAAGTCGGAGCGAAGGGGAAGCGGTTTGGTTCCATTGGGATTCTGAACAGGGGGAGTGAACGGGAAGGTGTTTGAGTCCACTGGGATTGTGTTCAGTGGGAGTGAACGGGAAGGGTTTTGGTTCCATTGGGATTCTGTACAGTTGGAGTGAACGGGAAGGGGTTTGGGTTCATTGTGATTGTGTCAAGTGGGAATGAACGGGAATGGGTTTGCATCCATCAGGATTGTGTACAGTGGGAGTGAACAGGAAAGGGAGTGTGTCCATTGGGATCGCGCACAGTCGGAGTGAACGGGAAGGGGTTTGGGTCCATTGGGATTGGGTACGGTGGGAGTGAATGGGAAGGGGTTTGGTTCCATTTGGACTGTGTACAGTGGGAGTAAACAGGAAGGGGTTTGTGTCCAGTGGGACTGTGTACAGTGGGAGTGAACGGGAAGGGGTTCGGATCCATTGGGATTGTGTAAAGTGGGAGTGAACGGGAAGGTGTTCGGTTCCATTGGGATTGTGTACAGTGGGTGTGAATGGGAACGGGTTTGGGTCCATTGGGATTGTGTACAGTGGGAGTGAATGGGCGAGGTGTGGGTGCATTGGGACTGTGTACAGTGAGAGTGAACTGGAAGGGGTTTTTGTCCATTGGGAATGTGTACAGTGGGAGTGAATTCGAAAGGGCTTTTGGGTCCTTTGGGAATGTGTACAGTGGGAGTGAACGGGAAGGTGGTTGGGTCTACTGGGGTTGTGTACATTTTGAGTGAACGGTAAGGGTTTGTTTCCACTGGGATTGTGTACAGTGGGAGTGAATAGGAAAGGGTTTATGGGTCCATTGGTATTGCGTTCAGAGAGTGTGAATGGAAGCGGGATGTTTACATTGGGATTGTGAACAGTGGGAATGAACAGGAAGCGGTTTTGTTCCATTGGAATTGTGTACAGTGTGAGTGAACAGGAAGAGGTATGGGGCCATTGGGATTGTTTACAGTGTGAGTGAACGGGAAAGGGTTTGGTTCAATTGGGATTGTGCACAGTGTGAATGAAGGAGAAGGGGTTTGGTTCCATTCGGATTGTGTGCAGCGGACGTGAATGGGAAGGGGTTTGGTTCCATTGGGATTGTGTACAGTGGGAGTGAATGGGAAGGTGTTTGGATCCTTTCGGATTGTGTACAGTGGGAGTGAATGTGAAGGGGTTTGGGTCCATTGGATTGTGTACAGCGGAACTGAAAAGGAAGGGGTTTGGGTCCATTGGATTGTGTACAGCGGAACTGAAAAGGAAGGGGTTTGGGTCCATTGGGAATGTGCACAGTGGGAGTGAACGGGAAGGGGTTTGGGTCCATTGGGATTGTGTACAGTGGGAGTGAACGGGAAGTGGTTTGGGATTGGGTTTGTGTACAGTGAGCGTGAATGGGAAGGGGTTGGTGTCCATTGCGATTGTGTACAGGGGGAGTGAATAGGAAGGGGTTTGGTTCCATTGTGATTTTGTACAGTGAAAGTGAACGGAAATTGGTTTGGTTCCATTGGGATTGTGTACAGTGGGAGTGAACGGGAAGGCGTTTGGGATTGGGATTGTGTACAGTAGCAGTGAACAGGAAGGGCATTGAGTCCAATGGGAATGTGTACAGTGGGAGTGAATGGGAAGGGGTTTGGGTCCATTGGGATTCTGTACAGTCGGAGTGAACGCCAAGGGTTTTGGTTCAATTGGGATTGTGTAAAGTGGGAGTAAACGGGAATGAGTTTGGGATTGGGATTGCGTAAGGTGGGAGTGAACAGGAAGGTGATTGGGTCCATTGGGATTGTGTACAGTGGGAGAGAACGGGAAGTTGTTTGGGTCCATTTGGATTGTGTACTGTGGGAGTCAACGGAAAGGGGTTTGTGTCCATTGGAATTGTGTACTGTGTGAGTGAACCGGAAGGGTTTTGGTTCCATTGGGATTGTGTACAGTTGGAATGAACGGGAAGAGTGTTGGATCAATTGGGATTGTGTACAGCGAGAGTGAAGTAGAAGGGGTTTGGGTCCATTGTGTTTGTGTACAGTGGGAGTTACCGGGAAGGGGTTTGGGTCAATTGGGATTGTGTACAGTGGGAGTTAACGGGAAGGGGTTTGGCTCCATTGGGATTGTGTACAGTGGGAGTGAACGGGAAGGGGTTTGGCTCCATTGGGATTGTGTACAGTGGGAGTGAACGGGAAGGGGTTTGGCTCCATTGGGATTGTGTACAGTGGGAGTGAACGGGAAGGGGTTTGGCTCCATTGGGATTGTGTACAGTGGGAGTGAACAGGAAGGGTTTTGGGTGCATTGGGATTGTGTACAGTGGGAGTGAATGGGAAGGGGTTTGGGTCCATTGGGATTGTGTACAGTATGAATGTACAGGAAGGGGTTGGGTCCATTGGGATTGTGTACAGTATGAATGAACAGGAAGGGGTTTGGGTCCATTGGGATTGTGTACAGTATGAATGAACAGGAAGGGGTTGGGTCTATTATGATTGTGTACAGTGGGAGGGAACAGGAAGGGGTTTTGGCTGCATTGGTTTTGTGTACAGTGGGAGTGAACGGGAAGTGGTTTGGGATTCGGATTGTGTACAGTGGCAGTGAACTGGAAGCGGATTGGGTCCATTTGGATTGTGTACAGTGGGATTTAATGGGAAGGGGTTTGGGTCCTTTGGGATTGTGTACAGTGGGAATTAATGGGAAGGGGTTTGGGACCATTGGGATTGTGTAAAGTGGGATTTAACAGGAAGGGTTTTGATTCCATTGTGATTCTGTACAGTGGGATTTAAAGGGAAGGAGTTTGGCTCCATTGGGATTGTGTACGTTGTGAGTTAACTGGAAGGGGTTTGGGTCCATTTGGATTGTGTACTGTGGGAGTCAACGGAAAGGGGTTTGTGTCCATTGGAATTGCGGACAGTGGGAGTGAATGGGAAGGGGTTGAGGTCCATTGGGATTGTTTACAGTGGGAGTGAATGGGAAGGGGTTTGGGACCATTTTGTTTGAGTAAAGTCGGAGTGAAGGGGAAGTGGTTTCGTTCCATTGGGAGTGTGAACAGGGGGAGTGAACGGGAAGGGGTTTGGGTCCACAGGGATTGTGTACAGTGGGATTTAACGGGAACTGGTTTGGTTCCATTGAGATTGTGTAAAGTGGGACTGAACAGGAAGGGGATTGGGTCAATTGGGATAGTGTACAGTGTGAGTGAAAGGGAAGAGTTTTGGGCCCTTGGGATTGTGTACTGTGTGAGTGAACGGGAAGGGGTTTGGGTTTCAGTTTGTGTACGGTGGGAGTGAACAGGAAGCAGATTGGGTCCATTGGGATTGTGTACAGTGGAATTTAACAGGAACGGGTTTGGGACCATTGGGATTGTGTAATGTGGGATTTAACAGGAAGGGATTTGATTCCATTGGGATTGTGTACAGTGGGAGAGAACGGGAAGGGGTTTAGTTCCATTTGTATTATGTAATGTGGGAGTCAACGGAAAGGGGTTTATGTCCATTGGAATTGTGTACTGTGTGAGTGAACAGGAAGGGGTTTGGTTCCATTGGGATTGTATAAAGTTGGAATGAACGGGAAGGGGTTTTGGTTGCATTGGGACTGTGTACAGTGGGAGTAAACGGGATGGGCTTTGGGATTGTGATTGTGTACAGTGGGAGTGAACAGGAAGGGGATTGGGTCCATTAGGAATGTGTACAGTGAGCGTAAACGGGAAGGGTTTTGGTTCCAGTGGGATTGTGTACAGTGAGAGTGAACGGAAAGTGGTTTGGGTCCATTGGGTTTATGTACAGTGGGACTAAACGGGAAGGGGTTTGCGATAGGGATTGTGTACAGTGAGTGTGAATGGGAAGGGGTTTGTGTCCATTGGGATGTGTATAGTGAGAGTGAATGGTATGAGTTTTGTGTCCTTTGGGATTATGTACAGTGGGATTGAACGGGAAGGGTTTTGGTTCCATTGTGTCATGTGGGAGTGAAGGAGGCGGGGTTTGATTCCAATCGGATTGTGCACAGCGGACGTGAATGGGAAGGGGTTTGGTTCCATTGGGATTGTGTACAGTGGGAGTGAATGGGAAAGGGATAATGGGTCCATTGGTATTGCGCTCAGAGAGAGTGAATGGGAGCGGGATGTTTACATTGGGATTGTGTACAGTGGGAGTGAACGGGAAGGGTTTTGGGTCCATTGGGATTGTGTACAGTGGGAGTGAATGGGAAGGGGTTTGGGTCCATTGGGATTGTGTATAGTGGGAGTGAACAGGAAGAGGTATGGAGCCATTGAGATTGTGTACAGTGTGAGTGAACAGGAAAGGGTTTGGTTCAATTGGGATTGTGCGCAGCGGACGTGAATGGGAAGGGGTTTGGTTCCATTGTGATTTTGTACAGTGGGAGTGAACGGAAAGTGGTTTGGGTCCATTGGGATTGTGTACAGTGGGAGTGAACGGGAAGGGTTTGGGATTGGGATTGTGTATGGTGGGAGTGAAGGGGAAGGGGTTTGGGTCCATTGGGATTGTGTACAGTGGGAGTGAACGGGAAGGGGTTTGGGATTGGGATTGTGTACAGTAGCAGTGAACAGGAAGAGCATTGAGTCCATTGGGATTGTGTACAGTGGGAGTGAATGGGAAGGGGTTTGGGTCCATTGGGATTCTGTACAGTCGGAGTGAACGGCAAGGGTTTTCGTTCAATTGGGATTGTGTATAGTGGGAGTAAACGGGAAGGAGTTTGGGATTGGGATTGCGTAAAGTGGGAGTGAACAGGAAGGTTATTGGGTCCACTGGGATTGTGTACAGTGGGAGTGAACAGGGAGGGGTTTGGGTCCATTCTGATAGAGCACAGTGGGAGGGAACAGGAAGGGGTTTTGGTTGCATTGGGACTGAGTGCAGTGGGAGTAAACGGGATGGGCTTTGGGATTGTGATTGTGTACAGTGGGAGTGAACAGGAAAGGGATTGGGTCCATTGGGATTGTGTACAGTGGGAGTGAACGGGAAGGGGTTTGGGTCCATTGGGATTGTGTACAGTGAGAGTGAACGGAAAGTCATTTGGGTCCATTGGGATTGTGTAAAGTGGGAGTCAACAGAAAGGGGTTTGGGTCCATTAGGTTTGTGTACAGTCGGAGTGAAGGGGAAGGGGTTTCGGATTCGGATTGTGTACAGTGGCAGTGAACTGGAAGCGGATTGGGTCCATTTGGATTGCGTCCAGTAGGATTTAATGGGAAGGGGTTTGGGACCATTGGGATTGTGTAAAGTGGGATTTAACATGAAGGGGTTTGATTCCATTGTGATTGTGTACAGTGGGATTTAAAGGGAAGGAGTTTGGGTCCATTCGGATAGTGTACAGTGGGATTTAACGGGAACTTGTTTGGGTCCATTGGGATTGTGTACAGTGGGAATGAACGGGAAATTGTTTGGGTCCATTGGGATTGTGCACAGTGGGATTTAACGAGAAGGAGTTTTGGGCAATTGGGATTGCGTACGTTGGGAGTGAACTGGAAGGGTTTAGGGAACATTGTGATTGTGTACAGTGGGAGTGAACGGGAAGAGGTTGGGGATTGCGATTGTGTAGAGTGAGCATGAATGGGAAGGGGTTTGTGTGCATTGGGATTGTGTACAGGGGGAGTGAATAGGAAGGGGTTTGGTTCCATTGTGATTTTGTACAGTGAAAGTGAACGGAAATTGGTTTGGTTCCATTGGGATTGTGTACAGTGGGAGTGAACGGGAAGGCGTTTGGGATTGGGATTGTGTACAGTAGCAGTGAACAGGAAGGGCATTGAGTCCAATGGGAATGTGTACAGTGGGAGTGAATGGGAAGGGGTTTGGGTCCATTGGGATTCTGTACAGTCGGAGTGAACGCCAAGGGTTTTGGTTCAATTGGGATTGTGTAAAGTGGGAGTAAACGGGAATGAGTTTGGGATTGGGATTGCGTAAGGTGGGAGTGAACAGGAAGGTGATTGGGTCCATTGGGATTGTGTACAGTGGGAGAGAACGGGAAGTTGTTTGGGTCCATTTGGATTGTGTACTGTGGGAGTCAACGGAAAGGGGTTTGTGTCCATTGGAATTGTGTACTGTGTGAGTGAACCGGAAGGGTTTTGGTTCCATTGGGATTGTGTACAGTTGGAATGAACGGGAAGAGTGTTGGATCAATTGGGATTGTGTACAGCGAGAGTGAAGTAGAAGGGGTTTGGGTCCATTGTGTTTGTGTACAGTGGGAGTTACCGGGAAGGGGTTTGGGTCAATTGGGATTGTGTACAGTGGGAGTTAACGGGAAGGGGTTTGGCTCCATTGGGATTGTGTACAGTGGGAGTGAACGGGAAGGGGTTTGGCTCCATTGGGATTGTGTACAGTGGGAGTGAACGGGAAGGGGTTTGGCTCCATTGGGATTGTGTACAGTGGGAGTGAACGGGAAGGGGTTTGGCTCCATTGGGATTGTGTACAGTGGGAGTGAACAGGAAGGGTTTTGGGTGCATTGGGATTGTGTACAGTGGGAGTGAATGGGAAGGGGTTTGGGTCCATTGGGATTGTGTACAGTATGAATGTACAGGAAGGGGTTGGGTCCATTGGGATTGTGTACAGTATGAATGAACAGGAAGGGGTTTGGGTCCATTGGGATTGTGTACAGTATGAATGAACAGGAAGGGGTTGGGTCTATTATGATTGTGTACAGTGGGAGGGAACAGGAAGGGGTTTTGGCTGCATTGGTTTTGTGTACAGTGGGAGTGAACGGGAAGTGGTTTGGGATTCGGATTGTGTACAGTGGCAGTGAACTGGAAGCGGATTGGGTCCATTTGGATTGTGTACAGTGGGATTTAATGGGAAGGGGTTTGGGTCCTTTGGGATTGTGTACAGTGGGAATTAATGGGAAGGGGTTTGGGACCATTGGGATTGTGTAAAGTGGGATTTAACAGGAAGGGTTTTGATTCCATTGTGATTCTGTACAGTGGGATTTAAAGGGAAGGAGTTTGGCTCCATTGGGATTGTGTACGTTGTGAGTTAACTGGAAGGGGTTTGGGTCCATTTGGATTGTGTACTGTGGGAGTCAACGGAAAGGGGTTTGTGTCCATTGGAATTGCGGACAGTGGGAGTGAATGGGAAGGGGTTGAGGTCCATTGGGATTGTTTACAGTGGGAGTGAATGGGAAGGGGTTTGGGACCATTTTGTTTGAGTAAAGTCGGAGTGAAGGGGAAGTGGTTTCGTTCCATTGGGAGTGTGAACAGGGGGAGTGAACGGGAAGGGGTTTGGGTCCACAGGGATTGTGTACAGTGGGATTTAACGGGAACTGGTTTGGTTCCATTGAGATTGTGTAAAGTGGGACTGAACAGGAAGGGGATTGGGTCAATTGGGATAGTGTACAGTGTGAGTGAAAGGGAAGAGTTTTGGGCCCTTGGGATTGTGTACTGTGTGAGTGAACGGGAAGGGGTTTGGGTTTCAGTTTGTGTACGGTGGGAGTGAACAGGAAGCAGATTGGGTCCATTGGGATTGTGTACAGTGGAATTTAACAGGAACGGGTTTGGGACCATTGGGATTGTGTAATGTGGGATTTAACAGGAAGGGATTTGATTCCATTGGGATTGTGTACAGTGGGAGAGAACGGGAAGGGGTTTAGTTCCATTTGTATTATGTAATGTGGGAGTCAACGGAAAGGGGTTTATGTCCATTGGAATTGTGTACTGTGTGAGTGAACAGGAAGGGGTTTGGTTCCATTGGGATTGTATAAAGTTGGAATGAACGGGAAGGGGTTTTGGTTGCATTGGGACTGTGTACAGTGGGAGTAAACGGGATGGGCTTTGGGATTGTGATTGTGTACAGTGGGAGTGAACAGGAAGGGGATTGGGTCCATTAGGAATGTGTACAGTGAGCGTAAACGGGAAGGGTTTTGGTTCCAGTGGGATTGTGTACAGTGAGAGTGAACGGAAAGTGGTTTGGGTCCATTGGGTTTATGTACAGTGGGACTAAACGGGAAGGGGTTTGCGATAGGGATTGTGTACAGTGAGTGTGAATGGGAAGGGGTTTGTGTCCATTGGGATGTGTATAGTGAGAGTGAATGGTATGAGTTTTGTGTCCTTTGGGATTATGTACAGTGGGATTGAACGGGAAGGGTTTTGGTTCCATTGTGTCATGTGGGAGTGAAGGAGGCGGGGTTTGATTCCAATCGGATTGTGCACAGCGGACGTGAATGGGAAGGGGTTTGGTTCCATTGGGATTGTGTACAGTGGGAGTGAATGGGAAAGGGATAATGGGTCCATTGGTATTGCGCTCAGAGAGAGTGAATGGGAGCGGGATGTTTACATTGGGATTGTGTACAGTGGGAGTGAACGGGAAGGGTTTTGGGTCCATTGGGATTGTGTACAGTGGGAGTGAATGGGAAGGGGTTTGGGTCCATTGGGATTGTGTATAGTGGGAGTGAACAGGAAGAGGTATGGAGCCATTGAGATTGTGTACAGTGTGAGTGAACAGGAAAGGGTTTGGTTCAATTGGGATTGTGCGCAGCGGACGTGAATGGGAAGGGGTTTGGTTCCATTGTGATTTTGTACAGTGGGAGTGAACGGAAAGTGGTTTGGGTCCATTGGGATTGTGTACAGTGGGAGTGAACGGGAAGGGTTTGGGATTGGGATTGTGTATGGTGGGAGTGAAGGGGAAGGGGTTTGGGTCCATTGGGATTGTGTACAGTGGGAGTGAACGGGAAGGGGTTTGGGATTGGGATTGTGTACAGTAGCAGTGAACAGGAAGAGCATTGAGTCCATTGGGATTGTGTACAGTGGGAGTGAATGGGAAGGGGTTTGGGTCCATTGGGATTCTGTACAGTCGGAGTGAACGGCAAGGGTTTTCGTTCAATTGGGATTGTGTATAGTGGGAGTAAACGGGAAGGAGTTTGGGATTGGGATTGCGTAAAGTGGGAGTGAACAGGAAGGTTATTGGGTCCACTGGGATTGTGTACAGTGGGAGTGAACAGGGAGGGGTTTGGGTCCATTCTGATAGAGCACAGTGGGAGGGAACAGGAAGGGGTTTTGGTTGCATTGGGACTGAGTGCAGTGGGAGTAAACGGGATGGGCTTTGGGATTGTGATTGTGTACAGTGGGAGTGAACAGGAAAGGGATTGGGTCCATTGGGATTGTGTACAGTGGGAGTGAACGGGAAGGGGTTTGGGTCCATTGGGATTGTGTACAGTGAGAGTGAACGGAAAGTCATTTGGGTCCATTGGGATTGTGTAAAGTGGGAGTCAACAGAAAGGGGTTTGGGTCCATTAGGTTTGTGTACAGTCGGAGTGAAGGGGAAGGGGTTTCGGATTCGGATTGTGTACAGTGGCAGTGAACTGGAAGCGGATTGGGTCCATTTGGATTGCGTCCAGTAGGATTTAATGGGAAGGGGTTTGGGACCATTGGGATTGTGTAAAGTGGGATTTAACATGAAGGGGTTTGATTCCATTGTGATTGTGTACAGTGGGATTTAAAGGGAAGGAGTTTGGGTCCATTCGGATAGTGTACAGTGGGATTTAACGGGAACTTGTTTGGGTCCATTGGGATTGTGTACAGTGGGATTTAACGAGAAGGAGTTTTGGGCAATTGGGATTGCGTACGTTGGGAGTGAACAGGAAGGGGTTTGGGAACATTGTGATTGTGTACAGTGGGAGTGAATGTGAAGGGGTTTGAGTCCATTGGGATTGTGTACAGTTGGAGTGAACGGGAAGGGGTTTGGGATTGGGATTGTGTACAGTAGGAGTGAACAGGAAGGGCATTGAGTCCAATGGGATTGTGTACAGTGGGAGTGAAAGGGAAGGGGTTTGGGTCCATTGGGATTCTGTACAGTCGGAGTGAACGGCAAGGGTTTTGGTTCAGTTGGGATTGTGTATAGTGGGAGTAAACGGGAAGGAGTTTTGCATTGGGATTGCATAATTTGGGAATGAACAGGAAGGTGATTGGGTCCATTGGGATTGTGTGCAGTGGGAGAGAACGGGAAGGGGTTTGGGTCCATTTGGACTGTGTACTGAGGGAGTCAACGGAAAGGGGATTGTGTCCATTGGAATTGTGTACTCTGGGAGTGAACAGGAAGGGTATTGGTTCCGTTGGGATTGTGTACAGTTGGAAGGAACTGGAAGAGTTTTGGATCAATTGGGATTGCGTACAGCGGGAGTGAAGGGGAAGGGATTTGTGTCCATTGGATTTGTGTACAGTCGGAGTTAATGGGAAGGGGATTGGATCCATTGGGATTCTCTACAGTGGGAGTGAACGGGAAGGGGTTTGGTTCCATTGAAATTGTGTTCAGTGGGAGTGAACGGGAAGGGTTTTGGGTCCATTGGGATTGTGTACAGTGGGAGTGAACGGGAATGGATTTTGGTCCATTGGGATTGTGTACAGTGGGAGTGAATGGGAAGGGGTTTGGGTCCATTAGGTTTGTGTACAGTTGGAGTGAACGGGAAGGGGTTTGGGTCCAATGGGATTGTGTACAGTGGGAGTGAACGGGAAGGGGTTTGGGTCCATTGGGATTGTGTACAGTCGGAGTGAAGGGGAAGGGGTTTGGGAGCATTGGGATTGTGTACAGTGGAAGTGAACGGGAAGTGGTTTGGGTCCATTGGGATTGTGTAAAGTGGGAGTCAACAGGAAGGGGATTGGTTCCAATCTGAGTGTGTACAGTGGGAGTAAACGGGTAGTGGTTTGGGATTCGGATTGTATACAGTGGGAGTGAACTGGAAGCGGATTGGGTCCATTTGGATTGTGCACAGTGGGTTTTAATGGGAAGGGGTTTGGGTCCTTTGGGATTGTGTACAGTGGGAATAAACGGGAAGGTGTTTGGGACCATTGGGATTGTGTAAAGTGGGATTTAACAGGATGGGGTTTGATTCCATTGTGATTGTGAACAGTGGGATTTAAAGGGAAGGAGTTTGGGTCCATTGGGTTTGTGTACGTTGGGAGTGAACAGGAAGGGAATTGGGTCCATTGGGATTGTGTACAGTGGGAGTGAACAGGAAGGGGTCTGGGTCCATTGGGATTGTGTACAGTTGGAGTGAACGGGAAGGGGTGTGGGTTCATTGGGTTTGTGTAAAGTGGGAATGAACGGGAATGGGTTTGCATCCAACAGGATTGTGTACAGTGGGAGTGAACGGGAAGGGGTGTGTGTCCAATGGGATCGTGTGCAGTTGCAGTGAACGGGAAAAGGTTTGGCTCCATTGCGATTGTATACGGTGGGAGTCAACGGGAAGGGTTTTGGGTCCATTGGGACTGTGTATGGTGGGAGTTAACAGGAAGGGGTTTGTGTGCATTGGGACTGTGTACAGTGTGACTGAACAGGAAGGGGTTCGGGTCCATTGGGATTGTGTACAGTGGGAGTGAATGGGAAGGGGTTTGGGTCCATTTGGTTTGTGTAAAGTCGGAGCGAAGGGGAAGTGGTTTTGTTCCATTGGGATTCTGAACAGGGGGAGTGAACGGGAAGGTGTTTGAGTCCACTGGGATTGTGTTCAGTGGGAGTGAACGGGAAGGGTTTTGGTTCCATTGGGATTCTGTACAGTTGGAGTGAACGGGAAGGGGTTTGGGTTCATTGTGATTGTGTCAAGTGGGAATGAACGGGAATGGGTTTGCATCCATCAGGATTGTGTACAGTGGGAGTGAACAGGAAAGGGAGTGTGTCCATTGGGATCGTGCACAGTCGGAGTGAACGGGAAGGGGTTTGGGTCCATTGGGATTGGGTATGGTGGGAGTGAATGGGAAGGGGTTTGGTTCCATTTGGACTGTGTACAGTGGGAGTAAACAGGAAGGGGTTTGTGTCCAGTGGGACTGTGTACAGTGGGAGTGAACGGGAAGGGGTTCGGATCCATTGGGATTGTGTACAGTGGGAATGAACGGGAAGTGGTTCGGATCCATTGGGATTGTGTACAGTGGGAGTGAACGGGAAGGGGTTCGGGTTCATTGCGATTGTGTAAAGTGGGAGTGAACGGGAAGGTGTTTGGTTCCATTGGGATTGTGTACAGTGGGTGTGAAAGGGAATGGGTTTGGGTCCATTGGGAATGTGTACAGTGGGCGTGAATGGGCGAGGTGTGGGTACATTGGGGCTGTGTACAGTGGGAGTGAACAGGAAGGGGTTTTTGTCCATTGGGAATGTGTACAGTGGGAGTGAATTCGAAAGGGCTTTGGGGTCCATTGGGAATGTGTACAGTGGGAGTGAACGGGAAGGCAGTTGGGTCTACTGGGGTTCTGTACATTTCGAGTGAACGGTAAGGGTTTGGTTCCACTGGGATTGTGTACAGTGGGAGTGAATGGGAAAGGGTTTATGGGTCCATTGGTATTGCGTTCAGATAGAGTGAATGGGAGCGGGATGTTTACATTGGGATTGTGAACAGTGGGAATGAACAGGAAGCATTTTTGTTCCATTGGAATTGTGTACAGTGTGAGTGAACAGGAAGAGGTATGGGGCCATTGGGATTGTGTACAGTGTGAGTGAACGGGAAAGGGTTTGGTTCAATTGGGATTGTGCACAGTGTGAATGAAGGAGAAGGGGTTTGGTTCCATTCGGATTGTGCGCAGCGGACGTGAATGGGAAGGGGTTTGGTTCCATTGGGATTGTGTACAGTGGGAGTGAACAGGAAGGTGTTTGGGTCCATTTGGTTTGTGTACAGTGGAAGTGAAGGGGAAGGGGTTTGGATCCTTTCGGATTGTGTACAGTGGGAGTGAATGTGAAGGGGTTTGGGTCCATTGGATTGTGTACAGTTGGAATGAACGGGAAGAGTGTTGGATCAATTGGGATTGTGTACAGCGAGAGTGAAGTAGAAGGGGTTTGGGTCCATTGTGTTTGTGTACAGTGGGAGTTAACGGGAAGGGGTTTGGGTCAATTGGGATTGTGTACAGTGGGAGTTAACGGGAAGGGGTTTGGGTCCATTGGCATTGTGTACAGTATGAATGAACAGGAAGGGGTTGGGTCTATTATGATTGTGTACAGTGGGAGGGAACAGGAAGGGGTTTTGGCTGCATTGGTTTTGTGTACAGTGGGAGTAAACGGGAAGGGGTTTGGGATTCGGATTGTGTACAGTGGCAGTGAACTGGAAGCGGATTGGGTCCATTTGGATTGTGTACAGTGGGATTTAATGGGAAGGGGTTTGGGTCCTTTGGGATTGTGTACAGTGGGAATTAATGGGAAGGGGTTTGGGACCATTGGGATTGTGTAAGGTGGGATTTAACAGGAAGGGTTTTGATTCCATTGTGATTCTGTACAGTGGGATTTAAAGGGAAGGAGTTTGGCTCCATTGGGATTGTGTACGTTGTGAGTTAACGGGAAGGGGTTTGGGTCCATTGGGATTGTGTACAGTGGGAGTGAACGGGAAGGGTTTTGGTTACATTGGGATTGTGTACAGTTGGAGTGAACGGGAAGGGGTTTGGGTTCATTGGGATTGTGTAAAGTGGGAATGAACGGGAATGGGTTTCATCCATCAGGATTGTGTGCAGTGGGAGTGAAGGGGAAGGGGTTCGGGTCCATTGGGATTGTGGACAGTGGGAGTGAACGGCAAGGAGTTCTTTTCCATTGTGATTGTGTAGAGTGGGAATGAACGGGAAGGGGTGTCGGTCCATTGGGGCTGTGTACAGTGGGAGTGAATAGGAAGGGGTTTGTGTCCATTGGGATTGTGTATAGTGGGAGTGAAGGGGAAGGTTTTTGGCTCCATTGGGATTGTGTACAGTGGGAGTGAACGCAAGAGTTTTGGTGCCATTGGGTTTGTGTACAGTGGGAGGAAACGGTAAGGAGTTTGGGATTGGGATGGCGTAAAGTGGGAGTGAACAGGAAGGTGATTGAGTCCATTGGGATTGTGTACAGTGGGAGAGAACGGGAAGGGGTTTGGCTGCATTTGGATTGTGTACTGTGGGAGTCAACGGAAAGGCGTTTGTGTCCATTGGAATTGTGTACTGTGTGAGAGAACCGGAAGGGTTTTGGTTCCATTGGGATTGTATAAAGTTGGAATGAATGGGAAGGGGTTTTGGTTGCATTGGGACTGTGTACAGTGGGAGTAAACGGGAAGGGCTTTGGGATTGTGATTGTGTACAGTAGGAGTGAACTGGAAGGGGATTGGGTCCATTGGGAATGTGTGCAGTGAGCGTAAACGGGAAGGGTTTTGGTTCCAGTGGGATTGTGTACTGTGAGAGTGAACGGAAAGTGGTTTGGGTCCATTGGGTTTATGTGCAGTGGGAGTGAATGGGAAGGGGTTTGGGACCATTTTGTTTGAGTAAAGTCGGAGTGAAGGGGAAGTGGTTTCGTTCCGTTGGGATTGTGAACAGGGGGAGTGAATGGGAAGGGGTTTGGGTCCACAGGGATTGTGTACAGTGGGATTTAACGGGAAGTGGTTTGGTTCCATTGAGATTGTGTAAAGTGGGACTGAACGGGAAGGTGTTTGGGTCCATTGGGATTGTGTACAGTGGGATTTAACGGGAAGTGGTTTGGTTTCCATTGGGATTGTGTACAGTGGGAGAGAACTGGAAGGGTATCGTGTCCATTGGGATTGTGCACAATGGGATTGAACTGGAACGTATTTAGTTCCATTGGGATTGTGTACAGTGTGAGTGAACGAGAAGGTGTTTGGGTCCATTGGGATTGTGTTCTGTGGGCATGAACAGGAAGAGGGTTGGGTCCATTTGGATTGTGTACAGTGGGATTTAATGGAAAGTTTTTAAGGTCCATTGGTATTTTGTACAGTGGGAGTAAACGGGAAGGAGTTTGGGACTGGGTTTGTGTACAGTGGGAGTGAATGGGATGGGGTTCGGGTCCATTGGGAATGTGTACTTTTGGAGTGAATGGGATGGGGTTTGGGACCATTGGGATTGTGTACATTGGGAGTGAATGGGATAGGGTTTGGGTAACATTGGGATTGTGTACAGTGGGAGTGAATGGGAAGGGGTTTGGGTCCATTGGGATTGTGTACATTGGGAGTGAACGGGAAAGGGTTTGGGTCCATTGGGATTGTGTACAGTGGGAGTGAACGAGAAGGTGTTTAGGACCATTGGGATTGTGTACAGTGGGAGTGAATGGGATAGGGTTTGGGTTCCATTGGGATTGTGTACAGTGGGAGTGAACGAGAAGGTGTTTAGGACCATTGGGATTGTGTACAGTGAACGTGAACGGGAAGGGGTTTGGATCCATTCGGATTGTGTACATTTCGAGTGAACGGAAAGTTGTTTGGCTCCTTTGGGTTTATGTAGATTGGGCTTAAACAGGAAGGTGTTGGGATTGGGTTAGGGTACAGTGAGCCTGAACGGGAAGGGGTTTGGATCCATTGGGATTGTGTACCATGGGAGTGAACGGAAAGGGGATTGGGATTGGGATTGTGTACAGTGAACGTGAACGGCAAGGGGTTGGATCCATTGGGAATGTGTACAGTGGGAAAGAACGGGAAGGGGTTTGGAATTGCGATTGTGTATAATGGGAGTGAATGGGAATTGCTTTGGATGCATTAGGATTGTGTACAATGGGAGTGAACAGGATGGGGTTTGGATCCTTTGGGATTATGTACAGTGGGAGTGAAAGGGAAGGGTTTTGGGACAATTGGGATTGTGTACAGTGGGAGTGAACGGGAAGGAATTTGGGTCCATTGGGATTGTGTACATTGGGAGTGAATGGGATGGGTTTTGGGTCCATTGGGATTGTGTACAGTGGGAGTGAAAGGGATGGGGTTCGGTTCCTTTGCGATGGTGTAGAATGGGAGAGAATGGGATGGAGTTTGGGTCAATTGGGATTGTGTACTTTGGGAGTGAATGGGATGGAGTTTGGGTCCATTCGGATTGTGTACATTGGGATTTAACGGGAAGTGGTTTGGGTCCATTGGGATTGTGTAAAGTGGATTTCACAGGAAGGGGTTTGATTCCGTTGGGATTGTTTTCAGTTAGATTTAAAGGGAAGGGGTTTGGGTCCATTGGCATTGTGTACAGTGGGATTTAACGGGAAGTGGTTTGGTTTCCATTGGGATTGTGTACAGTGGGAGTGAACTGGAAGGGGATCGTGTCCATTGGGATTGTGCACAATGGGATTGAACTGGAACATATTCGGTTTATTGGGATTGTGTACAGTGTGAGTGAACGAGAAGGTGTTTGGGTCCATTGGGATTGTCTTCTGTGGGCGTGAACAGGAAGAGGTTTTGGTCCATTTGGATTATGTACAGTGGGATTTGATGGGAAGGGGTTTGGGTCCAGTGGGATTGTGTACAGTGGGATTTAACGAGAAGGGTTTTGGTTCCTTTGGGATTGTGTAAAGTAGGATTTAACAGGAAGGTGATTGATTCCATTGGGATTGTGCACAGTTAGATTTAAAGGGATGGAGTTTGGGTCCATTGGGATTGTGTACAGTGGGATTTAAAGGGAAGGGGTTTGGGTCCATTGGTATTGTGCACAGTGGGGGTGAACAGAAAGGGGTTTGGGTCCATTCTGATTGTGTACAGTGGGAGGGATCAGGAAGGGTTTTTGCTTGCACTGGGATTGTGCGCAGTGGGATTAAATGGGAATGGGTTTGCGATTGGGATTGTGTACAGTGGGAGTGAACAGGAAGGGTTATGCGTCCATTGGGGCTGTGTACAGTGGGAGAGAACGGGAAGGTGTTTGCGTCCATTGGGAATTTGTTCAGTAGGAGTGAACTGGAAGGGTTTTGGGTCCATTGGGATTGTGTACAGTGGGAGAGAACGGGAAGGGTTTTGGGTCCATTGGGATTATGTACAGTGGGATTGAAAGGGAAGGGGTTTGGGATTGGGATTGTGTACAGTGAGCGTGAACGGGAATGGGTTTAAGTCCATTGGGACTGTGTACAGTGAGAGTGAACGGAAAGTTTTTTGGGTCCATTGGTATTATGTACAGTGGGAGTAAACGGGATGGGATTTGGGACTGGGTTTGTGTACAGTGGGAGTGAATGGGATGGGGTTCGTGTCCATTGGGAATGTGTACATTTGGAGTGAATGGAATGGGGTTTGGTTCCATTGGGATTGTGTACATTGGGAGTGAACGAGAAGGTGTTTAGGACCATTGGCATTTTGTAGAGTGGGAGTGAACGGGAAGGTGTTTGGGTCCATTGGGATTGTGTACAGTGGGAGTGAACGGGAAGGGGTTTGGGTCCATGGGATTGTGTACAGTGGGAGTGAACGGAAGGTGTTTGTGTCCTTTGGGTTTGTGTACAGTCGGACTGAACGGGAAGGGGTTTGGGTCCATGGGATTGTGTACAGTGGGAGTGAACAGGAAGGGATTTGGGTCAATTGGGTTTGTGTACTGTGGGAGTGAAGGGGAAAGGTGTTTGGGTCCATTGGGTTTGTGTACAGTCGGACTGAACGGGAAGGGGTTTCGTTCCATTGGGATTGTGTACAATGGCAGTGAAGAGGAAGGCGTTTGGTTGCATTTGGATTGTGTACAGTGGGAGTGAACAGGAAGGGGTTTGGGTGCATTGGGATTGTGTACAGTGGGTGTGAACGGGAAGTGATTTGGTTCCATTGGTATTGTGTACAGTGGGAGTGAACGGGAAGGGTTTTGGAACCATTGGGATTCTGTACAGTGGGAGTTAACGGGAAGGGAATTGGGATTGGGATTGTGTACAGTGAGCATGAAGGGTAAGGGGTTTGGGTCCATTGGAATTGTGTACAGTGGGATTTAATGGGAACAGGTTTGGGTCCATTCGGATTGTGTACAGTGGGATTTAACGGGAAGGGATTTGGGTCCATTGGGATTGTGTAAAGTGGCATTTAACAGGAAGGGATTTGATTCCATTGGGATTGTGCACAGTTAGATTTAAAGGGAAGGAGTTTGGGTCCATTGGGATGGTGTACAGTGGGAGTGAATGGGATGGGGTTCGGGTCCATTGGGATTGTGTACATTGGGAGTGAATGGGATGGGGTTTGGGTCAATTGGATTGTGTACATTGGGAGTGCATGGGATGGGGTTTGGGTCCATTGGGATTGAGTACAGTGGGATTTAACGGGAAGTGGTTTGGTTCCATTGGGATTGTGTAAAGTTTGATTTAACAGGAAGGGGTTTGATTCCTTTGGGATTGTGCACAGTTAGATTAAAAGGGAAGGGGTTTGGGTCCATAGGGATTGTGTACAGTGGGACTTAAAGGGATGGGGTTTGGGTCGATTGGTAATGTGTACAGTGGGATTTAACGAGAAGGGGTTTGGATTCATTGGGATTGAGTACAGTGGGAGTGAACAACAAGGGATTTGGGTGCATTGGGATTGTGTACAGTGGGAGTGAATGTGAAGGGTTTTGGGTCCATTGGGAGTGTGTACAGTTGGAGTGAACGGGAAAGGCTTTGGGTCCATTGAATTATGTACAGTGTGAGTGAACGGGAAGGGTTTTGCATCCATTGGGATTGCGTACAGTGGGAGTGAACGGGAAGGGATTTTGCTCGTTTGGGATTGTGTACAGTGGGAGTGAATGGGATGGGGTTCGGGTCCATTGGGATTGTGTACAGTGTGAGTGAATGGGATGGGGTTTGGGTCCATTGGGATTGTGTACAGTGGGAGTGAACGAGAAGGTGTTTAGGTCCAATGGGATTGTGTACTGTGGGCGTGAACAGGAAGGTGTTTGGGTCCATTGGGATTGTGTACAGTGGGATTGAACGGGAAGGGTTTTGGAACCATTGGGATTATGTACAGTGGGAATGAACGGGAAGGGGATTGGGATTGGGATTGTGTACAGTGAGCATGAAGGGGAAGGGGTTTGGGTCCATTCGGATTGTGTGCAGTGAGAGTGAACGGAAAGTTGTTTGGGTCCATTGGATTTATGTAAATTAGGAGTAAATAGGAAGGGGTTTGGGATTGGGTTTGTGTACAGAGAGACTGAACGGGAACGGGTTTGGATCCATTGGGACTGTACAGTTGGAGTGATCGGGAAGGTGTTTGGAATTGGGATTGTGTATAATTGGTGTGAACGGGAATTGTTTTGGATCCTTTAGGATTGTGTACATTGGGAGTGAACAGGAAGGGTTTTGGGTCCATTTGGGATTGTGTACAGTGGGAGTGAACGGGAAGGGATTTGGGTCCATTGGGATTGTGTGCATTGGGAGTGAATGGGATGGGTTTTGGGTCCATTGGGATTGTGTGCAGTAGGATTTAAAGGGAAGGGTTTTGAGTCCATTGGTATTGTGCACATTGGGGGTGAACAGGAAGTGGTTTGGGTCCATTCTGATTGTGTACAGTGGGAGGGAACAGGAAGGGGTTTTGCTTGCACTGGGATTGTGCGCAGTGGGATTAAACGGGAAGGGGTTTGGGATTGTGATTGTGTACAGTGGGTGTGAACAGGAAGGGGATTGGGTCAATTGGGATTGTGTACAGTGCTAGTGAATGGGAAGGGTTTTGGGTCCATTGGGATTATGTACAGTGGGACTGAACGGGAAGTTGTTTGGGATTGGAAATGTGTACAGTGAGCGTGAACGGGAAGGGGTTTTTAGTCCATTGGGATTGTGTACAGTGAGAGTGAACGGAAAGTTTTTTGGGTCCATTGGTATTATGTACAGTGGGAGTAAACGGGAAGGAGTTTGGGATTGGGTTTGTGTACAGTGAGAGTGAATGGGATGGGGTTCGGATCCATTGGGAATGTGTACTTTTGGAGTGAATGGGATGGGGTTTGGGTCCATTGGGATTGTGTACAATGGTAGTGAACAGGAAGGCGTTTGGTTGCATTTGGATTGTTTACAGTGGGTGTGATCGGGAAGTGATTTGGTTCCATTGGGATTGTGTACAGTGGGAATGAACGTTAACGGTATTGGATGCATTGGGATTGTGTACAGTCGGATTTAAGGGGAAGTGGTTTGGTTCCATTGGGATTGTGTACAGTCGGAGTGAACGGGAAGGTGTTTGGGTCCATTGGGATTGTGTACAGTGCGATTTAATGGGAAGTGGTTTGGTTTCCATTGGGATTGTGTACAGTGGGAGAGAACTGGAAGGGTCTCGTATCCATTGGGAGTGTGCACAATGGGATTGAACTGGAACGTATTTGTTTCCATTGGGATTGTGTACAATGTGAGTGAACGAGAAGGTGTTTGGGTCCATTGGGATTGTGTTCTGTGGGCGTGAACAGGAAGAGGGTTGGGTGCATTTGGATTGTGTACAGTGGGATTTAATGGGAAGGGGTTTGGGTCCATTGGGATTGTGTACAGTGGGATTTAACGGGAAGGGTTTTGGGTCCATTGGGATTGTGTAAAGTGGGATTTAACAGGAAGCTGTTTGATTCCATTGGGATTGTGCACAGTTAGATTTAAAGGGATTGAGTTTGGGTCCATTGGGATTGTGTGCAGTGGGATTTAAATGGAAGGGTTTTGGGTCCATTGGTATTGTGCACATTGGGGGTGAACAGGAAGTAGTTTGGGTCCATTCTGATTGTGTACAGTGGGAGGGAACAGGAAGGGGTTTTGCTTGCACTGGGATTGTGCGCAGTGGGATTAAACGGGAAGGGGTTTGGGATTGTGATTGTGTACAGTGGGAGTGAACAGGAAGGGGATTGGGTCAATTCAGATTGTGTACAGTGCGAGTGAATGGGAAGGGTTTTGGGTCCATTGGGATTATGTACAGTGGGACTGAATGGGAAGGTGTTTGGGATTGGAAATGCGTACAGTGAGTGTGAACGGGAATGGGTTTTTAGTCCATTGGGATTGTGTACAGTGAGAGTGAATGGAAAGTTTTTTGGGTCCATTGGTATTTTGTACAGTGGGAGTAAACGGGAAGGAGTTTGGGACTGGGTTTGTGTACAGTGGGAGTGAATGGGATGGGGTTTGGGACCATTGGGAATGTGTACATTGGGAGTGAATGGGATGGGGTTTGGGTTCCATTGCGATTGTGTACAGTGGGAGTGAACGAGTAGGTGTTTAGGACCATTGGGATTGTGTACAGTGGGCATGAACGGGAAGGTGTTTGAGTCCATTGGGATTGTGTACAGTGGGAGTAAACGGTAAGGGGTTTGGGTCCATTGGGTTTGTGTACAGTGGGAGTGAACGGGAAGGGGTTTGGGTCCATTGGGATTGTGTACAGTGGGAGTGAATGGGAAGCATTTTGGTTCCATGGGATTGTGTACAGTGGGAGTAAACGGGAAGGGGATTGGGATTGGGATTGTATACAGTGAGCGTGAACGGGAAGGGGTTTGGATCCATTCGGATTGTGTACATTGAGAGTGAACGGAAAGTTGTTTGGCTCCTTTGGGTTTATGTAGATTGGGCATAAACGTGAAGGTGTTGGGATTGGGTTTGGGTACAGTGAGCCTGAACGGGAAGGGTTTTGGATCCATTGGGATTGTGTACAGTGGGATTGAACGGGAAGGGTTTTGGGTCCATTGGGATTGTGTACACTGGGAGTGAACGGAAAGGGGATTGGGATTGGGATTGTGTACGTGAACGGCAAGGGGTTGGATCCTTTGGAAATGTGTACAGTGGGAAAGAACGGGAAGGGGTTTGGAATTGCGATTGTGTATAATGGGAGTGAATGGGAATTGCTTTGGATGCATTAGGATTGTGTACAGTGGGAGTGAACAGGATGGGGTTTGGATCCTTTGGGATGATGTACAGTGGGAGTGAAAGGGAAGGGTTTTGGGACAATTGGGATTGTGTACAGTGGGAGTGAACGGGAAGGAATTTGGGTCCATTGGGATTGTGTACATTGGGAGTGAATGGGATGGGTTTTGGGTCCATTGGGATTGTTTGTACAGTGGGAGTGAATGGGATGGGGTTCGGTTCCTTTGGGATTGTGCACTTTGGGAGTGTATGGGATGGAGTTTGGGTCCATTCGGATTGTGTACAGTGGGATTTAACGGGAAGTGGTTTGGGTCCATTGGGATTGTGTAAAGTGGATTTCACAGGAAGGGGTTTGATCCATTGGGATTGCTTTCAGTGAGATTTAAAGGGAAGGGGTTTGGGTCCATTGGCATTGTGTACATTGGGATTTAACGCGAAGTGGTTTGGTTTCCATTGGGATTGTGTACAGTGGGAGTGAACTGGAAGGGGATCGTGTCCATTGGGATTGTGCACAATGGGATTGAACGGGAAGGGTTTTGGGTTATTTCGATTGTGTACAGTGGTAGTGAACGTGAAGCGGATTGGGAATGGGATTGTGTACAGTGAGCATGAACGGGAAGGTGTTTGGGTCCATTCGGATTGTGTACAGTGGGATTTAACGGGAAGTGGTTTGGGTCCATTGGGATTGTGTAAAGTGGATTTCACAGGAAGGGGTTTGATCCATTGGGATTGCTTTCAGTGAGATTTAAAGGGAAGGGGTTTGGGTCCATTGGCATTGTGTACATTGGGATTTAACGCGAAGTGGTTTGGTTTCCATTGGGATTGTGTACAGTGGGAGTGAACTGGAAGGGGATCGTGTCCATTGGGATTGTGCACAATGGGATTGAACGGGAAGGGTTTTGGGTTATTTCGATTGTGTACAGTGGTAGTGAACGTGAAGCGGATTGGGAATGGGATTGTGTACAGTGAGCATGAACGGGAAGGTGTTTGGGTCCATTCGGATTGTGTACAGTGGGATTTAACGGGAAGTGGTTTGGGTCCATTGGGATTGTGTAAAGTGGATTTCACAGGAAGGGGTTTGATCCATTGGGATTGCTTTCAGTGAGATTTAAAGGGAAGGGGTTTGGGTCCATTGGCATTGTGTACATTGGGATTTAACGGGAAGTGGTTTGGTTTCCATTGGGATTGTGTACAGTGGGAGTGAACTGGAAGGGGATCGTGTCCATTGGGATTGTGCACAATGGGATTGAACGGGAAGGGTTTTGGGTCATTTCGATTGTGTACAGTGGTAGTGAACGTGAAGGGGATTGGGAATGGGATTGTGTACAGTGGTAGTGAACGGGAAGGTGTTTGGGTCCATTCGGATTGTGTACAGTGGCAGAGAATGGGAAGGGGTTTGGAATTGCGATTGTGTATAATGGGAGTGAACCAGAATTGTTTTGGATCCATTAGGATTGTGTACAGTGGGAGTGAACAGGATGGGTTTTGGGTCCTTTGGGATTATGTACAGTGGGAGTGAACGGGAAGGGTTTTGGGACAATTGGGATTGTGTAGAGTGGGACTGAACGGGATGGGATTTGGGTCCATTGGGATTGTGGACATTGGGAGTGAATGGGATAGGTTTTGGTTCCGTTTGGATTGTGTAAAGTGGGCGTGAAGTGGATGGGGTTCGGGTCCATTGGGAATGTGTACTTTTGGAATAAATGGAATGGGGTTTGGGTCCATTGGGATTGTGTACAGTGGGAGTGAAAGGGAAGGTGTTTGGGTCCATTGGTATTGTGTACAGTGGGAGTGAACGGGAAGGGTTTTGGGTCCATTGGGATTGTGTAAAGTGGGAGTGAACAGGAAGGGATTTGGGTCGATTGCGATTGTGTACATTGGGAGTGAATGGGATGGGTTTTGGGTGCATTGGGATTGTTACAGTGGGAGTTAATTAGAAGGGGTTTGGGTCAATTGGGATTTTGTACATTGGGAGTTTATGGGATGGGGTCTGGATCCATTGGAAGTTTGTACAGTGGGAGTCAAGGGGTAGGGGTTTCTGTCAATTGGGTTTGTGTACAGCGGAAGTGAACGGGAAGGGGTTTGGGTCCTTTGGGATTGTGTACGATTGGAGTGAAGCGGAAAGGGGTTTGGGTCCATTGGGTTTGTGTACAGTCAGACTGAATTCGAAGGGGTTTGGGTCCATTGGGATTGTGTACAATGGTAGTTAACAGGAAGGCGTTTGGTTGCATTTGGATTGTGTACAGTGGGTGTGATCGGGAAGTGATTTGGTTCCATTGGGATTGTGTACAGTGGGAGTGAATGGGATGGGGGTTCGGTCAATTGGGATTGTGTACATTGGGAGTTTATTTGATGGGGTCTGGTTCCATTGGGATTGTGAACAGTGGGAGTTAATGCGAATGGGTTTGAGTCAATTGGGTATCCGTACAGTGGGAGTGAAGGGAAGGGGTTTGGAATCATTGGGAATTTGTACAGTGGGAGTCAAGGGGTAGGGTTTGGTGTTAATTGGGTTTGTTTACAGCGGAAGTGAACGGGAAGGGGTTTGGGTCCTTTGGGATTGTGTATGGTGGGAGTGAAGGGGAAAGGGGTTTGGGTCCATTGGGTTTGTGTACAGTCAGACTGAATTCGAAGGGGTTTGGGTCCATTGGGATTGTGTACAATGGTAGTTAACAGGAAGGCGTTTGGTTGCATTTGGATTGTGTACAGTGGGTGTGATCGGGAAGTGATTTAGTTCCATTGGGATTGTGTACAGTGGGAGTGAATGGGATGGGGTTTGGTTCCATTGGGATTGTGTACAGTCGGAGTGAACGGGAAGGTGTTTGGGTCCATTGGGATTGTGTACAGTGGGATTTAACGGGAAGTGGTTTGGTTTCCATTGGGATTGTGTACAGTGGGAGAGAACTGGAAGGGTATCGTGTCCATTGGGATTGTGCACAATGGGATTGAACTGGAACATATTTAGTTCCATTGGGATTGTGTACAGTGTGAGTGAACGAGAAGGTGTTTGGGTCCATTGGGATTGTGTTCTGTGGGCGTGAACAGGAAGAGGGTTGGGTCCATTTGGATTGTGTACAGTGGGATTTAATGGAAAGTTTTTAAGGTCCATTGGTATTTTGTACAGTGGGAGTAAACGGGAAGGGGTTTGGGACTGGGTTTGTGTACAGTGGGAGTGAATGGGATGGGGTTCGGGTCCATTGGGAATGTGTACTTTTGGAGTGAACGGGAAGGGGTTTGGGACCATTGGGATTGTGTACAGTTGGAGTGAATGGGATGGGGTTTGGGTTCCATTGGGATTGTGTACAGTGGGAGTGAATGGGATGGGGTTTGGGTTCCATTGGGATTGTGTACAGTGGGAGTGAACGAGAAGGTGTTTAGGACCATTGGGATTGTGTACAGTGAGCGTGAACGGGAAGGGGTTTGGATCCATTCGGATTGTGTACATTTCGAGTGAACGGAAAGTTGTTTGGCTCCTTTGGGTTTATGTAGATTGGGCTTAAACGGGAAGGTGTTGGGATTGGGTTTGGGTACAGTGAGCCTGAACGGGAAGGGGTTTGGATCCATTGGGATTATGTACAGTGGGATTGAACGGGAAGGGTTTTGGGTCCATTGGGATTGTGTACCATGGGATTGAACGGAAAGGGGATTGGGATTGGGATTGTGTACCGTGAACGTGAACGGCAAGGCGTTGGATCCATTGGGAATGTGTACAGTGGGAAAGAACGGGAAGGGGTTTGGAATTGCGATTGTGTATAATGGGAGTGAATGGGAATTGCTTTGGAAGCATTAGGATTGTGTACAGTGGGAGTGAACAGGATGGGGTTTGGATCCTTTGGGATTATGTACAGTGGGAGTGAAAGGGAAGGGTTTTGGGACAATTGGGATTGTGTACAGTGGGAGTGAACGGGAAGGAATTTGGGTCCATTGGGATTGTACACATTGGGAGTGAATGGAATGGGTTTTGGGTCCATTGGGATTGTGTACAGTGGGAGTGAAAGGGATGGGGTTCGGTTCCTTTGGGATGGTGTAGAATGGGAGTGAATGGGATGGGGTTTGGGTCAATTGGGACTGTGTACTTTGGGAGTGTATAGGATGGAGTTTGGGTCCATTCGGATTGTGTACATTGGGATTTAACGGGAAGTGGTTTGGGTCCATTGGGATTGTGTAAAGTGGATTTCACAGGAAGGGGTTTGATTCCGTTGGGATTGTTTTCAGTTAGATTTAAAGGGAAGGGGTTTCGGTCCATTGGCATTGTGTACAGTGGGATTTAACGGGAAGTGGTTTGGTTTCCATTGGGATTGTGTACAGTGGGAGTGAACTGGAAGGGGATCGTGTCCATTGGGATTGTGCACAATGGGATTGAACTGGAACATATTCCATTGGGTTTCCATTGGGATTGTGTACAGTGTGAGTGAACGAGAAGGTGTTTTGGTCCATTGGGATTGTCTTCTGTGGGCGTGAACAGGAAGAGGTTTTGGTCCATTTGGAATGTGTACAGTGGGATTTAATGGGAAGGGGTTTGGGTCCAGTGGGATTGTGTACAGTGGGATTTAACGGGAAGGGTTTTGGTTCCTTTGGGATTGTGTAAAGTGGGATTTAACAGGAAGGTGATTGATTCCATTGGGATTGTGCAGTTAGATTTAAAGGGATGGAGTTTGGGTCCATTGGGATTGTGTACAGTGGGATTTAAAGGGAAGGGGTTTGGGTCCATTGGTATTGTGCACAGTGGGGGTGAACAGAAAAGGGTTTGGGTCCATTCTGATTGTGTACAGTGGGAGGGAACAGGAAGGGTTTTTGCTTGCACTGGGATTGTGCGCAGTGGGATTAAATGGGAAGGGGTTTGGGATTGGGATTGTGTACAGTGGGAGTGAACAGGAAGGGGTTTGGGACAATTTGGATTGTATACAGTGGGAGTGAATTTGAAGGGGTTTGCGTCCATTGGGATTGTGTACAGTGGGAGAGAACGGGAAGGTGTTTGCGTCCATTGGGAATTTGTTCAGTAGGAGTGAACTGGAAGGGTTTTGGGTCCATTGGGATTGTGTACAGTGGGAGAGAACGGGAAGGGTTTTGGGTCCTTTGGGATTATGTACAGTGGGATTGAAAGGGAAGGGGTTTGGGATTGGGATTGTGTACAGTGAGCGTGAACGGGAATGGGTTTAAGTCCATTGGGACTGTGTACAGTGAGAGTGAACGGAAAGTTTTTTGGGTCCATTGGTATTATGTACAGTGGGAGTAAACGGGATGGGATTTGGGACTGGGTTTGTGTACAGTGGGAGTGAATGGGATGGGGTTCGTGTCCATTGGGAATGTGTACATTTGGAGTGAATGGAATGGGGTTTGGTTCCATTGGGATTGTGTACATTGGGAGTGAACGAGAAGGTGTTTAGGACCATTGGTATTTTGTAGAGTGGGAGTGAACGGGACGTTGTTTGGGTCCATTGGGATTGTGTACAGTGGGAGTGAACGGGAAGGGGTTTGGTTCCATGGGATTGTGTACAGTGGGAGTGAACGGGAAGGTGTTTGTGTCCTTTGGGTTTGTGTACAGTCGGACTGAACGGGAAGGGGTTTGGGTCCATGGGAATGTGTACAGTGGGAGTGAACAGGAAGGGATTTGGGTCAATTGGGTTTGTGTACTGTGGGAGTGAAGGGGAAAGGTGTTTGGGTCCATTGGGTTTGTGTACAGTCGGACTGAACGGGAAGGGGTTTCGTTCCATTGCGATTGTGTACAATGGCAGTGAAGAGGAAGGCGTTTGGTTGCATTTGGATTGTGTACAGTGGGAGTGAACAGGAAGGGGTTTGAGTGCATTGGGATTGTGTACAGTCGGTGTGAACGGGAAGTGATTTGGTTCCATTGGTATTGTGTACAGTGGGAGTGAACGGGAAGGGTTTTGGAACCATTGGGATTCTGTACAGTGGGAGTTAACGGGAAGTGGATTGGGATTGGGATTGTGTACAGTGAGCATGAAGGGTAAGGGGTTTGGGTCCATTGGAATTGTGTACAGTGGGATTTAATGGGAACAGGTTTGGGTCCATTCGGATTGTGTACAGTGGGATTTAACGGGAAGGGATTTGGGTCCATTGGGATTGTGTAAAGTGGCATTTAACAGGAAGGGATTTGATTTCATTGGGATTGTGCACAGTTAGATTTAAAGGGAAGGAGTTTGGGTCCATTGGGATGGTGTACAGTGGGAGTGAATGGGATGGGGTTCGGGTTCATTGGGATTGTGTACATTGGGAGTGAATGGGATGGGGTTTGGGTCAATTGGATTGTGTACATTGGGAGTGCATGGGATGGGGTTTGGGTCCATTGGGATTGAGTACAGTGGGATTTAACGGGAAGTGGTTTGGTTCCATTGGGATTGTGTAAAGTTTGATTTAACAGGAAGGGGTTTGATTCCTTTGGGATTGTGCACAGTTAGATTAAAAGGGAAGGGGTTTGGGTCCATAGGGATTGTGTACAGTGGGATTTAAAGGGATGGGGTTTGGGTCGATTGGTAATGTGTACAGTGGGATTTAACGAGAAGGGGTTTGGATTCATTGGGATTGAGTACAGTGGGAGTGAACAACAAGGGATTTGGGTGCATTGGGATTGTGTACAGTGGGAGTGAATGTGAAGGGTTTTGGGTCCATTGGGAGTGTGTACAGTTGGAGTGAACGGGAAAGGCTTTGGGTCCATTGAATTATGTACAGTGTGAGTGAACGGGAAGGGTTTTGCATCCATTGGGATTGCGTACAGTGGGAGTGAACGGGAAGGGATTTTGCTCCTTTGGGATTGTGTACAGTGGGAGTGAATGGGATGGGGTTCGGGTCCATTGGGATTGTGTACAGTGTGAGTGAATGGGATGGGGTTTGGGTCCATTGGGATTGTGTACAGTGGGAGTGAACAGGAAGGTGTTTGGGTGCCTTGGGATTGTGTACAGTGGGTGTGAACGGGAAGTGATTTCGTTCCATTGGGATTGTGTACAGTGTGAGTGAACGGGAAGTGATTTGGCTTCATTGGGATTGTGTACAGTGCGATTTAAGGGGAAGTGGTTTTGGTTCCATTGGGATTGTGTACAGTCGGAGTGAACGGGAAGGGGTTTGGGACCATTGGCATTGTGTACGGTGGGATTTAACGGGAAGTGGTTTGGTTTCCATTCGGATTGCGTACAGTGGGAGTGAACTGGAAGGGGATCCTGTCCATTGGTATTGTGCACAATGGGATTGAACTGGAACATGTTTGGTTCCACTGGAATTGTGTACATTGTGAGTGAACGAGAAGGTTTTTGGGCGTGAAGAGGAAAGGGTTTGTGTCCATTGGGATTGTGTAAAGTGGGAGTTAACAGGAAGGCGTTTGATTCCAGTGGGATTGTGCACAGTTAGATTTAAAGGGAAGGAGATTGGGTCCTTTGGGATTGTGTACACTGGAATTTAATGCGAAGGGGTTTGGGTCCATTGGTATTGTGTACAGTGCTAGTGAACAGGAAGGCGTTTGGGTCTATTCTGACTCTGTACAGAGGGAGGGTACAGGAAGGGCTTTTGGTTGCATTGGGATTGTGCACAGTGGGATTAAACGGGAAGGGGATTGGGATTGGTATTGTGTGCAGTGGGAGTGAATGGGAAGGGTTTTGAGTCCATTGGGATTTTGTAAAGTGGGAGAGAACGGGAACGGGTTTGTGTCCATTGGGAATGTGTTCAGTGGGAGTGAACTGGAAGGGTTTTGGGTCCATTGGGTTTGGGATTGTGTAGAGTGAGCGTGAACGGGAAGGGCTTTGGGTCCATTGGGATTGTCTACAGTGGGACTGAACGGGAAGGGGTTTGGGATAGGGATTGTGTACGGTGGGAGTGAACGGGATGGGGTTTGGGACCATTGGGATTACATACAGTGTGAGTGAACGGGAAGGGTTTTGGGTCCATTGAGATTGTGTACAGTGGGAGTGAACGGGAAGGGGTATGGGTCCATTGGCATTGTGTACAGTGGGATTTTAGCTGAAGTGGTTTGGTTTCCATTCTGATTGTGTACAGTGGGAGTGAACTTGAAGGGGATCGCATCCATTGGGATTGTGCACAACAGGATTGAACTCGAACATGTTTGGTTCCATTGGGATTGTGTACAGTGTGAGTGAACGGGAAGGGGTTTGGGTTCATTGGGATTGTGTACAGTGGGAGTGAACGAGAAGGTGTTTAGGTCCAATGGGATTGTGTACTGTGGGCGTGAACAGGAAGGTGTTTGGGTCCATTGGGATTGTGTACAGTGTGAGTGAATGGGATGGGGTTTGGGTCCATTGGGATTGTGTACAGTGGGAGTGAACGAGAAGGTGTTTAGGTCCAATGGGATTGTGTACTGTGGGCGTGAACAGGAAGGTGTTTGGGTCCATTGGGATTGTGTACAGTGGGATTGAACGGGAAGGGTTTTGGAACCATTGGGATTATGTACAGTGGGAATGAACGGGAAGGGGATTGGGATTGGGATTGTGTACAGTGAGCATGAAGGGGAAGGGGTTTGGGTCCATTCGGATTGTGTGCAGTGAGAGTGAACGGAAAGTTGTTTGGGTCCAATGAATTTATGTAAATTAGGAGTAAATAGGAAGGGGTTTGGGATTGGGTCTGTGTACAGAGAGACTGAACGGGAACGGGTTTGGATCCATTGGGACTGTACAGTTGGAGTGATCGGGAAGGTGTTTGGAATTGGGATTGTGTATAATTGGTGTGAACGGGAATTGTTTTGGATCCTTTAGGATTGTGTACATTGGGAGTGAACAGGAAGGGTTTTGGGTCCATTTGGGATTGTGTACAGTGGGAGTGAACGGGAAGGGATTTGGGTCCATTGGGATTGTGTGCATTGGGAGTGAATGGGATGGGTTTTGGGTCCATTGGGATTGTGTGCAGTGGGATTGAAAGGGATCGGGTTCGGGTCCATTGGGATTGTGTACATTGGGAGTGAATGGGATGGGGATTGGCTCAATTGGGATTGTGTACATTGGGAATGTATGGGATGGGGTTTGTGTCCATTGGGATTGTGTGCAGTGGGAGTTAATGGGAAGGGGTTTGGTTCAGTTGGGTTTGTGTACAGTGGGAGTGAACGGGAAGGGGTTTGGATCCATTGGGAGAGTGTACAGTGGGAGTCAAGGGGAAGGGGTTTGGGTCAATTGGGTTTGTGTACAGCGGAAGTGAACGGGAAGGGGTTTGGGTCCTTTGGGATTGTGTACGGTGGGTGTGAAGAGGAAAGGAGTGTGGGTCCATTGGGTTTGTGCACCGTCGGACTGAATGGGAAGAGGTTTGTGTCCATTGGGATTGTGTACAATGGCAGTGAACAGGAAGGCGTTTGGTTGCATTTGGATTGTGTACAGTGGGAGTGAACAGGAAGGTGTTTGGGTGCCTTGGGATTGTGTACAGTGGGTGTGAACGGGAAGTGATTTCGTTCCATTGGGATTGTGTACAGTGTGAGTGAACGGGAAGTGATTTGGCTTCATTGGGATTGTGTACAGTGCGATTTAAGGGGAAGTGGTTTTGGTTCCATTGGGATTGTGTACAGTCGGAGTGAACGGGAAGGGGTTTGGGACCATTGGCATTGTGTACGGTGGGATTTAACGGGAAGTGGTTTGGTTTCCATTCGGATTGCGTACAGTGGGAGTGAACTGGAAGGGGATCCTGTCCATTGGTATTGTGCACAATGGGATTGAACTGGAACATGTTTGGTTCCACTGGAATTGTGTACATTGTGAGTGAACGAGAAGGTTTTTGGGCGTGAAGAGGAAGGGGTTTGTGTCCATTGGGATTGTGTGCAGTGGGAGTTAATGGGAAGGGGTTTGGTTCAGTTGGGTTTGTGTACAGTGGGAGTGAACGGGAAGGGGTTTGGATCCATTGGGAGAGTGTACAGTGGGAGTCAAGGGGAAGGGGTTTGGGTCAATTGGGTTTGTGTACAGCGGAAGTGAACGGGAAGGGGTTTGGGTCCTTTGGGATTGTGTACGGTGGGTGTGAAGAGGAAAGGAGTGTGGGTCCATTGGGTTTGTGCACCGTCGGACTGAATGGGAAGAGGTTTGTGTCCATTGGGATTGTGTACAGTGTGAGTGAATGGGATGGGGTTTGGGTCCATTGGGATTGTGTACAGTGGGAGTGAACAGGAAGGTGTTTGGGTGCCTTGGGATTGTGTACAGTGGGTGTGAACGGGAAGTGATTTCGTTCCATTGGGATTGTGTACAGTGTGAGTGAACGGGAAGTGATTTGGCTTCATTGGGATTGTGTACAGTGCGATTTAAGGGGAAGTGGTTTTGGTTCCATTGGGATTGTGTACAGTCGGAGTGAACGGGAAGGGGTTTGGGACCATTGGCATTGTGTACGGTGGGATTTAACGGGAAGTGGTTTGGTTTCCATTCGGATTGCGTACAGTGGGAGTGAACTGGAAGGGGATCCTGTCCATTGGTATTGTGCACAATGGGATTGAACTGGAACATGTTTGGTTCCACTGGAATTGTGTACATTGTGAGTGAACGAGAAGGTTTTTGGGCGTGAAGAGGAAAGGGTTTGTGTCCATTGGGATTGTGTAAAGTGGGAGTTAACAGGAAGGCGTTTGATTCCAGTGGGATTGTGCACAGTTAGATTTAAAGGGAAGGAGATTGGGTCCTTTGGGATTGTGTACACTGGAATTTAATGCGAAGGGGTTTGGGTCCATTGGTATTGTGTACAGTGCTAGTGAACAGGAAGGCGTTTGGGTCTATTCTGACTCTGTACAGAGGGAGGGTACAGGAAGGGCTTTTGGTTGCATTGGGATTGTGCACAGTGGGATTAAACGGGAAGGGGATTGGGATTGGTATTGTGTGCAGTGGGAGTGAATGGGAAGGGTTTTGAGTCCATTGGGATTTTGTAAAGTGGGAGAGAATGGGAACGGGTTTGTGTCCATTGGGAATGTGTTCAGTGGGAGTGAACTGGAAGGGTTTTGGGTCCATTGGGTTTGGGATTGTGTAGAGTGAGCGTGAACGGGAAGGGCTTTGGGTCCATTGGGATTGTCTACAGTGGGACTGAACGGGAAGGGGTTTGGGATAGGGATTGTGTACGGTGGGAGTGAACGGGATGGGGTTTGGGACCATTGGGATTACATACAGTGTGAGTGAACGGGAAGGGTTTTGGGTCCATTGAGATTGTGTACAGTGGGAGTGAACGGGAAGGGGTATGGGTCCATTGGCATTGTGTACAGTGGGATTTTAGCTGAAGTGGTTTGGTTTCCATTCTGATTGTGTACAGTGGGAGTGAACTTGAAGGGGATCGCATCCATTGGGATTGTGCACAACAGGATTGAACTCGAACATGTTTGGTTCCATTGGGATTGTGTACAGTGTGAGTGAACGGGAAGGGGTTTGGGTTCATTGGGATTGTGTACAGTGGGAGTGAACGAGAAGGTGTTTAGGTCCAATGGGATTGTGTACTGTGGGCGTGAACAGGAAGGTGTTTGGGTCCATTGGGATTGTGTACAGTGTGAGTGAATGGGATGGGGTTTGGGTCCATTGGGATTGTGTACAGTGGGAGTGAACGAGAAGGTGTTTAGGTCCAATGGGATTGTGTACTGTGGGCGTGAACAGGAAGGTGTTTGGGTCCATTGGGATTGTGTACAGTGGGATTGAACGGGAAGGGTTTTGGAACCATTGGGATTATGTACAGTGGGAATGAACGGGAAGGGGATTGGGATTGGGATTGTGTACAGTGAGCATGAAGGGGAAGGGGTTTGGGTCCATTCGGATTGTGTGCAGTGAGAGTGAACGGAAAGTTGTTTGGGTCCAATGAATTTATGTAAATTAGGAGTAAATAGGAAGGGGTTTGGGATTGGGTCTGTGTACAGAGAGACTGAACGGGAACGGGTTTGGATCCATTGGGACTGTACAGTTGGAGTGATCGGGAAGGTGTTTGGAATTGGGATTGTGTATAATTGGTGTGAACGGGAATTGTTTTGGATCCTTTAGGATTGTGTACATTGGGAGTGAACAGGAAGGGTTTTGGGTCCATTTGGGATTGTGTACAGTGGGAGTGAACGGGAAGGGATTTGGGTCCATTGGGATTGTGTGCATTGGGAGTGAATGGGATGGGTTTTGGGTCCATTGGGATTGTGTGCAGTGGGATTGAAAGGGATCGGGTTCGGGTCCATTGGGATTGTGTACATTGGGAGTGAATGGGATGGGGATTGGCTCAATTGGGATTGTGTACATTGGGAATGTATGGGATGGGGTTTGTGTCCATTGGGATTGTGTGCAGTGGGAGTTAATGGGAAGGGGTTTGGTTCAGTTGGGTTTGTGTACAGTGGGAGTGAACGGGAAGGGGTTTGGATCCATTGGGAGAGTGTACAGTGGGAGTCAAGGGGAAGGGGTTTGGGTCAATTGGGTTTGTGTACAGCGGAAGTGAACGGGAAGGGGTTTGGGTCCTTTGGGATTGTGTACGGTGGGAGTGAAGAGGAAAGGAGTGTGGGTCCATTGGGTTTGTGCACCGTCGGACTGAATGGGAAGAGGTTTGTGTCCATTGGGATTGTGTACAATGGCAGTGAACAGGAAGGCGTTTGGTTGCATTTGGATTGTGTACAGTGGGAGTGAACAGGAAGGTGTTTGGGTGCCTTGGGATTGTGTACAGTGGGTGTGAACGGGAAGTGATTTCGTTCCATTGGGATTGTGTACAGTGTGAGTGAACGGGAAGTGATTTGGCTTCATTGGGATTGTGTACAGTGCGATTTAAGGGGAAGTGGTTTTGGTTCCATTGGGATTGTGTACAGTCGGAGTGAACGGGAAGGGGTTTGGGACCATTGGCATTGTGTACGGTGGGATTTAACGGGAAGTGGTTTGGTTTCCATTCGGATTGCGTACAGTGGGAGTGAACTGGAAGGGGATCCTGTCCATTGGTATTGTGCACAATGGGATTGAACTGGAACATGTTTGGTTCCACTGGAATTGTGTACATTGTGAGTGAACGAGAAGGTTTTTGGGCGTGAAGAGGAAGGGGTTTGTGTCCATTGGGATTGTGTAAAGTGGGAGTTAACAGGAAGGCGTTTGATTCCAGTGGGATTGTGCACAGTTAGATTTAAAGGGAAGGAGATTGGGTCCTTTGGGATTGTGTACACTGGAATTTAATGCGAAGGGGTTTGGGTCCATTGGTATTGTGTACAGTGCGAGTGAACAGGAAGGCGTTTGGGTCTATTCTGACTCTGTACAGAGGGAGGGTACAGGAAGGGCTTTTGGTTGCATTGGGATTGTGCACAGTGGGATTAAACGGGAAGGGGATTGGGATTGGTATTGTGTGCAGTGGGAGTGAATGGGAAGGGTTTTGAGTCCATTGGGATTTTGTAAAGTGGGAGAGAACGGGAACGGGTTTGTGTCCATTGGGAATGTGTTCAGTGGGAGTGAACCGGAAGGGTTTTGGGTCCATTGGGATTGTGTACAGTGGGAGTGAACGGGAAGGTTTTTGGGTCCATTGGGATTGTGTACAGTGGGAGTGAACAGGAAGGGGTTTGGGTTTGGGATTGTGTAGAGTGAGCGTGAACGGGAAGGGCTTTGGGTCCATTGGGATTGTCTACAGTGGGACTGAACGGGAAGGGGTTTGGGATAGGGATTGTGTACGGTGGGAGTGAACGGGATGGGGTTTGGGACCATTGGGATTACATACAGTGTGAGTGAACGGGAAGGGTTTTGGGTCCATTGAGATTGTGTACAGTGGGAGTGAACGGGAAGGGGTATGGGTCCATTGGCATTGTGTACAGTGGGATTTTACCTGAAGTGGTTTGGTTTCCATTCTGATTGTGTACAGTGGGAGTGAACTTGAAGGGGATTGCATCCATTGGGATTGTGCACAACGGGATTGAACTCGAACATGTTTGGTTCCATTGGGATTGTGTACAGTGTGAGTGAACGGGAAGGGGTTTGGGTTCATTGGGATTGTGTACAGTGGGAGTGAACGGGAAGGGGTTTGGGTTCATTGGGATTGTGTACAATGTGAGTGAACGGGAAGGGATTTCGGGCTGTTGGGGTTGTGTGCAGTGGGAGTGAACGAGAAGGGGTTTGGCGCCATTGGGATTGTGTACAGTGGGAGTGAATAGGAAGGGGTTTGGGTCCATTGGGATTGTGTACAGTGGGAGTGAATGGGAAGGGGTTTGGGTCCATTGGGATTGTGTACAATGGGATTTATCAGGAGTGTTTTGGTTACCATTCAGATTGTGTACAGTGGGAGTGAACGAGAAGGTGTTTGGGTCCATTGGGATTGTGTTCTGTGGGCTTGAACAGGAAGGGGTTTGGGTCCATTGGTATTGTGTACTGTGGGATTTAACGGGAAGGGGTTTGATTCCATTGGAATTGTGCGCAGTTAGATTTAAAGGGAAGGATTTTGGGTCCATTGGGATTGTGTACAGTGGGATTTAATGGGAAGGGGTTTGGGTCCATTGGTATTGTGTACACTGGGAGGGAACAGGAAGGGGTTTTGGTTGCATTGGGATTGTGCACAGTGGGATTCAACGGGAAGGGGTTTGGGATTGGGATTCTGAACAGTGGGAGTGAACAGGAAGGGGATTGGGTTCATTGGGATTGTGTACAATGGGAGTGAATGGGAAGGGGTTTGCGTCCATTGGGATTGTGTAAAGTGGGAGAGAATAGGAAGGGGTTTGCGTCCATTGGGAATGTGTTCAGTAGGAGTGAACTGGAAGGGTTATGGGTCCATTGGGATTGTGTACAGTGGGAGTGAAAAGGAATGGGTTTGGGTCCATTGGGATTGTGTACAGTGGGAGTGAACGGGAAGTGGTTTGGGTCCTTTGAGATTGTGTACAGTGGGAGTGAATGGAAATGGGTTTGGGTCCATTGGGAATGTGTAGAGTGGGATTTAACGGGAAGGGGTTTGGGTCCATTGGGATTGTGTAAAGTGGGATTTAACAGGAAGGGGTTAGATTCCATTGCGATTGTGCACAGTTGGATTTAAAGGGAAGGAGTTTGGGTCCAATGGGATCGTGTACAGTTGGATTTAATGGGAAGGGGTTTGGGTGCATTGGTATTGTGTACAGTGTGATTGAACGGGAAGGGGATCGGGCCAATTGGGATTGTGCACAAAGGGATTTACCTGGAACGTGTTTGGATCCACTGGGATTGTGTACAGTGTGAGTGAACGAGAAGTTGTTTGGGTCCAATGGGATTGTGTACTCTGGGCGTGAACAGGAAGGGGTTTGGGTACATTGGGATTGTGTACAGTGGGATTTAAAGGGAAGGGGTTTGTGTCCATTGGGATTGTGTAACGTTTGATTTAAAAGGAAGGGGGTTGATTCCATTGGGATTGTGCACAGTTGGATTTAAAGGGAAGGTGTTTGAGTCCATTGGGATTGTGTACATTTGGATTTAACGAGATGGGGTTTGGGTCCAATTGGATTGTGTACAGTTGGAGTGAACGGGAAGGGATTTGGGTTCATTGGGATTGTGTAAATTGGGAATGAACGGGAATGGCTTTGTGTCCATCAGGATTGTGTACAGTGGGAGTGAACAGGAAGGGTTTTGGTCCATTGGGATTGTGTACAGTGGGAGTGAACGTGAAGGGGTTTGGGTCCATTGGGATTGTGTGCAGTTGGAGTGATAGGGAAAGGGTTGGGGTCCATTGGAATTGTGTACAGTGGGAGTGAACGGAAGGGATTTGAGATTGTGTTGTGTAGAGTGGCAGTGAATGGGTAGCGGTTTGGGTCAATGGGAATTATGTACAGTTTGAGTGAACGGGAAGCGGTTTCGGGCTATTGGGGTTGTGTACAGTGGGAGTGAACGGGAAGGGGTTTGGGGCCATTGGGACTGAGTACAGTGGGAGTGAACGGGAAGGGGTTTGGGTCCAAAGGGATTGTATACTCTGGGCGTGAACAGGAAGGGTTTTGGGTCCATTGGAATTGTGAACAGTGCGATTTAAAGGGAAGGGGTTTGTGTCCATTGGAATTTGTAAAGTGGGATTTAAAAGGAAGGGGGTTGATTCCATTGGGATTGTGCACAGTTGGATTTAAAGGGAAGGAGTTTGGGTCCATTGGGATTGTGTACAGTGGGATTTAACGAGATGGAGTTTGGGTCCATTGGGATTGTGTACAGAGGGATTTAAAGGGAAGGGATTTGGGTCCATTGGGATTGTGTACAGTGGGATTGAACGGGAAAAGGTTTCGGTCCATTGGGATTGTGTACATTGGGAGTGAACGGGAAGGTGTTAGGGCCCATTGGGTTTGTGTACAGTGAGGTGAAGGGGAGGGGGTCTGGTTCTATTGGGATTGTGTACAGTGGGAGTGAATAGGAAGGGGTTTGGGACCATTGGGATTGTGTACAGTGTGAGTGAACGGGAAGTAGTTTGGGTCCATTTAGATTGTGTACAGTGGGAGTGAATGGGAACGTATTTGTTTCCAATGTGATTGTGTACAGTGAGAGTGAACGGAAAGTCGTTTGGGTCCATTGGGATTGTGTACAGTGGGAGTGAACGGGAAGGGGTTTGGGATTTTGATTGTGTACAGTTGCAGTGAATGGGAAGGGGTTTGGTTCAATTGGCATTGTGTACAGTGGGAGTGAACAGAAAGTGGTTTGGGTCCATTGGGATTGTGTACAGTGGGAGTGAAAGGGAAGGGGTTTGGGATTGGGATTGTGTACAGTGAGCATGAACGGGAAGGGCTTTGGGTCCATTGGGATTGTGTACAGTGGGAGTGAACGGAATGGGGTTTGGGACCATTGGGATGACGTGCAGTGTGAGTGAACAAGAAGTTTTTTGGGTACATTGGGCTTGTGTACAGTGGGAGTGAACGGAATGGGGTTTGGGACCATTGGGATGACGTGCAGTGTGAGTGAACGGGAAGGGTTTTGGGTACATTGGGATTGTGTACAGTGGGAGTGAACGGGAAGGGGTATGGGTCCATTGGGATTGTGTACAGTGGGATTTTACCTGAAGTGGTTTGGTTTCCATTCTGACTGTGTACAGTGGGAGTGAACTGGAAGGGGATCGCGTCCATTGGGATTGTGCACAACGGGATTGAACTCGAACATGTTTGGTTCCATTGGGATTGTGTACAGTGTGAGTGAACGGGAAGGGATTTCGGGCTATTGGGGTTGAGTACAGTGGTAGTGAACGAGAAGGGGTTTGGCGCCATTGGGATTGAGTACAGTGGGAGTGAACGGGAAGGGGTTTGGGTCCATTGGGATTGTGTACAATGGGATTTATCAGGAAGTGTTTTGGTTACCATTCAGATTGTGTACAGTGGGAGTGAACGAGAAGGTGTTTGGGTCCATTGGGATTGTGTACAGTGGGAGTGAACAGGAAGGGGTTTGGGTCCATTGGGATTGTGTACAGTGGGAGTGAACGGGAAGGGGTTTGGGTCCATTGGGATTGTGTTCTGTGGGCTTGAACAGGAAGGGGTTTGGGTCCATTGGGATTGTGTACAGTGGGAGTGAACGGGAAGGGGTTTGGGTCCATTGGGATTGTGTACAGAGTGAGTGAACGAGAAGGTGTTTGGGTCCATTGGGATTGTGTACAGTGGGAGTGAACGGGAAGGGGTTTGGGTCCATTGGGATTGTGTACAGAGTGAGTGAACGGGAAGGGGTTTGGGTCCATTGGGATTGTGTTCTGTGGGCTTGAACAGGAAGGGGTTTGGGTTCATTGGGATTGTGTACAGTTGGTTTTAATGGGAAGGGGTTTGGGTCCATTGGTATTGTGTACTGTGGGATTTAACGGAAAGGGGTTTGATTCCATTGGAATTGTGCGCAGTTAGATTTAAAGGGAAGGATTTTGGGTCCATTGGGATTGTGTACAGTGGGATTTAATGGGAAGGGGTTTGGGTCCATTGGGATTGTGTACAGTGGGATTTAATGGGAAGGGGTTTGGGTCCATTGGTATTGTGTACACTGGGAGGGAACAGGAAGGGGTTTGGTTGCATTGGGATTGTGCACAGTGGGATTCAACGGGAAGGGGTTTGGGATTGGGATTCTGAACAGTGGGAGTCAACAGGAAGGGGATTGGGTTCATTGGGATTGTGTACAATGGGAGTGAATGGGAAGGGGTTTGCGTCCACTGGGATTGTGTAAAGTGGGAGAGAATAGGAAGGGGTTTGCCTCCATTGGGAATGTGTTCAGTAGGAGTGAACTGGAAGGGATATGGGTCCATTGGGATTGTGTACAATGGGAGTGAAAAGGAATGGTTTTGGGTCCATTGGGATTGTGTACAGTGGGAGTGAACGGGTAGTGGTTTGGGTCCTTTGAGATTGTGTACAGTGGGAGTGAATGGGAAGTGGTTTGTTTCCAATGTGATTGTGTACAGTGAGAGTGAACGGAAAGTCGTTTGGGTCCTATGGGATTGTGTACATTTGGAGTGAATGGGAAGGGATTTGGTTCCACTGGGATTGTGTTCGGTGGGAGTGAATGGGAAAGGGTTTTAGGGTCGTTTGGGATTGCGTACAGAGAGAGTGAATGCGAAGGGGTTTGTTTACATTGGGATTGTGTCCAATCTGATTGAACAGGAAGGGTTTTGGGGCCATTGGGATTGTGTACAGAGGGAGTGAACAGGAAGGGGTTTGGAACCATTGGGATTGTGTACAGTGTGAGTGAACGGGAAGGGGTTTGGGTCCATTGGGATTGTGTGCAGTGGGAGTGAACGGGTAAGGGTTTGGGTCAATTGGGGTTGTGTACAGTGAAGTGAAGGGGAAGGGGTCTGGTTCTATTGGCATTGTGTACAGTGGATAAATAGGAAGGGGTTTGGGACCATTGGGATTGTGTACAGTGGGATTTCATAGGAAGGGGTTTGGGTCAATTGGGAATGTGTAGAGTGGGATTTAACGGGAAGGGGTTTGGGTCCATTGGGATTGTGCACAGTTGAATTTAAAGGGAAGGAGTTTGGGTCCAATGGGATTGTGTACAGTGGGATTTAATGGGAAGGGGTTTGGGTCCATTGGTATTGTGTACAGTGCGAGTGAACAGGAAGGGGTTTGGGTCCTTTCTGATTGTGTACATTGGGAGGGAACAGGAAGGGGTTTTGGTTGCATTGGGATTGTGCACAGTGGGATTAACCAGGAAAGGGTTTGGGATTGGGAATGTGTACAGTGGGAGTGAACAGGAAGTGGATTGGCTCCATTGGTATTGTGTACAGTGGGAGTGAACAGGAAGGGGTTTGTGTCCATTGGGAACGTGTTCAGTAGGAGTGAACTGGAAGGGATTTGGGTCCATTGGGATTGTGTACAGTGGGAGTGAACGGGAAAGGGTTTGGGATTGGGATTGTGTACAGTGAGCATGAACAGGAAGGGGTTGGGTCCATTGGGATTGTGTACATTGGGAGTAAACGGGAAGTTTTTTGGGATTAGGTTTGTGTACAGTGAGCGTGAACGGGAAGCGCTTTGGGTCCATTGGGATTGTGTACAGTGGGACTGAACGGGAAGGGGTTTGGGATTGGGATTGTGTATAGTGGGAGTGAACGGCAAGGGTTTTGGATCCATTAGGATTGTGTACAGTGGGAGTGAACGGGATGGGGTTTGGGTCCATTGGGATGATGTACAGTGTGAGTGAATGGGAAGGTTTTTGGGTCCATTGGGATTGTGTACAGTGGGAGTGAACGGGATGGGGTTTGGATCTATTGGGATTATGTACAGTGTGAGTGAACGGGAAGGGTTCTGGGTCCATTGGGATTGTGTACAGTGGGAGTGAACGGGAAGGGATTTGGGTCCATTGGGATTGTGTACATTGGCAGTGAATGGGATGGGTTTTGGTTCCGTGGGGTTGTGTACGGTGGGAGTGAAGGGGAAGGTGTTTGGGTCCATTGTGAGTGTGTAATGTCGGACTGAATGGGAAGGGGTTTGGGTCCATTGGGATGGTGTACAGTGGGAGTGAACAGGAAGGGGTTTGGGTGCATTGGGATTGTGTACAGTCGGATTTAAGGGGAAGTGGTTTGGTTCCATTGGGATAGTGTACAGTGGGAGTGAACGGCAAGAGGTTAGGGTCTATTGGGACTGTGCACAAAGGGATTGAACTGGAATGTGTTTGGTTCCATTGGAATTGTGTGCAGTGTGATTGAAAGAGAAGGTGCTTGGGTACATTGGGATTGTGTTCTGTGGGCGTGAACAGGAAGGGGTTTGGGTCCATTGGGATTGCGTACAGTCAGATTTAATGCGAAGGGGTTTGGGTTCATTGGGATTGTGTGGAGTGGGAGTTAATGGAAAGGGGTTTGTGTCGATTCGTATTGTGTACAGTGGATTTAACGAAAAGGGGTTTGGGTTCATTGGGATTGTGTACAGTGGGAGTGAACAGCAAGTGGTTAGGGTCCATTAGGATTGTGTACAGTGGATTTAACGAAAAGGGGTTTGGGTTCATTGGGATTGTGCACAGTTGGAGTGAACGGGAAGTGGTTTGGGTTCATTGTGATTGTGTAAAGTGGGAATGAACGGGAATTGGTTTGTATCCGTCAGGACTGTGTACAGTTGGAGTGAACAGGAAGGGGTTTGGGTCCATTGGTATTGTGTACAGTGGCAGGGAACGGGAAGGGGTTTGGGTCCTTTCTGATTGTGTACATTGGGAGGGAACAGGAAGGGGTTTTGGTTGCATTGGGATTGTGCACAGTGGGATTAACCAGGAAGGGGTTTGGGATTGGGAATGTGTACAGTGGGAGTGAACAGGAAGTGGATTGGCTCCATTGGTATTGTGTACAGTGGGAGTGAACGGGAAGGGTTCTGGGTCCATTGGGATTGTGTACAGTGGGAGTGAACGGGAAGGGATTTGGGTCCATTGGGATTGTGTACATTGGCAGTGAATGGGATGGGTTTCGGTTCCGTTGGGTTGTGTACGGTGGGAGTGAAGGGGAAGGTGTTTGGGTCCATTGTGAGTGTGTAATGTCGGACTGAATGGGAAGGGGTTTGGGTCCATTGGGATGGTGTACAGTGGGAGTGAACAGGAAGGGGTTTGGGTGCATTGGGATTGTGTACAGTCGGATTTAAGGGGAAGTGGTTTGGTTCCATTGGGATAGTGTACAGTGGGAGTGAACGGCAAGAGGTTAGGGTCTATTGGGACTGTGCACAAAGGGATTGAACTGGAATGTGTTTGGTTCCATTGGAATTGTGTGCAGTGTGATTGAAAGAGAAGGTGCTTGGGCACATTGGGATTGTGTTCTGTGGGCGTGAACAGGAAGGGGTTTGGGTCCATTGGGATTGTGTATAGTCGGATTTAATGCAAAGGGGTTTGGGTTCATTGGGATTGTGTAGAGTGGGAGTTAATGAGAAGGGGTTTGTGTCGATTGGTATTGTGTACAGTGGATTTAACGAAAAGGGGTTTGGGTTCATTGGGATTGTGTACAGTGGAAGTGAACAGCAAGTGGTTAGGGTCAATTAGGATTGTGTACAGTGGATTTAACGAAAAGGGGTTTGGGTTCATTGGGATTGTGCACAGTTGGAGTGAACGGGAAGTGGTTTGTGTTCATTGTGATTGGGCAAAGTGGGAATGAACGGGAATTGGTTCGTATCCATCAGGACTGTGTACAGTTGGAGTGAACAGGAAGGGGTTTGGGTCCATTGGTATTGTGTACAGTGGGAGGGAACAGGAAGGGGATCGGGCCAATTGGGATTGTGCATAATGGGATTGAACTGGTACGTGTTTGGTTCCAATAGGATTGTGTACAGTGTGAGTGAACGAGAAGTTGTTTGGGTCCAATGGGATTGTGTACTCTGGGTGTGAACAGGAAGTGGTTTGGGTCCATTGGGATTGTGTACAGTGGGATTTAAAGGGAAGGGGTTTGTGTCCATTGGGATTGTGTAAAGTTTGATTTAAAAGGAAGGGGGTTGATTCCATTGGGATTGTGCACAGTTGGACTTAAAGGGAAGGAGTTTGGGTCCATTGGGATTGTGTACAGTGGGATTTAACGAGATGGGGTTTGGGTCCATTGGGATTGTGTACAGTTGGAGTGAACGGGAAGGGGTTTGGCGCCATTGGGATTGAGTACAGTGGGAGTGAACGGGAAGGGGTTTGGCTCCAATGGGATTGTGTACTCTGGGCGTGAACAGGAAGGGTTTTGGGTCCTTTGGAATTGTGAACAGTGGGATTTAAATGGAAGGGGTTTGTTTCCATTGCGAATGTGTAAAGTGGGATTTAAAAGGAAGGGGGTTGATTCCATTGGCATTGTGCACAGTTGGATTTAAAGGGAAGGAGTTTGGGTCCATTGGGATTGTGTACAGTTGGAGTGAACGGGAAGGGATTTGGGTTCATTGGGATTGTGTCAAGTGGGAATGAACGGGAATGGCTTTGCGTCCATCAGGACTTTGTACACTGGGAGTGAACAGGAAGGGTTTTGGTTCCATTCGGATTGTGTACAGTGGGAGTGAACGGGAAGGGATGTGGGTCCATTGGGATTGTGTGCAGTTGGAGTGATCGGGAAGGGGTTCGGGTCCTTTGGAATTGTGTACAGTGGGATTGAACGGGTAGGGATTTGAGATTGGGTTGTGTAGAGTGGGAGTGAATGGGAAGCGGTCTGGGTCAATGGGGATTGTTGTACAGTTTGAGTGAACGGGAAGGGGTTTCGAACTATTGGGGTTGTGTACAGTGGGAGTGAACTGGAAGGGGTTTGGGTCCTTTGGGATTGAGTACAGTGGGAGTGAACGGGAAGGGGTTTGGGTCCTTTGGGATTGTGCACATTGGGAGTGAACGGCAAGGGATTTGGTGCCTTTGGGATTGTGTACATTGGGAGTGATGGGAAGGATTTTATTTCGATTGGGATTGTGTACTGTGGGAGTGAACGGGAAGGCATTTGGGTGTACTGGGATTGTGTACATTTGGTGTGAACGGGAAGGGATTTGGTTCTACTGGGATTGTGTTCGGTGGGACTGAATGGGAAAGTGTTTTTGGGTCGATTGGGATTGCGTACAGAGAGAGTGAATACGAAGGGCGTTGTTTACATTGGGACTGTGTACAATTTGAGTGAACGGGAAGGGTTTTGGGGCCATTGGAATTGTGCACAGTGTGAGTGAACGGGAAGGGGATTGGTTCAATTCGGATTGTGCACAGTGGAAGTGAAATGGAAGGTGTTTGTGTCCATTGGGATTGTGCACAGTTGAAGTGAACGGGAAGGAGTTTGGGTCCATTGGGATTGTGTACAGTGGGATTTAAAGGGAAGGGGTTTGGGTCCTTTGGGATTGTGTACAGTGTGAGTGAACGGGAAGGGGTTTCGGTCCATTGGGATTGTGTACAGTGGGAGTGAACGGGAAGGTGTTAGGGTCCTTTGGGTTTGTGTACAGTGAGGTGAAGGGGAGGGGCTCTGGTTCCATTGGGATTGTGTACAGTGGGAGTGAATCGGAAGGGGTTTGTGTCCATTGGGATTGTGTACAGTGTGAGTGAATGGGAACTAGTTTGAGTCCATTTAGATTGTGTACAGTGGGAGTGAATGGGAAGGGGTTTGTTTCCAGTGTGATTGTGTACAGTGGGAGTGAACGGGAAGGGGTTTGGAATTTTGATTGTGTACAGTGGGAGTGAATGGGAAGGGGTTTGGTTCAATTGGGACTGTGTACAGTGAGAGTGAACGGAAGGTGGTTTGGGTCCATCGGGATTGTGTACAGTGGGAGTGAACGGGAAGGGGTTTGGGATTGGGATTGTGTACAGTAGGAGTGAACAGGAAGGGCATTGAGACCAGTGGAATTGTGTACAGTGGGAGTGAATGGGAAGGGGTTTGGGTCCATCGGGATTGTGTACAGTCAGAGTGAATGGGAAGCGGTTTGGTTCCATCGGGATTGTGTACAGTGGGAGTGAATGGGAAGCGGTTTGGTTCCATCGGGATTGTGTACATTTGGAATGAATGGGAAGCGGTTTGGATCAATTGGGATTGTGTACGGTGGGAGTGAAGGGGAAGGGGTTTGGTTGCATTTGTATTGTGTACAGTGGGAGTGAACAGGAAGGGGTTTGGGTCCATTGGGATTGAGTACAGTGGGAGTGAACAGGACGGGGTTTGGGTCCATTGGGATTGTGTACAGCGGGAGTGAACGGGAAGGGGTTTGGGTCCATTGGGATTGTGTACAATGGGAGTGACGGGGAAGGGGTTTCGGTGCATTGGGATTGTGTACAGTGGGAGTGAACGGGAAGGGGTTTCGGTGCATTGGGATTGTGTACATTGGGATTTCAGTGGAATTGGTTCGGTTGCTTTGGGATTGTGTACAGTGGAATCAACGGGAAGGGTTTTGGGTCCAATGGGATTGTTTACAGTGGGAGTGAATAGGAAGGGGTTTACATCCATTGGGATTGTGTACAGTGGGATTTCATGGGAAGGGGTTTGGGTCCATTGGGAATGTGTAGAGTGTGATTTAACGGGAAGGGGTTTGGGTCCTTTGGGATTGTGTAAAGTGGGATTTAACAGGAAGGTGTTAGATTCCATTGCGATTGTGCACAGTTGGATTTAAATGGAAAAGGTTTGGGTCCATTGGGATTGTGTACAGTGGGATTTAATGGGAAGGGGTTTGGGTCCATTGGTATTGTGTACAGTGCGAGTGAACAGGAAGGGGTTTGGGTCCTTTCTGATTGTATACATTGGGAGGGAACAGGAAGAGGTTTTGGTTGCATTGGGATTGTGCACAGTGGGATTAACCGGGAAGGGTTTAGGGATTGGGAATGTGAACAGTGGGAGTGAACAGGAAGTGGATTGGGTTCATTGGGATTGTGTACAGTGGGAGCGAATGGGAAGGGGTTTGTGTCCATTGGGAACGTGTTCAGTAGGAGTGAACTGGAAGGGATTTGGGTCCATTGGGATTGTGTGCAGTGAGAGTGAACTGCAAGGGTTTTGGGTCCATTGGGCTTGTGTACAGTGGTAGTGATTGGGAAGGGGTTTGGGATTCGGATTGTGTACAGTGAGCATGAACAGGAAGGGGTTGGGTCCATTGGGATTGTGTACAGTGAGATTGAACGGAAAGTTTTTAGGGTCCTTTGGGATTATGTACAGTGGAAGGAAACGGGAAGGTTTTTGGGATTAGGTTTCTGTACAGTGAGCGTGAACGGGAAGTGCTTTGGGTCCATTGGGATTGTGTACGTTGTCAGTGAATGGGGTGGGTTTCGGTTCCGTGGGGTTGTGTGCGGTGGGAGTGAAGGGGAAGGTGTTTGGGTCCATGGTGAGTGTGTAATGTCGGACTGAATGGGAAGGGGTTTGGGTCCAAGGGATTGTGCACAGTGGGAGTGAACAGGAAGGGGTTTTGGTGCACTGGGATTGTGTACTGTGGGAGTGAACAAGTAGGGGTTTGGGTCCATTGGGATGGTGTACAGTGTGATTGAAAGAGAAGGTGTTTGGGTACATTGGGATTGTGTTCTGTGTGCGTGAACAGGAAGGGGTTTGGGTCCATTGTGTTTGCGTACAGTGGGATTTAATGCGAAGGGGTTTGGGCTCATTGGGATTGTGTGGAGTGGGAGTTAATGGAAAGGGGTTTCTGTCGATTGGTATTGTGTACAGTGGATTTAACGAAAAGGGGTTTGGGTTCATTGGGATTTTGCACAGTTGGAGTGAACGGGAAGTGGTTTGGGTTCATTGTGATTGTGTAAAGTGGGAATGAACGGGAATTGGTTTGTATCCATCAGGACTGTGTACAGTTGGAGTGAACAGGAAGGGGTTTGGGTCCATTGGTATTGTGTACAGTGGGAGGGAACGGGAAGGGGATCGGGCCAATTGGGATTGTGCATAATGGGATTGAAATGATACGTGTTTTGTTCCAATAGGATTGTGTACAGTGTGAGTGAACGAGAAGTTGTTTGGGTCCAATGGGATTGTGTACTCTGGGTGTGAACAGGAAGTGGTTTGGGTCCATTGGGATTGTGTACAGTGGGATTTAAAGGGAAGGGGTTTGTGTCCATTGGGATTGTGTAAAGTTTGATTTAAAAGGAAGGGGGTTGATTCCATTGGGATTGTGCACAGTTAGATTTAAAGGGAAGGTGTTTGGGTCCATTGGGATTGTGTACAGTGGGAGTGAACTGGAAGGGATCGCGTCCATTGGGATTGTGCACAACGGGATTGAACTCGAACATGTTTGGTTCCATTGGGATTGTGTACAGTGTGAGTGAACGGGAAGGGATTTCGGGCTATTGGGGTTGAGTAAAGTGGTAGTGAACGACAAGGGGTTTGGCGCCATTGGGATTGAGTACAGTGGGAGTGAACGGGAAGGGGTTTGGGTCCATTGGGATTGTGTACAATGGGATTTATCAGGAAGTGTTTTGGTTACCATTCAGATTGTGTACAGCGGGAGTGAACGAGAAGGTGTTTGGGTCCATTGGGATTGTGTTCTGTGGACTTGAACAGGAAGGGGTTTGGGTTCATTGGGATTGTGTACAGAGTGAGTGAACGAGAAGGTGTTTGGGTCCATTGGGATTGTGTTCTGTGGGCTTGAACAGGAAGGGGTTTGGGTTCATTGGGATTGTGTACAGTTGGATTTAATGGGAAGGGGTTTGGGTCCATTGGTATTGTGTACTGTGGGATTTAACGGAAAGGGGTTTGATTCCATTGGAATTGTGCGCAGTTAGATTTAAAGGGAAGGTGTTTGGGTCCATTGGGATTGTGTACAGTGGGATTCAAAGAGATGGGGTTTGGGTCCAATTGGATTGTGTACAGTTGGAGTGAACGGGAAGGGGTTTGGCGCCATTGGGATTGAGTACAGTGGGAGTGAACGGGAAGGGGTTTGGCTCCAATGGGATTGTGTACTCTGGGCGTGAACAGGAAGGGTTTTGGGTCCATTGGAATTGTGAACAGTGGGATTTAAATGGAAGGGGTTTGTTTCCATTGCGAATGTGTAAAGTGGGATTTAAAAGGAAGGGGGTTGATTCCATTGGCATTGTGCACAGTTGGATTTAAAGGGAAGGAGTTTGGGTCCATTGGGATTGTGTACAGTGGGATTTAACGAGATGGGGTTTGGGTCCATTGGGATTGTGTACAGTTGGAGTGAACGGGAAGGGATTTGGGTTCATTGGGATTGTGTCAAGTGGGAATGAACGGGAATGGCTTTGCGTCCATTTGTGCAGTGGGAGTGAACAACAAGGGATTAGAGTCCATTAGGATTGTTTCCAGTGGGAGTGAACGCTAAGGGGAATGGTTCCATTGGGATTGTGCATAGTTGGAGTGAACGGGAAGTGGTTTGGGTTCATTGTGATTGTGTAAAGTGGGAATGAACGGGAATTGGTTTGCGTCCATCAGGACTGGGTACAGTTGGAGTGAACAGGAGGGGGTTTGGGTCCATTTGGATTGTGTACAGTGGGATTTACCTGGTACGTGTTTGATTCCACTGGGATTGTGTACAGTGTGAGTGAACAAGAAGTTGTTTGGGTCCAATGGGATTGTGTACTTGGGCGTGAACAGGAGAGGTTTGGGTCCATTGGGATTGTGTACAGTGGGATTTAAAGGGAAGGGGTTTGTGTCCATTGGGATTGTGTAAAGTTTGATTTAAAAGGAAGGGGGTTGATTCCATTGGGATTGTGCACAGTTGGATTTAAAGGGAATGTGTTTGGGTCCATTGGGATTGTGTACAGTGGGATTTAACGAGATGGGGTTTGGGTCCATTGGGATTGTGTACAGTTGGAGTGAACGGGAAGGGATTTGGGTTCATTGGGATTGTGTAAAGTGGGAATGAACGGGAATAGCTTTGTGTCCGTCAGGATTGTGTACAGTGGGAGTGAACAGGAAGGGTTTTGGTCCATTGGGCTTGTGTACAGTGGGAGTGAACGTGAAGGGGTTTGGGTCCATTGGGATTGTGTGCAGTTGGAGTGATCGGGAAGGGGTTCGGGTCCATTGGAATTGTATACAGTGGGAGTGAACGGAAGGGATTTGAGATTGTGTTGTGTAGAGTGGGAGTCAATGGGTAACGGTTTTGGTCAATGGGAATTGTGTAGAGTATGAGTGAACGGGAAGGGGTTTCGGGCTATTGGGATTGAGTACAGTGGGAGTGAACGGGAAGGGGTTTAGGTCAAATGGGATTGTGTACTCTGGGCGTGTAAAGGAAGGGTTTTGGGTCCATTGGAATTGTGAACAGTGGGATTTAAATGGAAGGGGTTTGTGTCCATTGCGATTGTGTAAAGTGAGATTTAAAAGGAAGGGGGTTGATTCCATTGGGATTGTGCACAGTTGGATTTAAAGGGAAGGAGTTTGGGTCCATTGGGATTGTGTACAGTTGGAGTGAACGGGAAGGGATTTGGGTTCATTGGGATTGTGTCAAGTGGGAATGAACGGGAATGGCTTTGCGTCCATCAGGATTGTGTACAGTGGGAGTGAACAGGAAGGGTTTTGGTTCCATTCGGATTTTGTACAGTGGGAGTGAATAGGAAGAGGTTTGGGTCCATTGGGATTGTGTGCAGTTGGAGTGATCGGGAAGTGGTTCGGGTCCTTTGGAATTGTGTACAGTGGGATTGAACAGGTAGGGATTTGAGATTGGGTTGTGTAGAGTGGGAATGAATGGCAATCGGTTCCGTTCAATGGGGATTGTTGTACAGTTTGAGTGAATGGGAAGGTTTTTGGGTCCATTGGGATTGTGTACAGTGGGAGTGAACGGGATTGGGATTGGATCCATTGGGATTATGTACAGTGTGAGTGAACGGGAAGGGTTCTGTGTCCATTGGGATTGTGTACAGTGGGAGTGAACGGGAAGGGATTAGGGTCCATTGGGATTGTGTACATTGGCAGTGAATGGGATGGGTTTCTGTTCCGTGGGGTTGTGTACGGTGGGAGTGAAGGGGAAGGTGTTTGGGTCCATTGTGAGTGTGTAATGTCCGTCCGAATGGGAAGGGGTTTGGGTCCAAGGGATTGTGCACAGTGGGAGTGAACAGGAAGGGGTTTTGGTGCACTGGGATTGTGTACTGTTGGAGTGAACAAGTAGGGGTTTGGGTCCATTGGGATGGTGTACAGTGGGAGTGAACAGGAAGGGGTTTGGGTGCATTGGGATTGTGTACAGTCGGATTTAAGGGGAAGTGGTTAGGTTCCATTGGGATAGTGTACAGTGGGAGTGAACGGCAAGGCGTTAGGGTCCATTAGGATTGTGTACAGAGTGATTGAACGGGAAGGGGATCGGGCCAATTGGGATTGTGCACAAAGGGATTTATCTGGAACGTGTTTGGTTCCAATCGGATTGTGTACTCTGGGCGTGAACAGGAAGGGGTTTGGGTCCATTGGGATTGCGTACAGTGGGATTTAAAGGGAAGGGGTTTGTGTCCATTGGGATTGTGTAAAGTTTGATTTAAAAGGAAGGGGGTTGATTCCATTGGGATTGTGCACAGTTAGATTCAAAGGGAAGGTGTTTGGGTCCATTGGGATTGTGTACAGTGGGATTTAACGAGATGGGGTTTGGGTCCAATTGGATTGTGTACAGTTGGAGTGAACGGAAAGGGATTTGGGTTCATTGGGATTGTGTAAAGTGGGAATGAACGGGAATGGCTTTGTGTCCATTCGGATTGTGTACAGTGGGAGTGAACAGGAAGGGTTTTGGTCCATTGGGATTGTGTACAGTGGGAGTGAACGGGAAGGGGTTTGGCGCCATTGGGATTGAGTACAGTGGGAGTGGACGGAAAGGGGTTTGGGTCCAATGGGATTGTGTACTCTGGGCGAGAACAGGAAGGGTTTTGGGTCCATTGGAATTGTGAACAGTGGGATTTAAATGGAAGGGGTTTGTGTCCATTGCGAATGTGTAAAGTGGGACTTAAAAGGAAGGGGGTTGATTCCATTGGGATTGTGCACAGTTGGATTTAAAGGGAAGGAGTTTGGGTCCATTGGGATTGTGTAGACTGGGATTTAATGAAATGGGGTTTGGGTCCATTGGGATTGTGTACAGTTGGAGTGAATGGGAAGGGATTTGGGTTCATTGGGATTGTGTAAAGTGGGAATGAACGGGAATGGCTTTGCGTCCATCAGGATTGTGTACAGTGGGAGTGAACAGGAAGGGTTTTGGTTCCATTCAGATTGTGTACAGTGGGAGTGAACGGGAAGGGGTTTGGGTCCATTGGGATTGTGTGCAGTTGGAGTGATCGGGAAGGGGTTCGGGTCCTTTGGAATTGTGTACACTGGGATTGAACGGGTAGGGATTTGAGATTGGGTTGTGTAGAGTGGGAGTGAATGGGAAGCGGTTTGGGTCAATGGGGATTGTTGTACAGTTTGAGTGAACGGAAGGTGTTTCGGGCTATTGGGGTTGTGTACAGTGGGAGTGAACGGGAAGGGGTTTGGGTCCTTTGGGATTGAGTACAGTGGGAGTGAACGGGAAGGGGTTTGGGTCCTTTGGGATTGTGTAAAGTGGGAATGAACGGGAATGGCTTTGCGTCCATCAGGATTGTGTACAGTGCGAGTGAACAGGAAGGGTTTTGGTTCCATTCAGATTTGGTTCCACTGGGTTTGTGTCCATTGGGATTGTGTACAGTCTGAGTGAACGGGAAGTAGTTTGGGTCCATTTAGATTGTGTACAGTGGGAGTGAATGGGAAGGGGTTTGGGATTGGGATTGTGTACAGTAGGAGTGAACAGGAAGGGCATTGAGACCAGTGGGATTGTGTACAGTGGGAGAGAATGGGAAGGGGTTTGGGTCCATCGGGATTGTGTACAGTCAGAGTGAATGGGAAGGGGTTTGGTTCCATCGGGATTGTGTACATTTGGAATGAATGGGAAGCAGTTTGGATCAATTGGGTTTGTGTACGGTGGGAGTGAAAGGAAGGGGTTTGGTTGCATTTGGATTTTGTACAGTGGGAGTGAACAGGAAGAGGTTTCGGTGCATTGGGATTGCGCACAGTGGGAGTGAACAGGACGGGGTTTGGGTCCATTGGGATTGAGTACAGTGGGAGTGAACAGGACGGGGTTTGGGTCCATTGGGATTGAGTACAGTGGGAGTGAACAGGACGGGGTTTGGGTCCATTGGGATTGTGTACAGTGGGAGTGAATGGGAAGGGGTTTGGGTCCATTGGGATTGTGTATAGTGGGAGTGAATGGGAAGGGGTTTGGGTCCATTGGGATTGTGTACAGTGGGAGTGAACAGGACGGGGTTTCGGTGCATTGGGATTGTGTACAGTGGGAGTGAACAGGAAGGGGTTTGGGTGCATTGGGATTGTGTACAGTCGGATTTAAGGGGAAGTGGTTCGGGTGCTTTGGGATTGTGTACAGTGGAATCAACGGGAAGGGTTTTGGGTCCAATGGGATTGTTTACAGTGGGAGTGAATAGGCAGGGGTTTCCGTCCATTGGGATTGTGTACAGTGGGATTTAAAGGGAAGGGGTTTGTGTCCATTGGGATTGTGTAAAGTTTGATTTAAAAGGAAGGGGGTTGATTCCATTGGGATTGTGCACAGTTGGATTTAAAGGGAATGTGTTTGGGTCCATTGGGATTGTGTGCAGTGGGATTTAACGAGATGGGGTTTGGGTCCATTGGGATTGTGTACAGTTGGAGTGAACGGGAAGGGATTTGGGTTCATTGGGATTGTGTAAAGTGGGAATGAACGGGAATAGCTTTGTGTCCATCAGGATTGTGTACAGTGGGAGTGAACAGGAAGGGTTTTGGTCCATTGGGCTTGTGTACAGTGGGAGTGAACGTGAAGGGGTTTGGGTCCATTGGGATTGTGTGCAGTTGGAGTGATCGGGAAGGGGTTCGGGTCCATTGGAATTGTATACAGTGGGAGTGAACGGAAGGGATTTGAGATTGTGTTGTGTAGAGTGGGAGTCAATGGGTAACGGTTTTGGTCAATGGGAATTGTGTAGAGTTTGAGTGAATGGGAAGGGGTTTCGGGCTATTGGGATTGAGTACAGTGGGAGTGAACGGGAAGGGGTTTAGGTCAAATGGGATTATGTACAGTGTGAGTGAACGGGAAGGGTTCGGTGTCCATTGGGATTGTGTACAGTGGGAGTGAACGGGAAGGGATTAGGGTCCATTGGGATTGTGTACATTGGCAGTGAATGGGATGGGTTTCTGTTCCGTGGGGTTGTGTACGGTGGGAGTGAAGGGGAAGGTGTTTGTGTCCATTGTGAGTGTGTAATGTCCGTCCGAATGGGAAGGGGTTTGGGTCCAAGGGATTGTGCACAGTGGGAGTGAACAGGAAGGGGTTTTGGTGCACTGGGATTGTGTACTGTGGGAGTGAACAAGTAGGGGTTTGGGTCCATCGGGATGGTGTACAGTGGGAGTGAACAGGAAGGGGTTTGGGTGCATTGGGATTGTGTACAGTCGGATTTAAGGGGAAGTGGTTAGGTTCCATTGGGATAGTGTACAGTGGGAGTGAACGGCAAGGCGTTAGGGTCCATTAGGATTGTGTACAGAGTGATTGAACGGGAAGGGGATCGGGCCAATTGGGATTGTGCACAAAGGGATTTATCTGGAACGTGTTTGGTTCCAATGGGATTGTGTACTCTGGGCGTGAACAGGAAGGGGTTTGGGTCCATTGGGATTGCGTACAGTGGGATTTAAAGGGAAGGGGTTTGTGTCCATTGGGATTGTGTAAAGTTTGATTTAAAAGGAAGGGGGTTGATTCCATTGGGATTGTGCACAGTTAGATTCAAAGGGAAGGTGTTTGGGTCCATTGGGATTGTGTACAGTGGGATTTAACGAGATGGGGTTTGGGTCCAATTGGATTGTGTACAGTTGGAGTGAACGGAAAGGGATTTGGGTTCATTGGGATTGTGTAAAGTGGGAATGAACGGGAATGGCTTTGTGTCCATTCGGATTGTGTACAGTGGGAGTGAACAGGAAGGGTTTTGGTCCATTGGGATTGTGTACAGTGGGAGTGAACGGGAAGGGGTTTGGCGCCATTGGGATTGAGTACAGTGGGAGTGGACGGGAAGGGGTTTGGGTCCAATGGGATTGTGTACTCTGGGCGAGAACAGGAAGGGTTTTGGGTCCATTGGAATTGTGAACAGTGGGATTTAAATGGAAGGGGTTTGTGTCCATTGCGAATGTGTAAAGTGGGACTTAAAAGGAAGGGGGTTGATTCCATTGGGATTGTGCACATTTGGATTTAAAGGGAAGGAGTTTGGGTCCATTGGGATTGTGTAGACTGGGATTTAATGAAATGGGGTTTGGGTCCATTGGGATTGTGTACAGTTGGAGTGAACGGGAAGGGATTTGGGTTCATTGGGATTGTGTAAAGTGGGAATGAACGGGAATGGCTTTGCGTCCATCAGGATTGTGTACAGTGGGAGTGAACAGGAAGGGTTTTGGTTCCATTCAGATTGTGTACAGTGGGAGTGAACGGGAAGGGGTTTGGGTCCATTGGGATTGTGTGCAGTTGGAGTGATCGGGAAGGGGTTCGGGTCCTTTGGAATTGTGTACACTGGGATTGAACGGGTAGGGATTTGAGATTGGGTTGTGTAGAGTGGGAGTGAATGGGAAGCGGTTTGGGTCAATGGGGATTGTTGTACAGTTTGAGTGAACGGAAGGTGTTTCGGGCTATTGGGGTTGTGTACAGTGGGAGTGAACGGGAAGGGGTTTGGGTCCTTTGGGATTGAGTACAGTGGGAGTGAACGGGAAGGGGTTTGGGTCCTTTGGGATTGTGTAAAGTGGGAATGAACGGGAATGGCTTTGCGTCCATCAGGATTGTGTACAGTGGGAGTGAACAGGAAGGGTTTTGGTTCCATTCAGATTTGGTTCCACTGGGTTTGTGTCCATTGGGATTGTGTACAGTGTGAGTGAACGGGAAGTAGTTTGGGTCCATTTAGATTGTGTACAGTGGGAGTGAATGGGAAGGGGTTTGGGATTGGGATTCTGTACAGTAGGAGTGAACAGGAAGGGCATTGAGACCAGTGGGATTGTGTACAGTGGGAGTGAATGGGAAGGGGTTTGTGTCCATCGGGATTGTGTACAGTCAGAGTGAATGGGAAGGGGTTTGGTTGCATTTGGATTGTGTACAGTGGGAGTGAACAGGAAGGGGTTTCGGTCCATTGGGATTGTGTACACTGGGATTTCATGGGAAGGGGTTTGGGTCCATTGGGAATGTGTAGAGTGGGATTTAACGGGAAGGGGTTTGGGTCCATTGGGATTGTGTACATTGGGAGTGAACGGGAAGGGATTTGGTGCCTTTGGGATTGTGTACATTGGGAGTGATGGGAAGGATTTTCGTTCGATTGGGATTGTGTACTGTGGGAGTGAATGGGAATGCATGTGGGTGTACTGGGATTGTGTACATTTGGTGTGAACGGGAAGGGATTTGGTTCCACTGGGATTGTGTTCGGTGGGACTCAATGGGAAAGGGATTTTGGGTCGATTGGGATTGCGTACAGAGAGAGTGAATGCGAAGGGCTTTGTTTACATTGGGATTGTGTACAATTTGACTGAACGGGAATGGATTTGGGGCCATTGGGACTGTGTACAGTGTGAGTTAACGGGAAGGGGATTGGTTCAATTGGGATTGTGCACAGTGGAAGTGAAATGGAAGGTGTTTGTGTCCATTGGGATTGTGCACAGTTGAAGTGAACGGGAAGGAGTTTGGGTCCATTGGGATTGTGTACAGACGGATTTAAAGGGAAGGGGTTTGGGTCCATTGGGATTGTGTACAGTGTGAGTGAACGGGAAGGGGTTTCGGTCCATTGGGATTGTGTACAGTGGGAGTGAACGGGAAGGTGTTAGGGTCCATTGGTTTTGTGTACAGTGAGGTGAAGGGGAGGGGGTCTGGTTCTATTGGGATTGTGTACAGTGGGAGTGAATAGGAAGGGGTTTGTGTCCATTGGGATTGTGTACAGTGTGAGTGAACGGGAAGTAGTTTGGGTCCATTTAGATTGTGTACAGTGGGAGTGAACGGGAAGGGGTTTGGGATTTTGATTGTGTACAGTGGGAGTGAATGGGAAGGGGTTTGGTTCAATTGGGACTGTGTACAGTGAGAGTGAACGGAAAGTGGTTTGGGTCCATCGGGATTGTGTACAGTGGGAGTGAACGGGAAGGTGTTTGGGATTGGGATTGTGTACAGTAGGAGTGAACAGGAAGGGCATTGAGACCAGTGGGATTGTGTACAGTGGGAGTGAATGGGAAGGGGTTTGGGTCCATCGGGATTGTGTACATTTGGAATGAATGGGAAGCGGTTTGGATCAATTGGGATTGTGTACGGTGGGAGTGAAGGGGAAGGGGCTTGGTTGCATTTGTATTGTGTACATTGGGAGTGAACAGGAAGGGGTTTCGGTGCATTGGGATTGTGTACATTGGGATTTCAGTGGAATTGGTTCGGTTGCTTTGGGATTGTGTACAGTGGAATCAACGGGAAGGGTTTTGGGTCCAATGGTTTTGTTTACAGTGGGAGTGAATAGGAAGGGGTTGACATCCATTGGGATTGTGTACAGTGGGATTTCATGGGAAGGGGTTTGGGTCCATTGGGAATGTGTAGAGTGGGATTTAACGGGAAGGGTTTTGGGTCCATTGGGATTGTGTAAAGTGGGATTTAAATGGAAGGAGTTTGGGTCCATTGGGATTGTGTACTGTGGGATTTAATGGGAAGGGGTTTGGGTCCATTGGTATTGTGTACAGTGCGAGTGAACAGGAAGGGGTTTGGGTCCTTTCTGATTGTGTACATTGGGAGGGAACAGGAAGGGGTTTTGGTTGCATTGGGATTGTGCACAGTGGGATTAACCGGGAAGGGGTTTGGGATTGGGAATGTGAACAGTGGGAGTGAACAGGAAGTGGATTGGGTTCATTGGGATTGTGTACAGTGGGAGCGAATGGGAAGGGGTTTGTGTCCATTGGGAACGTGTTCAGTAGGAGTGAACTGGAAGGGATTTGGGTCCATTGGGATTGTGTGCAGTGAGAGTGAACTGCAAGGGTTTTGGGTCCATTGGACTTGTGTACAGTGGGAGTGAATGGGAAGGGGTTTGGGATTCGGATTGTGTGCAGTGAGCATGAACAGGAAGGGGTTGGGTCCATTGGGATTGTGTACAGTGGGATTTAAAGGGAAGGGGTTTGTGTCCATTGGGATTGTGTAAAGTTTGATTTAAAAGGAAGGGGGTTGATTCCATTGGGATTGTGCACAGTTGGATTTAAAGGGAATGTGTTTGGGTCCATTGGGATTGTGTACAGTGGGATTTAACGAGATGGGGTTTGGGTCCATTGGGATTGTGTACAGTTGGAGTGAACGGGAGGGGATTTGGGTTCATTGGGATTGTGTAAAGTGGGAATGAACGGGAATAGATTTGTGTCCATCAGGATTGTGTACAGTGGGAGTGAACAGGAAGGGTTTTGGTCCATTGGGCTTGTGTACAGTGGGAGTGAACGTGAAGGGGTTTGGGTCCATTGGGATTGTGTGCAGTTGGAGTGATCGGGAAGGGGTTCGGGTCCATTGGAATTGTATACAGTGGGAGTGAACGGAAGGGATTTGAGATTGTGTTGTGTAGAGTGGGAGTCAATGGGTAACGGTTTTGGTCAATGGGAATTGTGTAGAGTTTGAGTGAACGGGAAGGGGTTTCGGGCTATTGGGGTTCTGTACAGTGGGAGTGAACGGGAAGGGGTTTGGCGCCATTGGGATTGAGTACAGTGGGAGTGAACGGGAAGGGGTTTGGGTCCAATGGGATTGTGTACTCTGGGCGTGAAAAGGAAGGGTTTTGGGTCCATTGGAATTGTGAACAGTGGGATTTAAATGGAAGGGGTTTGTGTCCATTGCGATTGTGTAAAGTGAGATTTAAAAGGAAGGGGGTTGATTCCATTGGGATTGTGCACAGTTGGATTTAAAGGGGAGGAGTTTGGGTCCATTGGGATTGTGTGCAGTGGGATTTAACGAGATGGGGTTTGGGTCCATTGGGATTGTGTACAGTTGGAGTGAACGGGAAGGGATTTGGGTTCAGTGGGATTGTGTCAAGTGGGAATGAACGGGAATGGCTTTGCGTCCATCAGGATTGTGTACAGTGGGAGTGAACAGGAAGGGTTTTGGTTCCATTCGGATTTTGTACAGTGGGAGTGAACGGGAAGGGGTTTGGGTCCATTGGGATTTTGTGCAGTTGGAGTGATCGGGAAGTGGTTCGGGTCCTTTGGAATTGTGTACAGTGGGATTGAACAGGTAGGGATTTGAGATTGGGTTGTGTAGAGTGGGAGTGAATGGCAATCGGTTTCGTTCAATGGGGATTGTTGTACAGTTTGAGTGAATGGGAAGGTTTTTGGGTCCATCAGGATTGTGTACAGTGGGAGTGAACAGGAAGGGTTTTGGTTCCATTCGGATTTTGTACAGTGGGAGTGAACGGGAAGGGGTTTGGGTCCATTGGGATTGTGTGCAGTTGGAGTGATCGGGAAGTGGTTCGGGTCCTTTGGAATTGTGTACAGTGGGATTGAACTGGTAGGGATTTGAGATTGGGTTGTGTAGAGTGGGAGTGAATGGCAATCGGTTTCGTTCAATGGGGATTGTTGTACAGTTTGAGTGAATGGGAAGGTTTTTGGGTCCATTGCGATTGTGTACAGTGGGAGTGAACGGGATTGGGTTTGGATCCATTGGGATTATGTACAGTGTGAGTGAACGGGAAGGGTTCTGTGTCCATTGGGATTGTGTACAGTGGGAGTGAACGGGAAGGGGTTAGGGTCCATTGGGATTGTGTACATTGGCAGTGAATGGGATGGGTTTCTGTTCCGTGGGGTTGTGTACGGTGGGAGTGAAGGGGAAGGTGTTTGGGTCCATTGTGAGTGCGTAATGTCCGTCTGAATGGGAAGGGGTTTGGGTCCAAGGGATTGTGCACAGTGGGAGTGAACAGGAAGGGGTTTTGGTGCACTGGGATTGTGTACTGTGGGAGTGAACAAGTAGGGGTTTGGGTGCATTGGGATTGTGTACAGTCGGATTTAAGGGGAAGTGGTTAGGTTCCATTGGGATAGTGTACAGTGGGAGTGAACGGCAAGGCGTTAGGGTCCATTAGGATTGTGTACAGAGTGATTGAACGGGAAGGGGATCGGGCCAATTGGGATTGTGCACAAAGGGATTTATCTGGAACGTGTTTGGTTCCAATCGGATTGTGTACTCTGGGCGTGAACAGGAAGCGGTTTGGGTTCATTGGGATTGCGTACAGTGGGATTTAAAGGGAAGGGTTTTGTGTCCATTGGGATTGTGTAAAGTTTGATTTAAAAGGAAGGGGGTTGATTCCATTGGGATTGTGCACAGTTAGATTCAAAGGGAAGGTGTTTGGGTCCATTGGGATTGTGTACAGTGGGATTTAACGAGATGGGGTTTGGGTCCAATTGGATTGTGTACAGTTGGAGTGAACGGAAAGGGATTTGGGTTCATTGGGATTGTGTAAAGTGGGAATGAACGGGAATAGCTTTGTGTCCATCAGGATTGTGTACAGTGGGAGTGAACAGGAAGGGTTTTGGTCCATTGGGATTGTGTACAGTGGGAGTGAACGGGAAGGGGTTTGGCGCCATTGGGATTGAGTACAGTGGGAGTGGACGGGAAGGGGTTTGGGTCCAATGGGATTGTGTACTCTGGGCGAGAACAGGAAGGGTTTTGGGTCCATTGGAATTGTGAACAGTGGGATTTAAATGGAAAGGGTTTGTGTCCATTGCGAATGTGTAAAGTGGGACTTAAAAGGAAGGGGGTTGATTCCTTTGGGATTGTGCACAGTTGGATTTAAAGGGAAGGAGTTTGGGTCCATTGGGATTGTGTAGACTGGGATTTAATGAAATGGGGTTTGGGTCCATTGGGATTGTGTACAGTTGGAGTGAACGGGAAGGGATTTGGGTTCATTGGGATTGTGTAAAGTGGGAATGAATGGGAATGGCTTTGCGTCCATCAGGATTGTGTACAGTGGGAGTGAACAGGAAGGGGTTTGGGTCCATTCAGATTGTGTACAGTGGGAGTGAACGGGAAGGGGTTTGGGTCCATTGGGATTGTGTGCAGTTGGAGTGATCGGGAAGGGGTTCGGGTCCTTTGGAATTGTGTACACTGGGATTGAACGGGTAGGGTTTTGAGATTGGGTTGTGTAGAGTGGGAGTGAATGGGAAGCGGTTTGGGTCAATGGGGATTGTTGTACAGTTTGAGTGAACGGAAGGTGTTTCGGGCTATTGGGGTTGTGTACAGTGGGAGTGAACGGGAAGGGGTTTGGGTCCTTTGGGATTGAGTACAGTGGGAGTGAACGGGAAGGGGTTTGGGTCCTTTGGGATTGTGTAAAGTGGGAATGAACGGGAATGGCTTTGCGTCCATCAGGATTGTGTACAGTGGGAGTGAACAGGAAGGGTTTTGGTTCCATTCAGATTGTGTACAGTGGGAGTGAACGGGAAGGATTTTCGTTCGATTGGGATTGTGTACTGTGGGAGTGAACGGCAAGGCATGTGGGTGTACTGGGATTGTGTACATTTGTTGTGAACGGGAAGGGATTTGGTTCTACTGGGATTGTGTTCGGTGGGACTGAATGGGAAAGGGATTTTGCTTCGATTGGGATTGCGTACAGAGAGAGTGAATGCGAAGGGCTTTTTTTACATTGGGATTGTGTACAATTTGAGTGAACGGGAAGGGTTTTGGGGCCATTGGGATTGTGTACAGTGTGAGTGAATGGGAAGGGCATTGTTTCAATTGGGATTGTGCACAGTGGAATTGAAATGGAAGGTGTTTGTGTCCATTGGGATTGTGCACAGTTGAAGTGAACGGGAAGGAGTTTGGGTCCATTGGGATTGTGTACAGACGGATTTAAAGGGAAGGGTTTGGGTCCATTGGGATTGTGTACAGTGTGAGTGAACGGGAAGGGGTTTCGGTCCATTGGGATTGTTTACAGTGGAAGTGAACGGGAAGGTGTTAGGGTCCATTGGGTTTGTGTACAGTGAGGTGAAGGGGAGGGGGTCTGGTTCTATTGGGATTGTGTACAGTGGGAGTGAATAGGAAGGGGTTTGTGTCCATTGGGATTGTGTACAGTGTGAGTGAACGGGAAGTAGTTTGGGTCCATTTAGATTGTGTACAGTGGGAGTGAATGGGAAGGGGTTTGTTTCCAATGTGATTGTGTACAGTGAGAGTGAACGGAAAGTCGTTTGGGTCCATTGGGATTGTGTACAGTGGGACTGAACGGGAAGGGGTTTGGGATTTTGATTGTGTACAGTGGGAGTGAATGGGAAGGGGTTTGGTTCAATTGGGACTGTGTATAGTGAGAGTGAACGGAAAGTGGTTTGGGTCCATCGGGATTGTGTACAGTGGGAGTGAACGGGAAGGGGTTTGGGATTGGGATTGTGTACAGTAGGAGTGAACAGGAAGGGCATTGAGACCAGTGGGATTGTGTACAGTGGGAGTGAATGGGAAGGGGTTTGGTTCCATCGGGATTGTGCACATTTGGAATGAATGGGAAGCGGTTTGGATCAATTGGGTTTGTGTACGGTGGGAGTGAAAGGAAGGGGTTTGGTTGCATTTGGATTGTGTACAGTGGGAGTGAACAGGAAGGGGTTTGGGTGCATTGGGATTGTGTACAGTGGAATCAACGGGAAGGGTTTTGGGTCCAATGGGATTGTTTACAGTGGGTGTGAATAGGCAGGGGTTTCCGTCCATTGGGATTGTGTACAGTGGGATTTCATTTGAAGGGGTTTGGGTCCATTGGGAATGTGTAGAGTGGGATTTAACGGGAAGGGGTTTGGGTCCATTGGGATTGTGTACATTGGGAGTGAACGGGAAGGGGTTTGGGTCCTTTGGGATTGTGTACATTGGGAGTGAACGGGAAGGGATTTGGTGCCTTTGGGATTGTGTACATTGGGAGTGATGGGAAGGATTTTATTTCGATTGGGATTGTGTACTGTGGGAGTGAACGGGAATGCATGTGGGTGTACTGGGATTGTGTACATTTGGTGTGAACGGGAAGGGATTTGGTTCCACTGGGATTGTGTTCGGTGGGACTGAATGGGAAAGGGATTTTGGGTCGATTGAGATTGCGTACAGAGAGAGTGAATGCGAAGGGCTTTGTTTACATTGGGATTGTGTACAATTTGACTGAACGGGAACGGATTTGGGGCCATTGGGATTGTGTACAGTGTGAGTGAACGGGAAGGGGATTGGTTCAATTGGGATTGTGCACAGTGGAAGTGAAATGGAAGGTGTTTGTGTCCATTGGGATTGTGCACAGTTGAAGTGAACGGGAAGGAGTTTGGGTCCATTGGGATTGTGTACAGACGGATTTAAAGGGCAGGGGTTTGGGTCCATTGGGATTGTGTACAGTGTGAGTGAACGGGAAGGGGTTTCGGTCCATTGGGATTGCGTACAGTGGGAGTGAACGGGAAGGAGTTAGGGTCCATTGGTTTTGTGTACAGTGAGGTGAAGGGGAGGGGGTCTGGTTCTATTGGGATTGTGTACAGTGGGAGTGAATAGGAAGGGGTTTGTGTCCATTGGGATTGTGTACAGTGTGAGTGAACGGGAAGTAGTTTGGGTCCATTTAGATTGTGTACAGTGGGAGTGAATGGGAAGGGGATTGTTTCCAATGTGATTGTGTACAGTGGGAGTGAACGGGAAGGGGTTTGGGATTTTGATTGTGTACAGTGGGAGTGAATGGGAAGGGGTTTGGTTCAATTGGGACTGTGTACAGTGAGAGTGAATGGAAAGTGGTTTGGGTCCATCGGGATTGTGTACAGTGGGAGTGAACGGGAAGGTGTTTGGGATTGGGATTGTGTACAGTAGGAGTGAACAGGAAGGGCATTGAGACCAGTGGGATTGTGTACAGTGGGAGTGAATGGGAAGGGGTTTGGGTCCATTGGGATTGCGCACAGTCAGAGTGAATGGGAAGGGGTTTGGTTCCATCGGGATTGTGTACATTTGGAATGAATGGGAAGCGGTTTGGATCAATTGGGATTGTGTACGGTGGGAGTGAAGGGGAAGGGGCTTGGTTGCATTTGGATTGTGTACAGTGGGAGTGAACAGGAAGGGGTTTCGGTGCATTGGGATTGTGTACACTGGGATTTAATGGGAAGGGGTTTGGGTCCATTGGGATTGTGTACAGTGGGATTTAATGGGAAGGGGTTTGGGTCCATTGGTATTGTGTACAGTGCGAGTGAACAGGAAGGGGTTTGGGTCCTTTCTGATTGTGTACATTGGGAGGGAACAGGAAGGGGTTTTGGTTGCATTGGGATTGTGCACAGTGGGATTAACCGGGAAGGGGTTTGGGATTGGGAATGTGAACAGTGGGAGTGAACAGGAAGGGGATTGGGTTCATTGGGATTGTGTACGGTGGGAGTGAATGGGAAGGGGTTTGTGTCCATTGGGAACGTGTTCAGTAGGAGTGAACTGGAAGGGATTTGCGTCCATTGGGATTGTGTGCAGTGAGAGTGAACTGCAAGGGTTTTGGCTCCATTGGGCTTGTGTACAGTGGGAGTGAATGGGAAGGGGTTTGGGATTCGGATTGTGTACAGTGAGCATGAACAGGAAGGGGTTGGGTCCATTGGGATTGTGTACAGTGAGATTGAATGGAAAGTTTTTAGGGTCCTTTGGGATTATGTACAGTGGAAGTAAACGGGAAGGTTTTTGGGATTAGGTTTCTGTACAGTGAGCGTGAATGGGAAGTGCTTTGGGTCCATTGGGATTGTGTACAGTGGGACTGAACGGGAAGGGGTTTGGGATTGGGATTGTGTATAGTGGGAGTGAATGGCAAGGGTTTTGGATCCATTCAGATTGTGTACAGTGGGAGTGAACGGGATGGGGTTTGGGTCCATTGGGATTGTGTACAGTGTGAGTGAACAGGAAGGTTTTTGTGTCCATTGGGATTGTGTACAGTGGGAGTGAACGGGATTGGGTTTGGATCCATTGGGATTATGTACAGTGTGAGTGAACGGGAAGGGTTCTGGGTCCATTGGGATTGTGTACAGTGGGAGTGAATGGGAAGGCTTTGGGTCCATTGGGATTGTGTACGTTGTCAGTGAATGGGATGGGTTTCGGTTCCGTGGGGTTGTGTACGGTGGGAGTGAAGGGGAAGGTGTTTGGGTCCATTGTGAGTGTGTAATGTCGGACTGAATGGGAAGGGGTTTGGCTCCAAGGGATTGTGCACAGTGGGAGTGAACAGGAAGGGGTTTTGGTGCACTGCGATTGTGTACTGTGGGAGTGAACAAGTAGGGGTTTGGGTCCATTGGGATGGTGTACTGTGGGAGTGAACAGGAAGGGGTTTGGGTGCATTGGGATTGTGTACAGTCGGATTTACGGGGAAGTGGTTAGGTTCCATTGGGATAGTGTACAGTGGGAGTGAACGGCAAGGCATTAGGGTCCATTGGGATTGTGTACAGTGGGATTTAACGGGAAGTGGTTTTCGGTCCATTGGGATTGTTCACAATGGGATTGAACTGGAATGTGTTTGGTTCCATTGGAATTGTGTACAGTGTGATTGAAAGAGAAGGTGTTTCGGTACATTGGGATTGTGTTCTGTGTGCGTGAACAGGAAGGGGTTTGGGTCCATTGTGATTGCGTACAGTGGGATTTAATGCGAAGGGGTTTGGGTCCTTTGGGATTGTGTAGAGTGGGAGTTAATGGGAAGGGGTTTGTGTCGATTGGTATTGTGTACAGTGGATTTAACGAAAAGGTGGTTGGGTTCATTGGGAATCTGTGCAGTGGGAGTGAACAACAAGGGGTTAGAGTCCATTAGGTTGTTTACAGTGGGAGTGAACGCTAAGGGGAATGGTTCCATTGGGATTGTGCACAGTTGGAGTGAACGGGAAGTGCTTTGGGTTCATTGTGATTGTGTAAAGTGGGAATGAACGGGAATTGGTTTGCGTCCATCAGGACTGGGTACAGTTGGAGTGAACAGGAAGGGGTTTGGGTCCATTTGGATTGTGTATAGTGGGATTTAACGGGATGTGGTTTGTTTCCTTTCAGATTGTGTACAGTGTGAGTGAACGGGAAGGGGATCGGGCCATTTGAGATTGTGAACAAAGGGATTTACCTGGTACGTGTTTGTTTCCACTGGGATTGTGTACCATGTGAGTGAACGAGAAGTTGTTTGTGTCCAATGGGATTGTGTACTTGGGCGTGAACAGGAAGGGGTTTGGGTCCATTGGGAATGTGTACAGTGGGATTTAAAGGGAAGGGGTTTGTGTCAATTGGGATTGTGTAAAGTGGGATTTAAAAGGAAGGGTGTTGATTCCATTGGGATTGTGCACAGTTGGATTTAAAGGGAATGTGTTTGGGTCCATTGGGATTGTGTACAATGGGATTTAACGAGATGGGGTTTGGGTCCATTGGGATTGTGCACAGTTGGAGTGAACGGGAAGGGATTTGGGTTCATTGGGATTGTGTAAAGTGGGAATGAACGGGAATGGCTTTGCGTCCATCAGGATTGTGTACAGTGGGAGTGAACAGGAAGGGTTTTAGTTCCATTCGGATTTTGTACAGTGGGAGTGAACGGGAAGGGGTTTGGGTCCATTGGGTTTGTGTGCAGTTGGAGTGATCGGGAAGGGGTTCGGGTCCTTTGGAATTGAGTACAGTGGGATTGAACAGGTAGGGATTTGAGATTGGGTTGTGTAGAGTGGGAGTGAATGGCAATCGGTTTCGTTCAATGGGGATTGTTGTACAGTTTGAGTGAATGGGAAGGTTTTTGGGTCCATTGGGATTGTGTACAGTGGGAGTGAACGGGATTGGGTTTGGATCCATTGGGATTATGTACAGTGTGAATGAACGGGAAGGGTTCTGTGTCCATTGGGATTGTGTACAGTGGGAGTGAACGGGAAGGGATTTGGGTCCATTGGGATTGTGTACATTGGCAGTGAATGGGATGGGTTTCTGTTCCGTGGGGTTGTGTACGGTGGGAGTGAAGGGGAAAGTGTTTGGGTCCATTGTGAGTGTGTAATGTCCGTCTGAATGGGAAGGGGTTTGGGTCCAATGATTGTGCACAGTGGGAGTGAACAGGAAGGGGTTTTGGTGCACTGGGATTGTGTACTGTGGGAGTGAACAAGTAGGGGTTTGGGTCCATTGGGATGGTGTACAGTGGGAGTGAACAGGAAGGAGTTTGGGTGCATTGGGATTGTGCACAGTCGGATTTAAGGGGAAGTGGTTAGGTTCCATTGGGATAGTGTACAGTGGGAGTGAACGGCAAGGCGTTAGGGTCCATTAGGATTGTGTACAGTGTGATTGAACGGGAAGGGGATCAGGCCAATTGGGATTGTGCACAAAGGGATTTACCTGGAACGTCTTTGGTTCCAATGGGATTGTGTACTCTGGGCGTGAACAGGAAGGGGTTTGGGTCCATTGGGATTGTGTACAGTGGGATTTAAAGGGAAGGGGTTTGTGTCCATTGGGATTGTGTAAAGTTTGATTTAAAAGGAAGGGGGTTGATTCCATTGGGATTGTGCACAGTTAGATTCAAAGGGAAGGTGTTTGGGTCCATTGGGATTGTGTACAGTGGGATTTAACGAGATGGGGTTTGGGTCCAATTGGATTGTGTACAGTTGGAGTGAACGGGAAGGGATTTGGGTTTGTGTTGTGTAGAGTGGGAGTGAATGGGTAACGGTTTGGGTCAATGGGAATTGTGTACAGTTTGAATGAACGGGAAGGGGTTTGGGTTCATTGGGATTGTGTAAAGTGGGAATGAACGGGAATGGCTTTGTGTCCATCAGGATTGTGTACAGTGGGAGTGAACAGGAAGGGTTTTGGTCCATTGGGATTGTGTACAGTGGGAGTGGACGGGAAGGGGTTTGGGTCCAATGGGATTGTGTACTCTGGGCGTGAGCAGGAAGGGTTTTGGGTCCATTGGAATTGTGAACAGTGGGATTTAAATGGAAGGGGTTTGTGTCCATTGCGAATGTGTAAAGTGGGATTTAAAAGGAAGGGGATTGATTCCATTGGCATTGTGCACAGTTGGATTTAAAGGGAAGGAGTTTGGGTCCATTGGGATTGTGCACACTGGGATTTAATGAAATGGGGTTTGGGTCCATTGGGATTGTGTACAGTTGGAGTGAACGGGAAGGGATTTGGGTTCATTGGGATTGTGTAAAGTGGGAATGAACGGGAATGGCTTTGCGTCCATCAGGATTGTGTACAGTGGGAGTGAAGAGGAAGGGTTTTGGTTCCACTCAGATTGTGTACAGTGGGAGTGAACGGGAAGGGGTTTGAGTCCATTGGGATTGTGTACAGTGGGAGTGAACGGGAAGGGGCTTGGGTCCATTGGGATTGTGTGCAGTTGGAGTGTTCGGGAAGGGGTTCGGGTCCTTTGGAATTGTGTACACTGGGATTGAACGGGTAGGGATTTGAGATTGGGTTGTGTAGAGTGGGAGTGAATGGGAAGCGATTTGGGTCAATGGGGATTGTTGTACAGTTTGAGTGAACGGAAGGTGATTCGGGCTATTGGGGTTGTGTACAGTGGGAGAGAACGGGAAGGGGTTTGGGTCCTTTGGGATTGAGTACAGTGGGAGTGAACGGGAAGGGGTTTGGGTCCTTTGGGATTGTGTACATTGGGAGTGATGGGAAGGATTTTCGTTCGATTGGGATTGTGTACTGTGGGAGTGAACGGCAAGGCATGTGGGTGTACTGGGATTGTGTACATTTGTTGTGAACGGGAAGGGATTTGGTTCCACTGGGATTGTGTTCGGTGGGACTGAATGGGAAAGGGTTCTTGGGTCGATTGGGATTGCGTACAGAGAGAGTGAATGCGAAGGGCTTTTTTTACATTGGGATTGTGTACAATTTGAGTGAACGGGAAGGGTTTTGGGGCCATTGGGATTGTGTACAGTGTGAGTGAATGGGAAGGGGATTGTTTCAATTGGGATTGTGCACAGTGGAAGTGAAATGGAAGGTGTTTGTGTCCATTGGGATTGTGCACAGTTGAAGTGAACGGGAAGGAGTTTGGGTCCATTGGGATTGTGTACAGACGGATTTAAAGGGAAGGGTTTGGGTCCATTGGGATTGTGTACAGTGTGAGTGAACGGGAAGGGGTTTCGGTCCATTGGGATTGTTTACAGTGGAAGTGAACGGGAAGGTGTTAGGGTCCATTGGTTTTGTGTACAGTGAGGTGAAGGGGAGGGGGTCTGGTTCTATTGGGATTGTTTACAGTGGGAGTGAATAGGAAGGGGTTTGTGTCCATTGGGATTGTATACAGTGTGAGTGAACGGGAAGTAGTTTGGGTCCATTTAGATTGTGTACAGTGGGAGTGAATGGGAAGGGCTTTGTTTCCAATGTGATTGTGTACAGTGAGAGTGAACGGAAAGTCGTTTGGGTCCATTGGGATTGTGTACAGTGGGAGTGAACGGGAAGGAGTTTGGGATTTTGATTGTGTACAGTGGGAGTGAATGGGAAGGAGTTTGGTTCAATTGGGACTGTGTACAGTGAGATTGAACGGAAAGTGGTTTGGGTCCATCGGGATTGTGTACAGTGGGAGTCACCGGGAAGGGGTTTGGGATTGGGATTGTGTGCAGTAGGAGTGAACAGGAAGGGCATTGAGACCAGTGGGATTGTGTGCAGTGGGAGTGAATGGGAAGGGGTTTGGGTCCATCGGGATTGTGCACAGTCAGAGTGAATGGGAAGCGGTTTGGTTCCATCGGGATTGTGTACATTTGGAATGAATGGGAAGCGGTTTGGATCAATTGGGATTGTGTACGGTGGGAGTGAAGGGGAAGGGGTTTGGTTGCATTTGGATTGTGTACAGCGGGAGTGAACAGGACGGGGTTTCGGTGCATTGGGATTGTGTACAGTGGGAGTGAACAGGAAGGGGTTTCGGTGCATTGGGATTGTGTACAGTGGGATTTAACGGGATGTGGTTTGTTTCCTTTCAGATTGTGTACAGTGTGAGTGAACGGGAAGGGGATCGGGCCATTTGGGATTGTGCACAAAAAGATTTACCTGGTACGTGTTTGTTTCCACTGGGATTATGTACAGTGTGAGTGAACGAGAAGTTGTTTGTGTCCAATGGGATTGTGTACTTGTGCGTGAACAGGAAGGGGTTTGGGTCCATTGGGATTGTGTACAGTGGGATTTAAAGGGAAGGGGTTTGTGTCCATTGGGATTGTGTAAAGTGGGATTTAAAAGGAAGGGTGTTGATTCAATTGGGATTGTGCACAGTTAGATTTAAAGGAAATGTGTTTGGGTCCATTGGGATTGTGTACAGTGGGATTTAACGAGATGGGGTTTGGGTCCATTGGGATTGTGTACAGCTGGAGTGAACGGGAAGGGATTTGGGTTCATTGGGATTGTGTAAAGTGGGAATGAACGGGAATAGCTTTGTGTCCATCAGGATTGTGTACAGTGGGAGTGAACAGGACGGGTTTTGGTCCATTGGGATTGTGTACAGTGGGAGTGAACGTGAAGGGGTTTGGGTCCATTGGGATTGTGTGCAGTTGGAGTGATCGGGAAGGGGTTCGGGTCCATTGGAATTGTGTACAGTGGGAGTGAACGGAAGGGATTTGAGATTGTGTTGTGTAGAGTGGGAGTGAATGGGTAACGGTTTGGGTCAATGGGAATTGTGTACAGTTTGAGTGAACGGGAAGGGGTTTCGGGCTATTGGGGTTTTGTACAGTGGGAGTGAACGGGAAGAGGTTTGGGGCCATTGGGATTGAGTACAGTGGGAGTGAACGGGAAGGGGTTTGGTTCTAATGGGATTGTGTACTCTGGGCGTGAAAAGGAAGGGTTTTGGGTCCATTGGAATTGTGAACAGTGGGATTTAAATGGAAGGGGTTTGTGTCCATTGCGATTGTGTAAAGTGAGATTTAAAAGGAAGGGGGTTGATTCCATTTGGATTGTGCACAGTTGGATTTAAAGGGAAGGAGTTTGGGTCCATTGGGATTGTGTGCAGTGGGATTTAACGAGATGGGGTTTGGGTCCATTGGGATTGTGTACAGTTGGAGTGAACGGGAAGGGATTTGGGTTCATTGGGATTGTGTAAAGTGGGAATGAACGGGAATGGCTTTGCGTCCATCAGGATTGTGTACAGTGGGAGTGAACAGGAATGGTTTTGGTTCCATTCGGATTGTGTACAGTGGGAGTGAACGGGAAGGGGTTTGGGTCCATTGGGATTGTGTGCAGTTGGAGTGATCGGGAAGGGGTTCGGGTCCTTTGTAATTGTGTACAGTGGGATTGAACGGGTAGGGATTTGAGATTGGGTTGTGTAGAGTGGGAGTGAATGGGAATCGGTTTGGGTCAATGGGGATTGTTGTACAGTTTGAGTGAATGGGAAGGTTTTTGGGTCCATTGGGATTGTGTACAGTGGGAGTGAACGGGATTGGGTTTGGATCCATTGGGTTTATGTACAGTGTGAGTGAACGGGAAGGTTTCTGGGTCCATTGGGATTGTGTGCAGTGGGAGTGAACGGGAAGGGATTTGGGTCCATTGGGATTGTGTACATTGGCAGTGAATGGGATGGGTTTCTGTTCCGTGGGGTTGTGTACGGTGTGAGTGAAGGGGAAGGTGTTTGGGTCCATTGTGAGTGTGTAATGTCGGACTGAATGGGAAAGGGTTTGGGTCCAAGGGATTGTCCACAGTGGGAGTGAACAGGAAGGGGTTTTGGTGCATTGGGACTGTGTACTGTGGGAGTGAACAAGTAGGGGTTTGGGTCCATTGGGATGGTGTACAGTGGGAGTGAACAGGAAGGGGTTTGGGTGCATTGGGATTGTGTACAGTCGGATTTAAGTGGAAGTGGTTAGGTTCCATTGGGATTGTATACAGTGGGAGTGAACGGCAAGGCGTTAGGATCCATTGGGCTTGTGTACAGTGTGATTGAACGGGAAGGGGATCGGGCCAATTGGGATTGTGCACAAAGGGATTTATCTGGAACGTGTTTGGTTCCAATGGGATTGTGTACTTTGTGAGTGAACGAGAAGTTGTTTGGGTCCAATGGGATTGTGTACTCTGGGCGTGAACAGGAAGGGGTTTGGGTCCATTGGGATTGTGTACAGTGGGATTTAAAGGAAGGGGTTTGTGTCCATTGGGATTTTGTAAAGTTTGATTTAAAAGGAAGGGGGTTGATTCCATTGGGATTGTGCACAGTTAGATTCAAAGGGAAGGTGTTTGGGTCCATTGGGATTGTGTACAGTTGGATTTAACGAGATGGGGTTTGGGTCCAATTGGATTGTGTACAGTTGGAGTGAACGGGAAGGGATTTGGGTTCATTGGGATTGTGTAAAGTGGGAATGAACGGGAATGGCTTTGTGTCCATCAGGATTGTGTACAGTGGGAGTGAACAGGACGGGTTTTGGTCCATTGGGATTGTGTACAGTGGGAGTGAACGGGAAGGGGTTTGGCGCCATTGGGATTGTGTACAGTGGGAGTGAACGGGAAGGGGTTTGGCGCCATTGGGATTGTGTACAGTTGGAGTGAACGGGAAGGGATTTGGGTTCATTGGGATTGTGTAAAGTGGGAATGAACGGGAATGGCTTTGCGTCCATTCGGATTGTGTACAGTGGGATTGAACGGGAAGGGGTTTGGGTCCATTGGGCTTGTGTGCAGTTGGAGTGATCCGGAGGTGGTTCGGGTCCTTTGGAATTGTGTACTCTGGGATTGAACGGGTAGGGATTTGAGATTGGGTTGTGTAGAGTGGGAGTGAATGGGAAGCGGTTTGGGTCAATGGGGATTGTTGTACAGTTTGAGTGAACGGAAGAGGTTTCAGGCTATTGGGGTTGTGTACAGTGGGAGTGAATGGGAAGGGGTTTGGCTCCATTGGGATTATGTACAGTGTGAGTGAACGGGAAGGGTTTTGGGTCCAATGGGATTGTTTACAGTGGGAGTGAATAGGAAGGGGTTTACGTCCATTGGAATTGTGTACAGTGGGATTTCATGAGAAGGTGTCTGGGTCCATTGGGAATGTGTAGAGTGGGATTTAACGGGAAGGGGTTTGGGTCCATTGGGATTGTGTACATTGGGAGTGAACGGGTAGGGGTTTGGGTCCTTTGGGATTGTGTACATTGGGAGTGAACGGGAAGGGATTTGGTGCCTTTGGGATTGTGTACATTGGGAGTGATGGGAAGGATTTTCGTTCGATTGGGATTCTGTACTGTGGGAGTGAATGGGAAGGCATGTGGGTGTACTGGGATTGTGTACATTTGGTGCGAACGGGAAGGGATTTGGTTGCACTGGGATTGTGTTAGGTGGGACTGAATGGGAAAGGGATTTTGGGTCGATTGGGATTGCGTACAGAGAGAGTGAATGCGAAGGGCTTTGTTTACATTGGGATTGTGTACAATGAGTGAACGGGAAGGGTTTTGGGGCCATTGGGATTGTTTACAGTGTGAGTGAACGGGAAGGGCATTGTTTCAATTGGGATTGTGCACAGTGGAAGTGAAATGGAAGGTGTTTGTGTCCATTGGGATTGTGCACAGTTGAAGTGAACGGGAAGGAGTTTGGGTCCATTGGGATTGTGTACAGACGGATTTAAAGGGAAGGGTTTGGGTCCATTGGGATTGTGTACAGTGTGAGTGAACGGGAAGGGGTTTCGGTCCATTGGGATTGTTTACAGTGGGAGTGAACGGGAAGGTGTTAGGGTCCATTGGGTTTGTGTACAGTGAGGTGAAGGGGAGGGGGTCTGGTTCTATTGGGATTGTGTACAGTGGGTGTGAATAGGAAGGGGTTTGTGTCCATTGGGATTGTGTACAGTGTGAGTGAACGGGAAGTAGTTTGGATCCATTTAGATTGTGTACAGTGGGAGTGAATGGGAAGGGGTTTGTTTCGAATGTGATTGTGTACAGTGAGAGTGAGCGGAAAGTCGTTTGGGTCCATTGGGATTGTGTACAGTGGGAGTGAACAGGAAGGGGTTTGGGATTTTGATTGTGTACAGTGGGAGTGAATGGGAAGGAGTTTGGTTCAATTGGGACTGTGTACAGTGAGAGTGAACGGAAAGTGGTTTGGGTCCATCGGGATTGTGTACAGTGGGAGTGAACGGGAAGGGGTTTGGGATTGGGATTGTGTACAGTAGGAGTGAACAGGAAGGGCATTGAGACCAGTGGGATTGTGTACAGTGGGAGTGAATGGGAAGGGGTTTGGGTCCATCGGGATTGAGTACAGTCAGAGTGAATGGGAAGGGGTTTGGTTCCATCGGGATTGTGTACATTTGTAATGAATGGGAAGCGGTTTGGATCAATTGGGATTGTGTACGGTGGGACTGAAGGGGAAGGGGTTTGGTTGCATTTGGATTGTGTACAGTGGGAGTGAACAGGAAGGGGTTTCGGTGCATTGGGATTGTGCACAGTTGGATTTAAAGGGAAGGAGTTTGGGTCCCTTGGGATTGTGTACAGTGGGATTTAATGGGAAGGGGTTTGTGTCCATTGTGATTGTGTACAGTTGGAGTGAACGGGAAGGGATTTGGGTTCATTGGGATTGTGTAAAGTGGGAATGAACGGGAATGACTTTGCGTCCTTTCGGATTGTGTACAGTGGGAGTGAACGGGAAGGGGTTTGGGTCCATTGGGATTGTGTGCAGTTGGAGTGTTCGGGAAGGGGTTCGGGTCCTTTGGAATTGCGTACACTGGGATTGAACGGGTAGGGATTTGAGATTGGGTTGTGTAGAGTGGGAGTGAATGGGAAGCGGTTTGGGTCAATGGGGATTGTTGTACAGTTTGAGTGAATGGAAGGGGTTTCGGGCTATTGGGGTTGTGTACAGTGGGAGTGAACGGGAAGGGGTTTGGGTCCTTTGGGATTGAGTACAGTGGGAGTGAACGGGAAGGGGTTTGGGTCCTGTGGGATTGTGTATATTGCGAGTGAAGGGAAGGGATTTGGTGCCTTTGGGATTGTGTACATTGGGAGTGATGGGAAGGATTTTCGTTCGATTGGGATTGTGTACTGTGGGAGTGAACGCAAGGCATGTGGGTGTACTGGGATTGTGTACATTTGTTGTGAACGGGAAGGGATTTGGTTCCACTGGGATTGTGTTCGGTGGGACTGAATGGGAAAGGGTTTTTGGGTCGATTGGGATTGCGTACAGAGAGAGTGAATGCGAAGGGCTTTTTTTACATTGGGATTGTGTACAATTTGAGTGAACGGGAAGGGTTTTGGGGCCATTGGGATTGTGTACAGTGTGAGTGAATGGGAAGGGGATTGTTTCAATTGGGATTGTGCACAGTGGAATTGAAATGGAAGGTGTTTGTGTCCATTGGGATTGTGCACAGTTGAAGTGAACGGGAAGGAGTTTGGGTCCATTGGGGTTGTGTACAGACGGATTTAAAGGGAAGGGTTTGGGTCCATTGGGATTGTATACAGTGTGAGTGAACGGGAAGGGGTTTCGGTCCATTGGGATTGTTTACAGTGGAAGTGAACGGGAAGGTGTTAGGGTCCATTGGGTTTGTGTACAGTGAGGTGAAGGGGAGCGGGTCTGGTTCTATTGGGATTGTGTACAGTGGGAGTGAATAGGAAGGGGTTTGTGTCCATTGGGATTGTGTACAGTGTGAGTGAACGGGAAGTAGTTTGGGTCCAATTAGATTGTGTACAGTGGGAGTGAATGGGAAGTGGTTTGTTTCCAATGTGATTGTGTACAGTGAGAGTGAACGGAAAGTCGTTTGGGTCCATTGGGATTGTGTACAGTGGGAGTGAACGGGAAAGGGTTTGGGATTTTGATTGTGTACAGTGGGAGTGAATGGGACGGGGTTTGGTTCAATTGGGACTGTGTATAGTGAGAGTGAATGGAAAGTGGTTTGGGTCCATCGGGATTGTGTACAGTGGGAGTGAATGGGAAGGGGTTTGGGATTGGGATTGTGTACAGTAGGAGTGAACAGGAAGGCCATTGAGACCAGTGGGATTGTGTACAGTGGGAGTGAATGGGAAGGGGTTTGGATCCATCAGGATTGGGTACAGTCAGAGTGAATGGGAAGGGGTTTGGTTCCATCCGGATTGTGTACATTTGGAAAGAATGGGAAGCGGTTTGGATCAATTGGGATTGTGTACGGTGGGAGTGAAGGGGAAGGGGTTTGGTTGCATTTGGATTGTGTACAGTGGGAGTGAACAGGAAGGGGTTTTGGTGCATTGGGATTGTGTACAGTCGGATTTAAGGGGAAGTGGTTAGGTTCCATTGGGATAGTGTACAGTGGGAGTGAATGGCAAGGAGTTAGGGTCCATTGGGATTGTGTACAGTGTGATTGAACGGGAAGGGATCGGGCCAATTGGGATTGTGCACAAAGGGATTTACCTGGAACGTGTTTGCTTCCAATGGGATTGTGTACTTTGTGAGTGAACGAGAAGTTGTTTGGGTCCAATGAGATTGTGTACTCTGGGCGTGAACAAGAAGGGGTTTGGGTCCATTGGGATTGTGTACAGTGGGATTTAAAGGGTAGGGGTTTGTGTCCATTGGGATTTTGTAAAGTTTGATTTAAAAGGAAGGGGGTTGATTCCATTGGGATTGTGCACAGTTAGATTCAAAGGGAAGGTGTTTGGGTCCATTGGGATTGTGTACAGTGGGATTTAACGAGATGGGGTTTGGGTCCATTGGGATTGTGTACAGTTGGAGTGAACGGGAAGGGATTTGGGTTCATTGGGATTGTGTAAAGTGGGAATGAACGGGAATGGCTTTGCGTCCATCAGGATTGTGTACAGTGGGAGTGAACAGGAATGGTTTTGGTTCCATTCGGATTGTGTACAGTGGGAGTGAACGGGAAGGGGTTTGGGTCCATTGGGATTGTGTGCAGTTGGAGTGATCGGGAAGGGGTTCGGGTCCTTTGTAATTGTGTACAGTGGGATTGAACGGGTAGGGATTTGAGATTGGGTTGTGTAGAGTGGGAGTGAATGGGAATCGGTTTGGGTCAATGGGGATTGTTGTACAGTTTGAGTGAATGGGAAGGTTTTTGGGTCCATTGGGATTGTGTACAGTGGGAGTGAACGGGATTGGGTTTGGATCCATTGGGTTTATGTACAGTGTGAGTGAACGGGAAGGTTTCTGGGTCCATTGGGATTGTGTGCAGTGGGAGTGAACGGGAAGGGATTTGGGTCCATTGGGATTGTGTACATTGGCAGTGAATGGGATGGGTTTCTGTTCCGTGGGGTTGTGTACGGTGTGAGTGAAGGGGAAGGTGTTTGGGTCCATTGTGAGTGTGTAATGTCGGACTGAATGGGAAAGGGTTTGGGTCCAAGGGATTGTCCACAGTGGGAGTGAACAGGAAGGGGTTTTGGTGCATTGGGACTGTGTACTGTGGGAGTGAACAAGTAGGGGTTTGGGTCCATTGGGATGGTGTACAGTGGGAGTGAACAGGAAGGGGTTTGGGTGCATTGGGATTGTGTACAGTCGGATTTAAGTGGAAGTGGTTAGGTTCCATTGGGATTGTATACAGTGGGAGTGAACGGCAAGGCGTTAGGATCCATTGGGCTTGTGTACAGTGTGATTGAACGGGAAGGGGATCGGGCCAATTGGGATTGTGCACAAAGGGATTTATCTGGAACGTGTTTGGTTCCAATGGGATTGTGTACTTTGTGAGTGAACGAGAAGTTGTTTGGGTCCAATGGGATTGTGTACTCTGGGCGTGAACAGGAAGGGGTTTGGGTCCATTGGGATTGTGTACAGTGGGATTTAAAGGAAGGGGTTTGTGTCCATTGGGATTTTGTAAAGTTTGATTTAAAAGGAAGGGGGTTGATTCCATTGGGATTGTGCACAGTTAGATTCAAAGGGAAGGTGTTTGGGTCCATTGGGATTGTGTACAGTTGGATTTAACGAGATGGGGTTTGGGTCCAATTGGATTGTGTACAGTTGGAGTGAACGGGAAGGGATTTGGGTTCATTGGGATTGTGTAAAGTGGGAATGAACGGGAATGGCTTTGTGTCCATCAGGATTGTGTACAGTGGGAGTGAACAGGACGGGTTTTGGTCCATTGGGATTGTGTACAGTGGGAGTGAACGGGAAGGGGTTTGGCGCCATTGGGATTGTGTACAGTGGGAGTGAACGGGAAGGGGTTTGGCGCCATTGGGATTGTGTACAGTTGGAGTGAACGGGAAGGGATTTGGGTTCATTGGGATTGTGTAAAGTGGGAATGAACGGGAATGGCTTTGCGTCCATTCGGATTGTGTACAGTGGGATTGAACGGGAAGGGGTTTGGGTCCATTGGGCTTGTGTGCAGTTGGAGTGATCCGGAGGTGGTTCGGGTCCTTTGGAATTGTGTACTCTGGGATTGAACGGGTAGGGATTTGAGATTGGGTTGTGTAGAGTGGGAGTGAATGGGAAGCGGTTTGGGTCAATGGGGATTGTTGTACAGTTTGAGTGAACGGAAGAGGTTTCAGGCTATTGGGGTTGTGTACAGTGGGAGTGAATGGGAAGGGGTTTGGCTCCATTGGGATTATGTACAGTGTGAGTGAACGGGAAGGGTTTTGGGTCCAATGGGATTGTTTACAGTGGGAGTGAATAGGAAGGGGTTTACGTCCATTGGAATTGTGTACAGTGGGATTTCATGAGAAGGTGTCTGGGTCCATTGGGAATGTGTAGAGTGGGATTTAACGGGAAGGGGTTTGGGTCCATTGGGATTGTGTACATTGGGAGTGAACGGGTAGGGGTTTGGGTCCTTTGGGATTGTGTACATTGGGAGTGAACGGGAAGGGATTTGGTGCCTTTGGGATTGTGTACATTGGGAGTGATGGGAAGGATTTTCGTTCGATTGGGATTCTGTACTGTGGGAGTGAATGGGAAGGCATGTGGGTGTACTGGGATTGTGTACATTTGGTGCGAACGGGAAGGGATTTGGTTGCACTGGGATTGTGTTAGGTGGGACTGAATGGGAAAGGGATTTTGGGTCGATTGGGATTGCGTACAGAGAGAGTGAATGCGAAGGGCTTTGTTTACATTGGGATTGTGTACAATGAGTGAACGGGAAGGGTTTTGGGGCCATTGGGATTGTTTACAGTGTGAGTGAACGGGAAGGGCATTGTTTCAATTGGGATTGTGCACAGTGGAAGTGAAATGGAAGGTGTTTGTGTCCATTGGGATTGTGCACAGTTGAAGTGAACGGGAAGGAGTTTGGGTCCATTGGGATTGTGTACAGACGGATTTAAAGGGAAGGGTTTGGGTCCATTGGGATTGTGTACAGTGTGAGTGAACGGGAAGGGGTTTCGGTCCATTGGGATTGTTTACAGTGGGAGTGAACGGGAAGGTGTTAGGGTCCATTGGGTTTGTGTACAGTGAGGTGAAGGGGAGGGGGTCTGGTTCTATTGGGATTGTGTACAGTGGGTGTGAATAGGAAGGGGTTTGTGTCCATTGGGATTGTGTACAGTGTGAGTGAACGGGAAGTAGTTTGGATCCATTTAGATTGTGTACAGTGGGAGTGAATGGGAAGGGGTTTGTTTCGAATGTGATTGTGTACAGTGAGAGTGAGCGGAAAGTCGTTTGGGTCCATTGGGATTGTGTACAGTGGGAGTGAACAGGAAGGGGTTTGGGATTTTGATTGTGTACAGTGGGAGTGAATGGGAAGGAGTTTGGTTCAATTGGGACTGTGTACAGTGAGAGTGAACGGAAAGTGGTTTGGGTCCATCGGGATTGTGTACAGTGGGAGTGAACGGGAAGGGGTTTGGGATTGGGATTGTGTACAGTAGGAGTGAACAGGAAGGGCATTGAGACCAGTGGGATTGTGTACAGTGGGAGTGAATGGGAAGGGGTTTGGGTCCATCGGGATTGAGTACAGTCAGAGTGAATGGGAAGGGGTTTGGTTCCATCGGGATTGTGTACATTTGTAATGAATGGGAAGCGGTTTGGATCAATTGGGATTGTGTACGGTGGGACTGAAGGGGAAGGGGTTTGGTTGCATTTGGATTGTGTACAGTGGGAGTGAACAGGAAGGGGTTTCGGTGCATTGGGATTGTGCACAGTTGGATTTAAAGGGAAGGAGTTTGGGTCCCTTGGGATTGTGTACAGTGGGATTTAATGGGAAGGGGTTTGTGTCCATTGTGATTGTGTACAGTTGGAGTGAACGGGAAGGGATTTGGGTTCATTGGGATTGTGTAAAGTGGGAATGAACGGGAATGACTTTGCGTCCTTTCGGATTGTGTACAGTGGGAGTGAACGGGAAGGGGTTTGGGTCCATTGGGATTGTGTGCAGTTGGAGTGTTCGGGAAGGGGTTCGGGTCCTTTGGAATTGCGTACACTGGGATTGAACGGGTAGGGATTTGAGATTGGGTTGTGTAGAGTGGGAGTGAATGGGAAGCGGTTTGGGTCAATGGGGATTGTTGTACAGTTTGAGTGAATGGAAGGGGTTTCGGGCTATTGGGGTTGTGTACAGTGGGAGTGAACGGGAAGGGGTTTGGGTCCTTTGGGATTGAGTACAGTGGGAGTGAACGGGAAGGGGTTTGGGTCCTGTGGGATTGTGTATATTGCGAGTGAAGGGAAGGGATTTGGTGCCTTTGGGATTGTGTACATTGGGAGTGATGGGAAGGATTTTCGTTCGATTGGGATTGTGTACTGTGGGAGTGAACGCAAGGCATGTGGGTGTACTGGGATTGTGTACATTTGTTGTGAACGGGAAGGGATTTGGTTCCACTGGGATTGTGTTCGGTGGGACTGAATGGGAAAGGGTTTTTGGGTCGATTGGGATTGCGTACAGAGAGAGTGAATGCGAAGGGCTTTTTTTACATTGGGATTGTGTACAATTTGAGTGAACGGGAAGGGTTTTGGGGCCATTGGGATTGTGTACAGTGTGAGTGAATGGGAAGGGGATTGTTTCAATTGGGATTGTGCACAGTGGAATTGAAATGGAAGGTGTTTGTGTCCATTGGGATTGTGCACAGTTGAAGTGAACGGGAAGGAGTTTGGGTCCATTGGGGTTGTGTACAGACGGATTTAAAGGGAAGGGTTTGGGTCCATTGGGATTGTATACAGTGTGAGTGAACGGGAAGGGGTTTCGGTCCATTGGGATTGTTTACAGTGGAAGTGAACGGGAAGGTGTTAGGGTCCATTGGGTTTGTGTACAGTGAGGTGAAGGGGAGCGGGTCTGGTTCTATTGGGATTGTGTACAGTGGGAGTGAATAGGAAGGGGTTTGTGTCCATTGGGATTGTGTACAGTGTGAGTGAACGGGAAGTAGTTTGGGTCCAATTAGATTGTGTACAGTGGGAGTGAATGGGAAGTGGTTTGTTTCCAATGTGATTGTGTACAGTGAGAGTGAACGGAAAGTCGTTTGGGTCCATTGGGATTGTGTACAGTGGGAGTGAACGGGAAAGGGTTTGGGATTTTGATTGTGTACAGTGGGAGTGAATGGGACGGGGTTTGGTTCAATTGGGACTGTGTATAGTGAGAGTGAATGGAAAGTGGTTTGGGTCCATCGGGATTGTGTACAGTGGGAGTGAATGGGAAGGGGTTTGGGATTGGGATTGTGTACAGTAGGAGTGAACAGGAAGGCCATTGAGACCAGTGGGATTGTGTACAGTGGGAGTGAATGGGAAGGGGTTTGGATCCATCAGGATTGGGTACAGTCAGAGTGAATGGGAAGGGGTTTGGTTCCATCCGGATTGTGTACATTTGGAAAGAATGGGAAGCGGTTTGGATCAATTGGGATTGTGTACGGTGGGAGTGAAGGGGAAGGGGTTTGGTTGCATTTGGATTGTGTACAGTGGGAGTGAACAGGAAGGGGTTTTGGTGCATTGGGATTGTGTACAGTCGGATTTAAGGGGAAGTGGTTAGGTTCCATTGGGATAGTGTACAGTGGGAGTGAATGGCAAGGAGTTAGGGTCCATTGGGATTGTGTACAGTGTGATTGAACGGGAAGGGATCGGGCCAATTGGGATTGTGCACAAAGGGATTTACCTGGAACGTGTTTGCTTCCAATGGGATTGTGTACTTTGTGAGTGAACGAGAAGTTGTTTGGGTCCAATGAGATTGTGTACTCTGGGCGTGAACAAGAAGGGGTTTGGGTCCATTGGGATTGTGTACAGTGGGATTTAAAGGGTAGGGGTTTGTGTCCATTGGGATTTTGTAAAGTTTGATTTAAAAGGAAGGGGGTTGATTCCATTGGGATTGTGCACAGTTAGATTCAAAGGGAAGGTGTTTGGGTCCATTGGGATTGTGTACAGTGGGATTTAACGAGATGGAGTTTGGGTCCAATTGGATTGTGTACAGTTGGAGTGAACGGGACGGGATTTGGGTTCATTGGGATTGTGTAAAGTGGGAATGAACGGGAATGGCTTTGTGTCCATCAGGATTGTGTACAGTGGGAGTGAACAGGAAGGGTTTTGGTCCATTGGGATTGTGTACAGTGGGAGTGAACGGGAAGGGGTTTGGCGCCATTGGGATTGAGTACAGTGGGAGTGAACGGGAAGGGGTTTGGGTCCAATGGGATTGTGTACTCTGGGCGTGAACAGGAAGGGTTTTGGGTCCATTGGAATTGTGAACAGTGGGATTTAAATGGAAGGGGTTTCTGTCCATTGCGAATGTGTAAAGTGGGATTTAAAAGGAAGGGGGTTGATTCCATTGGGATTGTGCACAGTTGGATTTAAAGGGAAGGAGTTTGGGTCCATTGGGATTGTGTACACTGGGATTTAGCGAAATGGGTTTTGGATCCATTGGGATTGTGTACAGTTGGAGTGAACAGGAAGGGTTTTGGGTTCATTGGGATTGTGTAAAGTGGGAATGAACGGGAATGGCTTTGCTTCCATTCGGATTGTGTACAGTGGGAGTGAACGGGAAGGGGTTTGGGTCCATTGGGATTGTGTGCAGTTGGAGTGATCGGGAAGGGGTTCGGGTCCTTTGGAATTGTGTACACTGGGATTGAACGGGTAGGGATTTGAGATTGGGTTGTGTAGAGTTGGAGTGAATGGGAAGCGGTTTGGGTCAATGGGGATTGTTGTACAGTTTGAGTGAACGGAAGGTGTTTCGGGCTATTGGGGTTGTGTACAGTGGGAGTCAATGGGAAGGGGTTTGTGTCGATTGGTATTGTGTACAGTGGATTTAACGAAAAGGTGATTGGGTTCATTTCGAATTTGTGCAGTGGGAGTGAACAACAAGGGGTTAGGGTCCATTAGGATTGTATACAGTGGGAGTGAACGGGAAGGGGATTGGTTCCATTGGGATTGTGCACAGTTGGAGTGAACGGGAAGTGGTTTGGGTTCTTTGTGATTGTGTAAAGTGGGAATGAACCGGAATTGGTTTGCGTCCATCAGGACTGGGTACAGTTGGAGTGAACAGGAGAGGGTTTGGGTCCACTTGGATTGTGTACAGTGGGATTTAACGGGATGTGGTTTGTTTCCTTTCAGATTGTGAACAGTGTGAGTGAACGGGAAGGGGATCGGGCCAATTGGGATTGTGCACAAAGGGATTTACCTGGTACGTGTTTGTTTCCACTGGGATTGTATACAGTGTGATTGAACGAGAAGTTGTTTGGGTCCAATGGGATTGTGTACTTGGGCGTGAACAGGAAGGGGTTTGGGTCCATTGGGATTGTGTACAGTGGGATTTAAAGTGAAGGGGTTTGTGTCCTTTGGGATTGTGTACAGTTGGAGTGAGCGGGAAGGGATTTGGGTCCATTGGGATTGTGTACAGTGGGAATGAACAGGAATGGCTTTGCGTCCATCAGGATTGTGTACAGTGGGAGTGAACAGGAAGGGTTTTGGTTCCATTCAGATTGTGTACAGTGGGAGTGAACGGGAATGGGTTTGGGTCCATTGGGATTGTGTGCAGTTGGAGTGATCGGGAAGGGGTTCGGGTCCTTTGGAATTGTGTACAGAGGGATTGAACGGGTAGCGATTTGAGATTGGGTTGTGTAGAGTGGGAGTGAATGGGAAGCGGTTTGGGTCAATGGGGATTGTTGTACAGTTTGAGTGAACGGGAAGGGGTTTCGGGCTATTGGGTTTGTTACAGTGGGAGGGAACAGGAAGGGGTTTGGGTCCTTTGGGATTGAGTACAGTGGGAGTGAACGGGAAGGGTTTGGGGTCCTTTGGGATTGTGTACATTGGGAGTGAACGGGAAGGGATTTGGTGCCTTTGGGATTGTGTACATTGGGAGTGATGGGAAGGATTTTCCTTCGATTGGGATTGTGTACTGTGGGAGTGAACGGGAAGGCATTTGGCTGTACTGGGATTGTGTACATTTGGTGTGAATGGGAAGGGATTTGGTTCCACTGGGATTGTGTTCGGTGGGACTGAATGGGAAAAGGTTTTTGGGTCGATTGGGATTGCGTACAGAGAGAGTGAATGCGAAGGGCTTTGTTTACATTGGAATTGTGTACAATTTGAGTGAACGGGAAGGGTTTTGGGGCCATTGGGATTGTGCACAGTGGAAGTGAAATGGAAGGTGTTTGTGTCCATTGGGATTGTGCACAGTTGAAGTGAACGGGAAGGAGTTTGGGTCCATTGGGATTGTTTACAGACGGATGTAACGGGAAAGTGTTTGGGTCCATTGGGATTGTGTACAGTGTGAGTGAACGGGAAGTGGTTTGGGTCCTTTGGGTTTGTGTACAGTGGGAGTGAATGGGAAGGAGTTAGGGTCCTTTGGGTTTGTGTACAGTGAGGTGAAGGGGAGGGGGTCTGGTTCTATTGGGATTGTGTACAGTGGGTGTGAATAGGAAGGGGTTTGTGTCCATTGGGATTGTGTACAGTGTGAGTGAACGGGAAGTAGTTTGGGTCCATTGAGATTCTGTACAGTGGGAGTGAACGGGAATGGGTTTGGGATTTTGATTGTGTACAGTGGGAGTGAATGGGAAGGGGTTTGGTTCAATTGGGATTGTGTACAGTGAGAGTGAATGGAAAGTGTTTTGGGTCCATCGGATTGTGTACAGTGGGAGTGAACGGGAAGGAGTTTGGGTTTGGGATTGTGTACAGTAGGAGTGAACAGGAAGGGCATTGAGTCCAATGGGATTGTGTACTGTAGCAGTGAATGGGAAGGGGTTTGGGTCCATTGGGATTGCGTACAGTCAGAGTGAATAGGAATGGGTTTGGTTCCATTGGGATTGTGTAATTTTGGAATGAAAGGGAAGAGGTTTGGATCTATTGGGAATGTGTACGGTGGGAGTGAAGGGGAAGGGGTTTGGGTCTATTGGGTTTGTGTACAGTGTGAATGAATGGGAAGAGCTTTGGGTCCATTGGCATTGTGTACAGTGGAAGTGAACGGGAAAGGTTCTGGTATTGTGATTGTGTACAACAGGAGTGAAAAGGAAGGGGTTTGGTTGTATTTGGATTGTGTACAGTGGGATTGAACAGGAAGGGGTTTGGGTGCATTGGGATTGTGTACAGTGTGAGTGAAAGGGATGGGATTTGGTTCCATTGGGATTGTGTACTTTTAGAATGAACGGGAAGGGGTTTGGGTACATTGAGATTGTGTACAGTCGGATTTCAGGGGAAGTGGTTTGGTTGGTTTGAAATTGTGTACAGGGGGAGTCAACGGGAAGAATTTGGGTCCACTGGGATTGTTTACAGTAGGAGCGACCAGGAAGGGGTTTGTGTCCATTATGTACAGTGGGAGGGAACAGGAAGGGTTTTTGTTGCATTGGGATTGTGTGCAGTGGGAGTAAACGGGAAGGGGTTTGAGATTGGGATTGTGTACAGTGGGAGTGAACAGGACGGTGATTGGGTCCATTGGGATTGTGTACAGTGGGAGTGAATGTAAGGGGTTTGCGACCATTGGGATTGTGTACAGTTAGATTTAAGGGGAAGGAGTTTGGGTCCATTGGGATTGTGTAGAGTGGGATTTAATGGGAAGGGGTTTGTGTCGATTGGTATTGTGTACAGTGGATTTAACGAAAAGGGGTTTGGGTTCATTGGGATTGTGTACAGTGGGAGTGAATGGGAAGGGGATTGGGTCCATTGAGATTGCGTACAGTTGGAGTGAACGGGAAGTGATTTGGGTTCATTGTGATTGTGTAAAGTGGGAATGAACGGGAATGGGTTTTCGTCCATCAGGACTGTGTACAGTTGGAGTGAACAGGAAGGTGTTTGGGTCTATTGGGATTGTGTACAGTGGGACTGAACGGGAAGGGGTTTGGGTCTATTGGGATTGCGTACAGTTGGAGTGAACGGGATGCGGTTCGGGCCCATCGGGATTCTGTACAGTCGTAGTGAACGGGAAGGGATTTGTGATTGGGTTGTGTACAGCGGGAGTGAACGGGAAGGTGTTTGGTTGCATTGGGATTGTGTACAGTGGGAGTCAAGGGGAAGGTGTTTGGCTCTACTGGGATTGTTTACAGTGGGAGTGAACAGGAAGGGGTTTGGGACCATTCTGATTGTGTAGAAGAGAGGGAACAGGAAGGGCTTTTGATTGCATTGGGATTGTGTACAGTGGGAGCAAACGGGAAGGGGTTTGGGTCCATTGGGATTGTGTACTTTGGGAGTGAATGGGAAGGGGTTTGGGATTGGGATTGTGTGCAGTGAGCGGGAAAGGGAAGGGGTTCGGGTCCATTGGGATTGTGTACAGTGGGACTGAACGGGAAGGGATTTGGGATTGGGATTGTGTATAGTGGGAGTGAACGGGAAGGGGTTTGGATCCATTAGGGTTGTGTACAGTGGGAGTCAACGGGATGGGGTTTGGGTCCATTGGGATTATGTACAGTGTGAGTGAACGGGATGGGTATTGACTCCATTGGGATTGTGTATAGTGGGAGTGAAAGGGAAGGGAATTTGGTCCATTGGGATTGTGTACATTAGTAGTGAATGGGATGGGGTTTGGGCCCATTGGGATTGTGTACAGTGGGAGTGAATGGGATGGGGTTCGGGCCCATTGGGATTGTATACATTTGGAGTGAATGGGATGGGGTTTGGGTCCTCTGGGATTGTGTACATTGGGAGTGAATGGGATGGGGATTTGGTCCATTGGGATTGTGTTCAGTGGGAGTGAAGGAGAAGGTGTTTGGGTCCAATGGTATTGTGTACTGTGCGCGTGAACAGTAAGGTGTTTGGGTCCTTTGAGATTGTGAACAGTGGGAGTGAACGGGAAGTGGATTGGGATTGGGATTGTGTACAGTGAGCGTGAACGGGAATGGGTTTGGTTCCATTGGGATTGTGTACATTGGGAGAGAATGGGATGGAGTTTGGTTCCATTGGGATTGTGTACATTGGGAGTGAATGGGATGGGGTTTGCGTCCTTTGGGATTGTGTACACTGGGAGTGAACAGGAAGGGTTTTGGGTCCATGGGGATTGTGTACAGTTTGAGTGAACGGGAAGGGATTTGGGGCCATTGGGATTGTGTACAGTGTGAGTGAACAGGAAGGGGTTTGGTTCAATTGGGACTGTGCACAGTAGAAGTGAAATGGAAGGTGTTTGTGTCCATTGGGATTGTGCACAGTGGAAGTGAAAGGGAAGGAGTTTGGGTCCATTGGGATTGTGTACAGAGGGATTTAACAGGAAGGGGTTTGGGTCCATTGGGATTGTGTACAGTGTGAGTGAACAGAAAGGGGTTAGGTTCCATTTGGTTTGTGTACAGTGATGTGAAGGGTAGGGGGTCTGGTTCTATTGGGATTGTGTACAGTGGGAGTGAATAGGAAGGGGTTTGGGTCCATTGGGATTGTGTACAGTAGGAGTGAACAGGAAGGGCATTGAGTCCAATGGGATTGTGTACAGTGGCAGTGAATGGGAAGGGGTTTGGGTCCATCGGGATTGCGTAAAGTCAGACTGAATGGGAATGGGTTTGGTTCCATTGGGATTGTGTACTTTTGGAATGAACGGGAAGAGGTTTGGATCAATTGGGAATGTGTACAGTGGGAGTGAAGGGGAAGGGGTTTGGGTCTATTGGGTTTGTGTACAGTGTGAATGAACGGGAAGGTTTTTGGGTCCATTGGCATTGTGTACAGTGGAAGTGAACGGGAAAGGTTCTGGTATTGTGATTGTGTACAAAGGAGTGAAAAGGAAGGGGTTTGGTTGCATTTGGATTGTGTACAGTGGGAGTGAACAGGAAGGGGTTTGGGTGCATAGGGATTGTGTACAGTGTGAGTGAAAGGGATGGGATTTGGTTCCATTGGGATTGTGTACTTTTAGAGTGAACGGGAAGGGTTTGGGTACATTGAGATTGTGTACAGTCGGATTTCAGGGGAAGTGGTTTGGTTGGTTTGAAATTGTGTACAGGGGGAGTCAACGGGAAGAATTTGGGTCCACTGGGATTGTTTACAGTAGGAGTGAACAGGAAGGGGTTTGAGTCCATTATGTACAGTGGGAGGGAACAGGAAGGGGTTTTGGTTGCATTGGGATTGTGTGCAGAGGGAGTAAACGGGAAGGGGTTTGAGATTGGGATTGTGTACAGTGGGAGTGAACAGGAAGGGGATTGGGTCCATTGGGATTGTGTACAGTGGGAGTGAAGGTTAGGGGTTTGCGACCATTGGGATTGTGTACAGTAGGAGAGAACGGGAAGGGGTTTGCGTCCATTGAGATTGTGTACAGTGGGAGAGGTCAGGAAGGGGTTTGCGTCCAGTGGGATTGTGTTCAGGAAGAGTGAACAGGAAGGGTTTTGGGTCCATTGGGATTGTGTACAGTGGGATTGAACGGGAAGGGTTTTTGGTCCTTTGGGATTGTGCACAATGGGATTGAACTGGAACGTGTTTGGTTCCATTGGGATTGTTTACAGAGTGAGTGAAAGAGAAGGTGTTTGGGTACATTGGGATTGTGTTCTTTGGGCGTGAACAGGAAGGGGTTTGGGTCTATTGGGATTGTGTACAGTGGGATTTAATGGGAAGGGGTTTGGGTCCATTGGGATTGTGTAGACTGGGATTTAACTGGAATGGTTTTGGTTCCATTGGGATTGTGTAAAGTGGGATTTAACAGGATGGGGTTGGATTCCATTGGGATTGTGCACAGTCAGATTTAAAGGGAAGGAGTTTGGGTCCATTGGGATTGTGTAGAGTGGGATTTAATGGAAAGGGGTTTGTGTCGATTGGTATTGTGTACAGTGGATTTAACTAAAAGGGGTTTGGGGTCATTGGGATTGTGTACAGTGGGAGTGAACAACAAGGTGTTTGGGGCTTTTGGGATTGTGTACAGTGGGATTGAAGGGGAAGGGGTTTGGGTCCATTGGGATTGTGTACAGTTGGAGTGAACGGGAAGTGATTTGGGTTCATTGTGATTGTGTAAACTGGGAATGAACGGGAATGGGTTGCCTCCATCAGGACTGTGTACAGTGGGAGTGAACAGGAAGGTGTTTGGGTCTATTGGGATTGTGTACAGTGGGACTGAACGGGAAGAGGTTTGGGTCTATTGGGATTGCGTGCAGTTGGAGTGAACGGGATGGGGTTCGGGTCCATCGGGATTGTGTACAGTGGTAGTGAACGGGAAGGGATTTGTGATTGGGTTGTGTACAGCGGGAGTGGACGGGAAGGTGTTTGGGTGCATTGGGATTGTGTGAATTGGGATTTAAGGGAAAGTGGTTTGGTTGCATTGGGATTGTGTACAGTGGGAGTCAAGGGGAAGGTGTTTGGGTCTACTGGGATTTTTTACAGTGGGAGTGAACAGGAAGGGGTTTGGGACCATTCTGATTGTGTACAGTGGGAGGGAACAGGAGGGGCTTTTGGTTGCATTGGGATTGTGTACAGTGGCAGTAAACGGGAAGGGGTTTGGGATTAGTATTTTGTACAGTGGGAGTGAAAAGGAAGGGGATTGGGTCCATTGGGATTGTGTACTTTTTGGAGTGAATGGGAAGGGGTTTGCGTCCATTGGGATTGTGTACAGTGGGAGGGAATGGGGAGGGGATGCGTCCATTGGGATTGTGTTCAGTAGGAGTGAACGGGAAGGGTTTTGGATCCATTGGGATTGTGTACAGTGGGAGTGAACGGTAAAGGTTTTGGGTCCATTGGGATTGTGTACTTTGGGAGTGAATGGGAAGGGTTTTGGGATTGGGATTGTGTGCAGTGAGCGGGAAAGGGAAGGGGTTCGGGTCCATTGGGATTGTGTACAGTGGGAGTGAACGGGAAGGGGTTTGGATCCATTAGGGTTGTGTACAGTGGGAGTGAACGGGATGGGGTTTGGGTCCATTGGGATTATGTACAGTGTGAGTGAACGGGATGGGTATTGACTCCATTGGGATTGTGTACAGTGGGAGTGAAAGGGAAGGGAATTTGGTCCATTGGGATTGTGTACATTGGTAGTGAATGGGATGGGGTTTGGGCCCATTGGGATTGTGTACAGTGGGAGTGAATGGGATGGGGTTCGGTTCCATTGGGATTGTGTACATTTGGAGTGAATGGGATGGGGTTTGGGTCCTTTGGGATTGTGTACATTGGGAGTGAATGGGATGGGGTTTTGGTCCATTGGGATTGTGTACAGTGGGAGTGAACGAGAAGGTGTTTGGGTCCAATGGTATTGTGCACTGTGGGCGTGAACAGGAAGGTGTTTGGGTCCTTTGGGATTGTGAACAGTGGGAGTGAACGGGAAGTGGATTGGGATTGGGATTCTGTACAGTGACCGTGAACGGGAATGGGTTTGGTTCCATTGGGAATGTGTACATTGGGAGAGAATGGGATGGGGTTTTGTTCCATTGGGATTGTGTACATTGGGAGTTAGAGGGAAGGGGTTTGGGTCAATTGGGATTCTGTACAGTGGGAGTGAACAGGAAGGGATTTGTATCAATTGGCTTTGTGTACAGCGGAAGTGAATGGGAAGGTGTTTGGGTGCTTTTGGATTGTGTACGGTGGGAGAGAAGGGGAAAGGTGTTTGGATCCATTGGGTTTGTGTACATTGGGAGTGAATCGGATGGGGTTTGCGTCCTTTGGGATTGTGTACACTGGGAGTGAGTGGGAAGGGTTTTGGGTCCATGGGGATTGTGTACAGTTTGAGTGAACGGGAAGGGGTTTCGGGTTATTGGGGTTGTGTACAGTGGGAGTGAACGGGAAGGTGTTTGGGGCCATTGGGATTGTGTAAATCGGGAGTGAATGGGATGGGGTTTGGGTCAATTGGGATTGTGTCCATTGGGAGTGAATGTGATGGGGTTTGGGTCCATTGGGATTATGTACAGTGTGAGTGAACGGGATGGGTATTGACTCCATTGGGATTGTGTACAGTGGGAGTGAAAGGGAAGGGAATTTGGTCCATTGGGATTGTGTACATTGGTAGTGAATGTGATGGGGTTTGGGCCCATTGGGATTGTGTACAGTGGGAGTGAATGGGATGGGGTTCGGTTCCATTGGGATTGTGTACATTTGGAGTGAATGGGATGGGGTTTTGGTCCATTAGGATTGTGTACAGTGGGAGTGAACGAGAAGGTGTTTGGGTCCTTTGGGATTGTGAACAGTGGGAGTGAACGGGAAGTGGATTGAGATTGGGATTCTGTACAGTGAGCGTGAACTGGAATGGGTTTGGTTCCATTGGGAATGTATACATTGGGAGTGAATGGGATGGGGTTTGGGTCAATTGGGATTGTGTCCATTGGGAGTGAATGTGATGGGGTTTGGGTCCATTGGGATTGTGTACAGTGGGAGTTAAAGGGAAGGGGTTTGGGTCAATTGGGATTCTGTACAGTGGGAGTGAACAGGAAGGGATTTGTATCAATTGGCTTTGTGTACACGGAAGTGAATGGGAAGGTGTTTGCGTGCTTTTGGATTGTGTACGGTGGGAGAGAAGGGGAAAGGGGTTTGGATCCATTGGTTTGTGTACAGTCGGACTGAATGGGAAGGGGTTTGTGTCCATTGGGATTGTGTACAATGTTAGTGAACAGGAAGGAGTTTGGTTGCATTTGGATTGTTTACAGTGGGAGTGAACAGGAAGAGGTTTGGTTGCATTGGGATTGTGTACAGTGGGTGTGAACGGGTAGTGATTTGGTTCCATTGGGATTGTGTTCAGTGGGAGTGTACGGGAAGGGTTTTGGGTGCACTGTGATTGTGTACAATGGGATTTCAGGGGAAGTGGTTTTGTTCCATTGGGAGTGTGTACAGTGGGAGTGAACGGCAATGGTTTTGGGTCCATTCTCATTATGTACAGTGGGAGTGAACGGGAAGGGAATTGCGTACATTGGGATTGTGTACATTGGGAGTGAAATGGATGGGGTTTGCTTCCATTGGGATTGTGTACAGTGGGAGTGAATAGGATGGGGTTGGGGTCCATTGGGATTGTGTACATTGGGAGTGAATGGGATCGGTTTGGGTCGATTGGGATTGTGTCCATTGGGAGTGAATGGGAGTGGGTTTGGGTCCATTGGGATAGTGTACAGTGGGAGTTAATGGGAAGGGGTTTGTGTCAATTGGGATTCCGTACAGTGGGAGTGAACGGGAAGGTGTTTGGATCCATTGGGATTGTGTTCTGTGGGCGTGAACAGGAAGTGGTTTGGGTCCAGTGGGATTGTGTACAGTGGGATTTAATGGGAAGGGATTTGGGTCCATTGCCATTGTGTACAGTGGGATTTAACGGGAAGGGGTTTGGGTCCATTGGGATTGTGTAAAGTGGGATTTAACAGGAAGGTGTTTGATTCCATTGGGATTGTGCACAGTTATATTTAAAGGGAAGGAGTTGGATCCATTGGGAATGTGTACAGTGAGATTGAATGGGAAGGGGTTTGGGTCCAAATGTATTGTGTAGAGTGGGAGTGAATAGAAAGGGGTTTGGGTCCATTCTGATTGTGTACAGTGGGAGGGAACAGGAAGGGGTTTTGGATGCATTGGGATTGTGCACAGTGGGATTAAACGGGAAGGGGTTTGAGATTGGGATTGTGTACTGTGGGAGTGAACAGGAAGGGGATGGGGTCCGTTGGGAATGTGTACAGTGGGAGTGAACGGGAAGGGTTTTGGGTCCATTGGGAATGTATACAGTGGGAATGAACGGGAAGGGGTTTGGGATTGGGATTGTGTACAGTGAGTGTGAACTGGAAGGGGTTTGGGTCCATTGGGATTGTGTACAGTGAGAGTGAACGGAAAGTTTTTTGGGTCCATTGAGATTATGTACAGTGGGAGAAAACGGGAAGGGGTTTGGGATTGTTTTTGTGTACAGGGAGCGTGAACGGGAAGGGCTTTGGGTCCATTGGGATTTTGTACAGTGGGATTTAATGGGAAGGGATTTGGGTCCATTGCCATTGTGTACAGTGGGATTTAATGGGAAGGGGTTTGGGTCCATTGGGATTGTGCACAGTTATATTTAAAGGGAAGGAGTTGGATCCATTGGGAATGTGTACAGTGAGATTGAATGGGAAGGGGTTTGGGTCCAAATGTATTGTGTAGAGTGGGAGTGAATAGAAAGGGTTTTGGGTCCATTCTGATTGTGTACAGTGGGAGGGAACAGGAAGGGGTTTTGGATGCATTGGGATTGTGCACAGTGGGATTAAACGGGAAGGGGTTTGAGATTGGGATTGTGTACTGTGGGAGTGAACAGGAAGGGGATGGGGTCCATTGAGATTGTGTACAGTGGGAGTGAATTTTAAGCGGTTTGCGTCCATTGGGACTGTGTTCAGTAGGAGTGAACGGCAAGGGTTTTGGGTCCGTTGGGAATGTGTACAGTGGGAGTGAACGGGAAGGGTTTTGGGTCCATTGGGAATGTGTACAGTGGGAGTGAACGGGAAGGGGTTTGGGATTGGGATTGTGTACAGTGAGTGTGAACTGGAAGGGGTTTGGGTCCATTGGGATTGTGTACAGTGAGAGTGAACGGAAAGTTTTTTGGGTCCATTGAGATTATGTACAGTGGGAGAAAACGGGAAGGGGATTGGGTCCATTGGGACTATGTACAGTGTGATTGGATGGGAAGGGTTTTGTGTCCATTGGGATTGTGTACAGTGGGAGTGAACGGGAAGGGTTTTGGGTCCATTGGGATTGTGTACAGTGGGAGTGAACGGGAAGGGGTTTGGGTCCATTGGGATTGTGCACATTGGGAGTGAATGGGATGGGGTTTGTGTCCATTGGGAATGTGTACATTTCGAGTGAATGGGATGGGGTTTGGGTCCATTGGGATTGTGTACAGTGGGAGTGAAAGTAAGGGGTTTGGGTCCATTGGGATTTTGTACAGTGGGAGTGAAGGGGAAGGCGTTTGGGTCAATTGGGTTTTTGTTCAGCGGAAGTGAACAGGAAGGGGTTTCGGTCCTTTGGGATTGTGTGCAGTGGGAGTGAAGGGGATGGGATTTGAGATTGGGTTGTGTAGAGTGGGAGTGAATGGGAAGCGGTTTGGGTCAACGGGGATTGTGTACAGTTTGAGTGAACGGGAAAGGGATTCGGGCTATTGGGGTTGTGTACAGTGGAACTGAACGGGAAGGGGTTTGGGGCCATTGGGATTGAGGACAGTGGGAGTGAACGGGTAGGGGTTTGGGTCCAATGGGATTGTGTACTCTGGGCGTGAACAGGAAGGGGTTTGTGTCCATTGGGATTGTGTACAGTGGAATTTAAAGGGAAGGGGTTTGTGTCCATTGGGATTGTGTAAAGTGGGATTTAAAAGGAAGGGGGTTGATTCCATTGGGATTGTGCACAGTTGGATTTAAAGGGAAGGAGTTTGGGTCCATTGGGATTGTCTACAGTGGGAGTTAAAGGGAAGGGGTTTGGGTCAATTGAGATTCTGTACAGTTGGAGTGAACAGGAAGGGTTTTGTATCAATTGGCTTTATGTACAGCGGAAGTGAATGGGAAGGGGTTTGGGTGCTTTTGGATTGTGTACGGTGGGAGTGAAGGGGAAAGGGGTTTGTGTCCATTGGGATTGTGTACAATGGTAGTGAACAGGAAGGAGTTTGGTTGCATTTGGATTGTTTACAGTGGGAGTGAATGGGAAGGGTTTTGGGTGCATTCGGATTGTGTACAATGGGAGTGAAAGGGATGGGGTTTGGGTCCATTGGGATTGTGTACATTGGGAGTGAATGTGATCGGTTTGGGTCGATTGGGATTGTGTACATTGGGAGTGAATGTGATCGGTTTGGGTCGATTGGGATTGTGTCTATTGGGAGTGAATGGGATTGGGTTTGGGTCAATTGGGATTCTATACAGTGGGAGTGAACGGGAAGATGTTTGGATCCATTGGGAGTGTGTACAGTGGGAGTCAAGGGGAAGGGTTTTGGGTCAATTGGGTTTGTGTACAGCGGAAGTGAACGGGAAGGGGTTTGGGTCCTTTGGGATTGTACACTGTGGGAGTGAAGGTGAAAGGGGTTTGGGTCCATTGAGTTTGTGTACAGTCGGGCTGAATGGGAAGGGTTTTTTGTCCATTGGGATTACGTACAATGGTAGTGATGAGGAAGTGGTTTGAGTCCATCAGGATTCTGTACAGTGGGAGTGAACAGGAAGGGTTTTGTTGCCATTGGGATTGTGTACAGTTGGATTTAACGGGAAGGGATTTGGGTCCATTGGGATTGTGTACAGTGGGAGTGAAAGTGAAGGGTTTTGGCTCCATTGGGATTGTGTACAGTGGGAGTGAAGGGGAAGGGGTTTGGGTCCATTGGGATTGTGTACAGTGAGAGTGAACGGAAAGTTTTTAGGGTCCTTTGGGATTATGTACAGTGGAAGTAAACGGGAAGGTTTTTGGGATTACAGTGAGCGTGAACGGGAAGCGCTTTCGGTCCATTGGGATTGTGTACAGTGGGACTGAACGGGAAGGGGTTTGGGATTGGGATTGTGTATAGTGGGAGTGAACGGGAATGGTTTTGGATCCATTAGGATTGTGTACAGTGGGAGTGAACGGGATGGGGTTTGGGTCCATTGGGATTATGTACAGTGTGAGTGAACGGGAAGGGGTTTGGGTCCATTGGGATTGTGTACTGTGGGAGTGAACGGGATTGGGTTTGGATCAATTGGGATTATGTACAGTGTGAGTGAACGGGAAGGGTTCTGGGTCCTTTGGGATTGTGTACAGTGGTAGTGAACGCGAAGGGATTTGGGTGCATTTGGTTTGTGTACATTGGGACTGAATTGGATGGGGTTTGGATCCATTGGGATTGTGTACATTGGCAGTGAATGGGATGGGTTTCGGGTCCGTGGGGTTGTGTACGGTGGGAGTGAAGGGGAAGGTGTTTGGGTCCATTGTGAGTGTGTAATGTCGGACTGAATGGGAATGGGTTTGGGTCCAAGGGATTGTGTACAGTGGGAGTGAACAGGAAGGGGTTTTGGTGCACTGGGATTGTGTACTGTGGGAGTGAACAAGTACTGGTTTGGGTCCATTGGAATGGTGTACAGTGGGAGTGAACAGGAAGGGGTTTGGGTGCATTGGGATTGTGTAGAGTCGGATTTAAGGGGATGTGGTTTGGTTCCATTGGGATTGTGTACAGTGGGAGTGAACGGGAAGGGGTTTGGGTCCACTGGGATTGTGTACAGTGGGATTTAACGGGATGTGCTTTTCGTTCCATTGGGATTGTGCACAATGGGACTTAACGGGAAGTGGTTTGGTTCCATTCGGATTGTGTACAGTGGGATTTAACGAGAAGTGGTTTGGTTCCTTTCGGATTCTGTACAGTGGGATTTAACGGCAAGTGGTTTGGTTCCATTCGGATTGTGGTCAGTGGGATTTAAGGGGAAGTGGTTTGGTTCCATTCGGTTTGTGTACAGTGGTCGTGAACAGGAAGGGGATCGGGCCAGTTGGGATTGTGCACAATGGGATTGAACTGGAACTAGTGTACAGTGTGTGTGAACGAGATGCAGTTTGGGTCCAATGGGATTGTTTACTGTGGGTGTTAACAGGAAGGGGTTTGGTCCATTGGGATTGTGTACAGTGGGATTTAATGGGAAGCGGTTTGGGTACTTTGGATTGTGTACAGAGGGATTTAACGGGTAGGGGTTTGGGTCCATTGGGATTGTGTAAAGTGGGATTTAACAGGAAGGGGATTTGATTCCATTGAGATTGTGCACAGTTGGATTTAATGGGAAGGTTTTTGGGTCCATTGGAATTGTGTACTGTTGGAGTGAACGGGAAGGGGTTTGGGTCCATTGGGATTGTGTAAAGTGGGATTTAACAGGAAGGGGTTTGATTCCATTGAGATTGTGCACAGTTGGATTTAATGGGAAGGTTTTTGGGTCCATTGGAATTGTGTACTGTTGGAGTGAACGGGAAGAGGTTTGGGTTCATTGGGATTGTGTAAAGTGGGAATGAACGGGAATGGCTTTGCGACAATCAGAATTGTGTACAGTGGGAGTGAACGGGAAGGGGTTTGGATCCATTGGGATCATGTGCAGTTGGAGTGATCGGAAAGGGGTTCGGGACCAGTGGGATTGTGTACAGAGGGAGTGAACGGGATGGGATTTGTGATTGGGTTGTGTAGAGTGCAAGTGAATGGGAAGGGTTTTGTGTCCATGGGGATTGAATACATTTTGACTGAACGGGATGGTGTTTCGGAATATTTGTGTTGTGTACAGTGGGAGTGAACGGGAAGGGTTTTGGGGCCATTGGGATTCTGTACAGTGGGAGTGAACGGGAAGGGGTTTGGGATTGGGATTGTGTACAGTGATTGTGAACGGGAAGAGCTTTGAGTCCATTGGGATTTTGTACAGTGGGAGTGAACGGAAAGTTTTTCGGGTCCATTGGGATTGTGTACAGTGGGACTGAACGGGAAGGGGTTTGGGATTGGGATTGTGTATAGTGGGAGTCAACGGGAATGGTTTTGGATCCATTAGGATTGTGTACAGTGGGAGTGAACGGGATGGGGTTTGGATCAATTGGGATTATATACAGTGTGAGTGAACTGGAAGGGTTCTGGGTCCATTGGGATTGTTCTACAGTGGTAGTGAACGGGATGGGATTTGGGTCCATTGGCTTTGTGTACATTGGGAGTGAATTGGATGGGGTATGGGTTCATTGGGATTGTGTACATTGGCAGTGAATGGGATGGGTTTCGGGTCCGTGGGGTTGTGTATGGTGGGAGTGAAGGGGAAGGTGTTTGGGTTCATTGTGAGTGTGTAATGTCGGACTGAATGGGAAGGGGTTTGGGTCCAAGGGATTGTGCACAGTGGGAGTGAACAGGAAGGAGTTTTGGTGCACTGGGATTGTGTACTGTGGGAGTGAACAAGTAGCGGCTTGGGTCCATTGGGATGGTGGACAGTGGGAGTGAACAGGAAGGGGTTTGGGTGCATTGGGATTGCGTACAGTCGGATTTAAGGGGAAGTGGTTTGGTTCCATTGGGATAGTGTACAGTGGGAGTGAACGGCAAGGGGTTAGGTTCAATTGGGATTGTGTACAGTGGGATTTAACGGGATGTGGTTTTCTGTCCATTGGGATTGTGCACAATGGGATTGAACTGGAACGTGTTTGGTTCCATTGGGATTGTGTACAGTGTGATTGAAAGAGAAGGTGTTTGTGTACATTGGGATTGTATTCTGTGGGCGTGAACAGGGAGGGGTTTGGGTCCATTGGGATTGTGTACTTTGGGACTTAATGCGAATGGGTTTGAGTCCATTGGGAGTGTGTACATTGGGATTTAACTGGAATGGGTTTGGGTCCATTGGGATTGTGTAAAGTGGGATATAACAGGAAGGGGTTTGATACCTTTGGGATTGTTCACAGTTAGATTTAAAGGGAAGGAGTTTGGGTCCTTTGGGATTGTGTAGAGTGGGAGTTAATGGGAAGGGGTTTGTGTGGATTGGTATTGTGTACCGTGGATTTAAAGAAAAGGGGTTTGGGATCATTGGGATTGTGTGCAGTGGGAGTGAACAACAAGGGGTTTGTGTCCATTGAGATTGTGTACAGTGGGATTTAACGAGAAGTGGGTTGGTTCCATTCAGATTGTGTACAGTGGGAGTGAATGGGAAGGGGATCGGGCCAATTGGGATTGTGCACAATGGGATTGAACTGGAACGTGTTTCGTTCCACAGGGATTGTGTACAGTGTGAGTGAATGAGAAGTTGTTTGGGTCCAAAGGGATTGTGTACTCTCGGCGTGAACAGGAAGGGGTTTGGGTCCATTGGGATTGTGTGCAGTGGGATTTAACGAGATGGGGTTTGGGTCCATTGGGATTGTGTACAGTTGGAGTGAACGGGAAGGGATTTGGGTTCATTGGGATTGTGTAAAGTGGGAGTGAACGGGAATGGCTTTGCGTCCATCAGGATTGTGTATAGTGGGAGTGAACAGGAAGGGTTTTGGTCCATTGGGATTGTGTACAGTGGGAGTGATGGGGAAGGTATTTGAGATTGGGTTGTGTAGAGTGGGAGTGAATGGGAAGCGGTTTGGGTCAATGGGGATTGTGTACAGTTTGAGTGAAAGGGAAGGGGTTTCGGGCTATTGGGGTTGTGCACAGTGGGAGTGAACGGGAAGGGGTTTGGGGCCATTGGGATTGAGTACAGTGGGAGTGAACGGGAAGGCGTTTGGTTGCACTGGGATTGTGTACAGTGGGAGTGAAGGGCAAGGGTTTAGGGTCCATTGGGATTGTGTACAGTGGGATTTAACGGGAAGTGATATGGTTCCATTCTGATTGTGTAGAGTGGGATTTAACGGGATGTGGTTTTGTTCCTTTCTGATTGTGTACACTGGGAGTGAACGGGAAGTGGATAGGGCCAGTTGGGATTGTGCACAAGGGATTGAACTGGAAAGTGTTTGGTTCCACTGGGATTGTGTGCTGTGGGCGTGAACAGGATGGGTTTTGGGTCCATTGGGACTGTGTACAGTAGGATTTAATGGGAAGGGGTTTGGGTGCATTGGGATTGTGTAAAGTGGGATTTAACAAGAAGGGGTTTAATTCCATTGGGATTGTGCACAGATGGATTAAAAGGGAAGGAGTTTGGTTCCATTGGGATTGTGTAAAGTGGGATTTAACAAGAAGGGGTTTAATTCCATTGGGATTGTGCACAGATGGATTAAAAGGGAAGGAGTTTGGTTCCATTGGGATTGTGTACAGTCGGATTTAACGGGAAGGGATTTGGGTCCATTGGGTTTGTGTTCAGCGGAAGTGAATGGGAAGGTGTTTGGGTCCATTGGGATTGTGTACGGTGGGACGGGAAGGGGATGGTGTTTGGGTCCTCTGGGATTGTGTACAGTGGGACGGGAAGGGGATGGTGTTTGGGTCCATTGGGAGTGTGTACAGTCGGACTGAATGGGAAGGTGTTTGGATCCAAGGGATTTTGTACAGTGGGAGTGAACAGGAAGGGGTTTGAGTGCATTGGGATTGTGTACAGTGGAAGTAAACGGCAAGGGGTTAGGGTCCATTGGGAGTGTGTACAGTGGGATTTAACGGCAAGTGGTTTGGTTCCATTCGGATTGTGTACAGTGGGATGTAACGGCAAGTGCTTTGGTTCCATTCGGATTGTGTACAGTGGTCATGAACAGGAAGGCGATCGGGCCAATTGGGATTTTCCAAAATGGGATTGAATTGTTACGTGTTTGCTTCCACTGGGATAGTGTATAGTGTGAGTGAACGAGATGCAGTTTGGGTCCAATGGGATTGTTTACTGTAGGCGTGAACAGGAAGGGGTTTGGGTCCATTGGGATTGTGTCCAGTGGGATTTAATGGGAAGGGGTTTGGGTGCATTGGGATTGTGTAAAGTGGGATTTAACAGGAAGGGATTTGATTCCATTGAAATTGTGCACATTTGGAATTAATGGGAAGGTTTTTGGGTCCATTGGAATTGTGTACTGTTGGAGTGAACGGGAAGGGGTTTGGGTTCATTGGGATTGTGTGCATTGGGATTTAATGCGAATGGGTTTGGGTCCATTGGGATTGTGTACACTGGGATTTAACTGAAATGGGTTTGGTTCCATTGGGATTGTGTAAGGGTGGATTTAACAAGAAGGGTTTTAATTCCATTGGGATTGTGCACAGATGGATTTAAAGGGAAGGAGTTTGGTTCCATTGGGATTGTGTACAGTCGGATTTAACGGGAAGGGATTTGGGTCCATTGGCATTGTGCACAGTGGGAGTGAAAGTGAAGGGGTTTGGGTCCATTGGGATTGTGTACAGTGGGAGTGAAGGGGAAGGGGTTTGGGTCAATTGGGTTTGTGTTCAGCGGAAGTGAACAGGAAGGGGTTTGGGTCCTCTGGGATTGTGTACAGTGGGACGGGAAGGGCATGGTGTTTGGGTCCATTGGGAGTGTGTACAGTCGGACTGAATGGGAAGGTGTTTGGATCCAAGGGATTTTGTACAGTGGGAGTGAACAGGAAGGGGTTTGAGTGCACTGGGATTGTGTACAGTGGGAGTGAACAGCAAGGTGTTAGGGTCCATTGGGAGTGTGTACCGTGGGATTTAACGGCAAGTGGTTTGGTTCCATTCGGATTGTGTACAGTGGGATTTAACGGCAAGTGGTTTGGTTCCATTCGGATTGTGTACAGTGGTCGTGAACAGGAAGGCGATCGGGCCAATTGGGATTTTCCAAAATGGGATTGAACTGTTACGTGTTTGCTTCCACTGGGATAGTGTATAGTGTGAGTGAACGAGATGCAGTTTGGGTCCAATGGGATTGTTTACTGTGGGCGTGAACAGGAAGGGGTTTGGGTCCATTGGGATTGTGTCCAGTGGGATTTAATGGGAAGGGTTTTGGGTCCATTGGGATTGTGTAAAGTGGGATTTAACAGGAAGGGATTTGATTCCATTGAGATTGTGCACAGTTGGAATTAATGGGAAGGTTTTTGGGTCCATTGGAATTGTGTACTGTTGGAGTGAACGGGAAGGGGTTTGGGTTCATTGGGATTGTGTGCATTGGGATTTAATGCGAATGGGTTTGGGTCCATTGGGATTGTGTACACTGGGATTTAACTGGAATGGGTTTGGGTCCATTGGGATTGTGTAAAGTTGGATTTAACAGGAAGGGGTTTGATACCTTTGGGATTGTTCACAGTTAGATTTAAAGGGAATGAGTTTGGGTCCTTTGGGATTGTGTAGAGTGGGAGTTAATGGGAAGGGGTATGTGTGGATTGGTATTGTGTACAGTGGATTTAACGAAAAGGGGTTTGGGATCATTGGGATTGTGTGCAGTGGGAGTGAACAACAAGGGGTTGGGGTCCATTGGTATTGTGTACAGTGGGAGTGAACAGGAAGGGGATCGGGCCAATTGGGATTGTGCACAATGGGATTGAACTGGAACGTGTTTGGTTCCACTGGGATTGTGTACAGTGTGAGTGAACGAGATGCAGTTTGGGTCCATTGGGATTGTGTACAGTGGGCGTGAACAGGAAGGGGTTTGGGTCCATTGGGATTGTGTACAGTGGGATTTAAAGGGAAGGGGTTTGTGTCCATTGGGATTTTGTAAAGTGGGATTAAAAAGGAAGGGGCTTGATTCCATTGGGATTGTGCACAGTTGGATTTAAAGGGAAGGAGTTTGGGTCCATTGGGATTGTGTACAGTTGGACTGAACGGGAAGGGATTTGGGTTCATTGGGATTGTGTAAAGTGGGAATGAACGGGAATGGCTTTGCGTCCATCAGCATTGTGTACAGTGGGAGTGAACAGGAAGGGTTTTTGTTCCATTGGGATTGTGTACAGTGGGAGTGAACGGGAAGGAATTTGGGTCCATTGGGATTGTTTGCAGTTGGAGTGATCGGGAAGGGGTTCGGTTCCATTGGAATTGTGTACAGTGGGAGTGAACGGGAAGGGATTTGAGATTGGGTTGTGTAGAGTGGGAGTGAATGGGAAGCGGTTTGGGTCAATGGGGATTGTGTACAGTTTGAGTGAATGGGAAGCGGTTTCAGGCTATTGGGGTTGTGTACAGTGGGAGGGAACGGGAAGTGGTTTGGGGCCATTGGGATTGAGTACAGTGGGAGTGTACTGGAAGGGGTTTGGGTTCACTGGGATTGTGTACAGTGGGAGTGAACGGCAAGGGTTTAGGGTCCATTGGGATTATGTACAATGGGATTTAACGGGAAGTGGTTTTGTTCCATTCGGATTGTGCAGAGTGGGATTTAACGGGATGTGGTTTTGTTCCATTCGGATTGTGTACTGTGGGCGTGAATAGGAAGGGTCTTGGGTCCATTGGGACTGTGTACAGTAGGATTTAATGGGAAGGGGTTTGGGTGCATTGGGATTGTGTACAGTGCGATTTAACAAGAAGGGGTTTAATTCCATTGGGATTGTGCACAGATGGATTTAAAGGGAAGGAATTTGGTTCCATTGGGATTGCGTACAGTGGGATTTAACGGGAAGGGATTTGGGTCCATTGGGATTGTGTACAGTGGGCGTGAAGGGGAAGGGGTTTGGGTCAATTGGGTTTGTGTTCAGCGGAAGTGAACGGGAAGGGGTTTGGGTCCTTTGGGATTGTGTACAGTCGGACTGAATGGGAAGGTGTTTGGATCCAAGGGATTGTGTACAGTGGGAGTGAACAGCAAGGGGTTAGGGTCCATTGGGATTGTGTACAGTGGGATTTAACGGCTAGTGGTTTGGTTCTTTTCGGTTTGGGTACAGTGGGATTTGGCGGGAAGTGGTTTGGTTCCATTCGGATTGTGGTCAGTGGGATTTAAGGGGAAGTGGTTTGGTTCCATTCGGATTGTGTACAGTGGTCGTGAACAGGAAGGCGATCGGGCCAATTGGGATTGTGCACAATGGGATTGAACTGTAACGTGTTTGGTTCCACTTTTTAGTGTACAGTGTGAGTGAACGAGATGCAGTTTGGGTCCAATGGGATTGTTTACTGAGGGCGTGAACAGGAAGGACTTTGGGTCCATTGGGATTGTGTACAGTGGGATTTAATGGGAAGGGGTTTGGATGCATTGGGATTGTGTACAGAGGGATTTAACAGGAAGGGGTTTGGGTCCATTGGGATTGTGTACAGAGGGATTTAACAGGAAGGGGTTTGATTCCATTGAGTTTGTGCACAGTTGGATTTAATGGGAAGGTTTTTGGGTCCATTGGAATTGTGTACAGTTGGAGTGAATGGGAAGGGGTTTGGGTTCATTGGGATTGTGTAAAGTGGGAATGAACGGGAATGGCTTTGCGACAATCAGAATTGTGTACAGTGGGAGTGAACGGGAAGGGTTTTGGGTCCATTGGGATTGTCTACAATGGGAGTGAACGGGAAGGGGTTTTGGTGCACTGGGAGTGTGTACTGTTTGAGTGAACAAATAGGGGTTTGGGTCCTTTGGGATGGTGTACAGTGGGAGTGAACAGGAAGGGGTTTCGGTGCATTGGGATTGTGTACAGTCGGATTAAGTGGAAGTGGTTTGGTTCCATTGGGATAGTGTACAGTGGGAGTGAACGGCAACGGGTTAGGGTCCATTTTGATTGTGTATAATGGGATTTAACGGGATGTGGTTTTCTGTCCATTGGGATTGTGCACAATGCGTTTGAACTGGAATGTGTTTAGTTCCATTGGGCTTGTGTACAGTGTGATTGAAAGAGAAGGTGTTTGGGGACATTTCGATTGTGTTCTGTGGGCGTGAACAGGAAGGGGTTTGGGTCCATTGGGATTGTGTACATTGGGATTTAATGCGAATAAGTTTGGGTGCATTGGGATTGTGTACACTGGGATTTAAATGGAATTGGTGTGGGTCCATTGGGATTGTGTAAAGTGGGATTTAACAGGAAGGGGTTTGATACCTTTGGGCTTATTCACAGTTAGATTTAAAGGGAAGGTGCTTGGGTCCTTTGGGTTTGTGTAGAGTGGGAGTTAATGGGAAGGAGTTTGTGTCGATTGGTATTGTGCACAGTGGATTTAACGAAAAGGGGTTTGGGATCATTGGGATTGTGTGCAGTGGGAGTGAACAACAAGGGGTTTGGGTCCATTGGGATTGTGTACAGTGGGATTTAACGAGAAGTGGTTTGGTGACATTCAGATTGTGTATAGTGGGATTTAAAGGGAAGGGGTTTGTGTCCATTGGGATTGTGCACATTTGGATTTAATGGGAAGGAGTTTGGGTCCATTGGGATTGTGTACAGTGGGATTTAACGGGAAGGGGTTTGGGTCCGTTGGGATTGTGTACAGTGTGAGTGAAAGTGAAGGGGTTTGGCTCCATTGGGATTGTGTACAGTGGGCGTGAAGGGGAAGGGGTTTGGGTCCATTGGGTTTGTGTTCAGCGGAAGTGAACGGGAAGGTGTTTGGGTCCATTGTGAGTGTGTAATGTCGGACTGAATGGGAAGGGGTTTGGGTCCAAGGGACTATGTACAGTGGAAGTGAACAGGATGGGGTTTTGGTGCACTGGGATTGTGTACTGTGGGAGGGAACAAGTAGGGGTTAGGGTCCATTGGGATGGTGTACAGTGTGAGTGAACAAGAAGGGGTTTGGGTGCATTGGGATTGTGTACAGTGGGATTTAAAAGGAAGGGGGTTGATTCCATTGGGATTGTGTGCAGTTGGATTTAAAGGGAAGGAGTTTGGATCAATTGGGATTGTGTACAGTGGGATTTAACGAGATGGGGTTTGGGTCCATCGGGATTGTGTACAGTTGGAGAGAACGGGAAGGGATTTGGGTTCTTTGGGATTGTGTAAAGATGAATGAACGGGAATGGCTTTGCGTCCATCAGGATTGTGTACAGTGGGAGTGAACAGGAAGGGTTTAGGTTCCATTGGGATTGTGTACAGTGGGAGTGAACGGGAAGTGGTTTGAGTCCATTGGGATTGTGTACAGTGGGATTTAACGAGAAGTGGTTTGGTGACATTCAGATTGTGTACAGTGGGATTTAAAGGGAAGTGGTTTGTGTCCATTCGGATTTTTTAAAGTGGGATTTAAAAGGAAGGGGCTTGATTCCATTGGGATTGTGCACAGTTGGATTTAATGGGAAGGCGTTTGGGTCCATTGGGATTGTGTACAGTGGGATTTAATGAGATGGGGTTTGGGTCCATTGGGATTGTGTACAGTTGGAGTGAACGGGAAGAGATTTGGTTTCATTGGGACTGTGTAAAGTAGGAATGAACGGGAAGGGCTTTGCGTCCATCAGGATTGTGTACAGTGGGAGTGAACGGGAAGGGTTTTGGGGCCATTGGGATTGTGTACAGTGGGATTTAACGGGAAGGGATTTGGGTCCATTGGGATTGTGTACAGTGGGAGTGAAAGTGAAGGGTTTTGGCTCCATAGGGATTGTGTACAGTGGGAGTGAAGGGGAAGGGATTTGCGTCCATTGGGTTTGTTTTCAGCGGAAGTGAACGGGAAGGGGTTTGGGTCCTTTGGGATTGTGTACAGTGGGACGGGATGGGGATGGTGTTTGGGTCCATTGGGAGTGTGTACAGTTGGACTGAATGGGAAGGTGTTTGGATCCATGGGATTGTGTACAGTGGGAGTGAACAGGAAGGGGATGGAGTGCACTGGGATTGTGTACAGTGGGAGTGAACCGCAAGGGGTTATGGTCCATTGGGAGTGTTTACTGTGGGATTTGACTGCAAGTGGTTTGGTTCCATTCGGATTGTGTAAAGTGGGATTTAATGGCAAGTGGTTTGGTTCCATTCGGATTGTGTACAGTGGTCGTGAACAGGAAGGCGATCGGGCCGATTTGGGATTGTGCACAATGGGATTGAACTGTAACGTGTTTGATTCCACTGGGATAGTGTACAGTGTGAGTGAACGAGATGCAGTTTGGGTCCAATGGGATTGTTTACTGTGGGCGTGAACAGGAAGGGGTTTGGGTCCATTGGGATTGTGTAAAGTTAGATTTAACAGGAAGGGGTTTGATTCCATTGAGATTGTGCACAGTTGGATTTAATGGGAAAGTTTTTGGGTCCATTGGAATTGTGTACTGTTGGAGTGAACGGGAAGGGGTTTGGGTTCATTGGGATTGTGTAAAGTGGGAATGAACGGGAATGGCTTTTCGACAATCAGAATTGTGTACAGTGGGAGTGAACAGGAAGGGTTTTGGGTCCATTGGGATTGTCTACAGTGGGAGTGAACGGGAAGGGGTTTGTGTCCATTGGGATTGTGTACAGTGGGACTGAACGGGAAGGGGTTGGGATTGGGATTGTATCTAGTGGGAGTGAACGGGAAGTGTTTTGGATCCATTAGGATTGTGCACAGTGGGAGTGAACGGGATGGGATTTGGGTCCATTGGGATTGTGTACAGTGTGAGTGAACGGGATGGGATTTGGATCCATTGGGATTATGTACAGTGTGAGTGAACGGGAAGGGTTCTGGGTTCATTGGGATTGTGTACAGTGGGAGAGAACGGGAAGGGATTTGGGTCCATTTGGTTTGTGTATATTGGGAGTGAATTGGATGGTGTTTGGGTCCTTTGGGATTGTGTACATTGGCAGTGAATGGGATGGGTTTCGGGTCTGTAGGGTTGGGTACGGTGGGAGTGAAGGGGAAGGTGTTTGGGTCCATTGTGAGTGTGTAATGTCGGACTGAATGGGAAGGGATTTGGGTCCAAGGGATTGTGTACAGTGGAAGTGAACAGGATGGGGTTTTGGTGCACTGGGATTGTGTAGTGTGGGAGGGAACAAGTAGGGGTTAGGGTCCATTGGGATGGTGTACAGTGGGAGTGAACAGGAAGGGGTTTGGGTGCATTGGGATTGTGTACAGTCGGATTTAAGGGGAAGTGGTTTGGTTCCATTGGGATAGTGTACAGTTGGAGTGAACAGCAAGGGGTTAGGGTCCATTGGGATTGTGTACAGGTGGATTTAACAGGATGTTGTTTTCGGTCTATTGGGATTGTGCACAATGGGATTGAACTGGAACGTGTTTGGTTCCATTGGGATTGTGTACATTGTGATTGAAAGAGAAGGTGTTTGGGTACATTGGGATTGTGTTCTGTGGGCATGAACTGGAAGGGGTTTGGGTCCATTGGGATTGTGTACAGTGGGATTTAATGCGAATGGGTTTGGGTCCATTGGGATTGTGTAAAGTGGGATTTGACAGGCAGCGGTTTGATACCTTTGGGATTGTTCACAGTGAGATTTAAGGGGAAGGAGTTTGGGTCCATTGGGAATGTGTAGAGTGGGAGTTAATGGGAAGGGGTTTGTGTCGATTGGTATTGTGTACAGTGGATTTAACGAAAAGGGGTTTGTGATCATTGGGATTCTGTGCAGTAGGAGTGCACAACAAGGGGTTTGGGTCCATTAGGATTGTGTACAGTGGGAGTGAACGGGAAGTGGTTTGCGTTCATTGTGATGGTGTAAAGTGGGAATGAACGGGAATTGGTTTGCGTCCAACAGGACTGCCTACAGTTGGAGTGAACAGGAAGGGGTTTGGGTCCTTTGGGATTGTGTACAGTGGGATTTAACTGGAAGTGGTTTGGTTCCATTCAGATTGTGTACAGTGGGAGTGAAAGGGAAGGGCATCGGGCCAATTGGGATAGTGCACAAGGGGATTGAACTGGAACGTGTTTGGTTCCCATGGGATTGTGTACAGTGTGAGTGAACGAGAAGTTTTTTGGGTCTAATGGGATTGTGTACTCTGGGCGTGAACAGGAAGGGGTTTGGGTCTTTTGGGACTGTGTACAGTGGGATTTAAAGGGAAGTGGTTTGTGTCCATTGGAATTGTGTAAAGTGGTATTTAAAAGGAAGGGGGTTGATTCCTTTGGGATTGTGCACAGTTGGATTTAAAGGGAAGGAGTTTGGATCAATTGGGATTGTGTACAGTGGGATTTAACGAGATGGGGTTTGGGTCCATTGGGATTGTGTACTGTTGGAGAGAACGGGAAGGGATTTGGGTTCTTTGGGATTGTGTAAAGATGAATGAACGGGAATGGCTTTGCGTCCATCAGGATTGTGTACAGTGGGAGTGAACAGGAAGGGTTTAGGTTCCATTGGGATTGTGTACAGTGGGAGTGAACGGGAAAGGGTTCGGGTCCATTGGGATTGTGTGCAGTTGGAGTGATCGGGAAGGGGTTCGGGTCCATTGGAATTGTGTACAGTTGGAGTGAATGGGAAGGGGTTTGAGATTGGGTTGTTTAGAGTGAGAGTGAATGGGAAGCTGTTTGGGTCAATGGGTATTGTGTACAGTTTGAGTGAACGGGAAGGGGTTTCGGGCTGTTGGGGTTGTGTACAGTGGGACTGAACGGGAAGGAGTTTGGGGCCATTGGGATTGAGTACAGTGGGATTTAACAAGAAGGAGTTTAATTCCATTGGGATTGTGCACAGATGGATTTAATGGGAAGGTTTTTGGGTCCATTGGAATTGTGTACAGTTGGAGTGAACGGGAAGGGTTTTGGGTTCATTGGGATTGTGTAAAGTGGGAATGAACGGGAATGGCTTTGCGACATTTAGGATTAGTGTAGAGTGGGAGTGAACAGGAAGGGTTTTGGATCCATTGGGATTGTCTACAGTGGGAGTGAACGGGAAGGGTTTTGGATTCATTGGGATTATGTGCTGTTGAAGTGATCGGGAAGGGGTTCGGGTCCATTGGGATTGTGTACAGTGGGAGTGAACGTGAAAGGGTTTGGGTCCTTTGGGATTTTGTACAGTTGGAGTGAACGGGAAGGGTTTTGGGTCCATTGGGATTGTCTACAGTTGGAGTGAACGGGAAGGGGTACGCGTCCTTTGGGATTGTGTACAGTGGGAGTGAACGAGATGGGATTTGAGATTGAGTTGTGTAGAGTGCGAGTGAATGGGAAGGGTTTTGGGTCCATGCGGACTGACTACAGTTTGAGTGAACGGGAAGGGGTTTCGGGCTATTGGAGATGTGTACAGTGGGAGTGAACGGGAAGGGCTTTGGGGCAGTTGGGATTGTGTACAGTGGGAGTGAACGGGAAGGGGTTTGGGATTGTGATTGTGTACAGTGAGCTTGAACGGGACGGGGTTTGGTTCCATTGGGATTGTGTACAGTGAGAGTGAATGGAAAGGGGTTAGGGATAGGGATTGTATATAATGGGAGTGAACTGGAAGGGTTTTGGATCAATTATGATTCTGTACAGTGGTAGTGAATGGGATGGGCTTTGGGTCCATTGGGATTATGTACAGTGTGAGTGAACGGGAAGGGATTTGGGTCCATTGGGATTGTGTACAGTGGGAGTGAACGGGAATGGATTTGGGTCCATTGGGATTGTGTACATTGGGTGTGAATGTGAGGTGGTTGGGGTCCATTGGGATTGTGTACATTGGGAGTGAATGGGATGGGGTTTGGGTCCATTGGGATTGTGTATAGTGGGAGTGAACATGAAGGGTTTTGGGTCAATTGGGTTTGTGTACAGCGCAAGTGAACGGGATGGGGTTTGGGTCCTTTGGGATTGGGTACGGTGGGAATGAATGGGAAGGTGTTTCGGTGCATTGGGAGTGTGTAAAGTCGGACTGAATGGGAAGGTGTTTGGGTCCAAGGGATTGTGTACAGTGGGAGTGAACAGGAAGGGGTTTGGGTGCACGGGGATTGTGTACAGTGGGAGTGAACGGCAAGGTTTAGGTCCATTGGGATTGTGTAATGTGGGATTTAACAGGAAGTGGTATGGTTCCATTCGGATTGTGTAGAGTGGGATTTAAGGGGATGTGGTTTTGTTCCTTTCGGATTGTGTACAGTGGGAGTGAACGGGAAGTGGATCGGGCCAATTGGGATTGTGCACAAGGGATTGAACTGGAACGTGTTTGGTTCCACTGGGATTGTGTACTGTGGGCGTGAACAGGAAGGGGTTTGGGTCCATTAGGACTGTGTACAGTAGGATTTAATGGGAAGGGGTTTGGGTGCATTGGGATTGTGTACAGAGGGATTTAACGGGAAGGGGTTTGGGTCCATTCGGATTGTGTAAAGTGGGATTTAACAAGATGGGGTTTAATTCCATTGGGATTGTGCACAGATGGAATTAAAGGGAAGGAGGTTGGGTCCATTGGGATTGCGTACAGTGGGATTTAACGGGAAGGGATTTGGGTCCATTGGGATTGTGTACAGTGGGAGTGAATGTGAAGGGGTTTGGGTCCATTGGGATTATGTACAGTGGGAGTGAAGGGGAAGGGGTTTGTGTCAAATGGGATTGTGTTCAGCGGAAGTGAACGGGAAGGGGTTTCTGTCCATTGGGATTGTGTACGGTGGGACTGAATGGGAAGGTGTTTGGATCCAAGGGATTGTGTACAGTGGGAGTGAACAGGAAGGGGTTTGGGTGCACTGGGATTGTGTACAGTGGGAGTGAATGGCAAGGGGTTAGGGTCCATTGGGAGTGTGTACAGTGGGATTTAACGGCAAGTGGTTTGGTTCCATGCGGATTGTGTACAGTGGTCGTGAACGGGAAGTGGATCGGGCCAATTGGGATTGTGCACAATGGGATTGAACTGTAACGTGTTTGGTTCCACTGGGATAGTGTACAGTGTGAGTGAACGAGATGCAGTTTGGGTCCAATGGGATTGTTTACTGAGGGCGTGAACAGGAAGGGGTTTGGGTCCATTGGGATTTTGTACAGTGGGATTTAATGGGAAGGGGTTTGGGGCCATTGGGATTGTGTGAAGTGGGATTTAACAGGAAGGGGTTTAATTCCATTGAGATTGTGCACAGTTGGATTTAATGGGAAGGTTTTTGGGTCCTTTGGAGTTGTGTACAGTTGGAGTGAACGGGAAGGGTTTTGGGTTCATTGGGATTGTGTAAAGTGGGAATGAACGGGAATGGCTTTGCGACAATCAGAATTAGTGTACAGTGGGAGTGAACAGGAAGGTTTTTGGGTCCTTTGGGATTATGTGCAGTTGCAGTGATTGGGAAGGGGTTCGGGTCCATTGGGATTGTGTACAGTGGTAGTGAACGGGATGGGATTTGAGATTGGGTTGTGTAGAGTGCGTGTGAATGGAAGGGTATTGGGTCCATGGGGATTGAGTACAGTTTGAGTGAACGGGAACGGGTTTCGGGCTATTGGGGTTGCGTACAATGAGAGTGAACGGGAGGTGGTTTGGGGCCATTGGGATTCTGTACAGTGGGAGTGAACGGGAAGGGGTTTGGGATTGGGATTGTGTACAGTGAGCGTGAACAGGAAGGGGTTTGGGTCCATTGGGATTCTGTACAGTGATAGTGAACGGAAAGTTTTTAGGGTCCATTGGGATTGTGTACAGTGGGAGTAAAAGGGAAGGTTTTTGTGATTAGGTTTGTGTACAGTGAGCGTGAACGGGAAGTGCTTTGGTTCCATTGGGATTGTGTAAAGTGGGACTGAACGTGAAGGGGTTTGGGTTTGGGATTGTGTATAGTGGGAGTGGACGGGAAGGGTTTTGGATCCATTAGGATTGTGTACAGTGGGAGTGAACGGGATAGGGTTTGGATCCATTGGGATTATGTACAGTTTGAGTGAACGGGAAGTGTTCTGGGTCCATTGGGATTGTATACAGTGGGTGTGAATGGGAAGGGATTTGGGTCCCTTGGGTTTGTGTACATTGGGAGTGAATTGGATGAGGTTTGGGTCCATTGGGATTTTGTACATTGGCAGTGAATGGGATGTGTTTCGGGTCCGTGGTTTGTGTACGTTGGGAGTGAAGGGGAAGGTGTTTGTGTCCATTGTGAGTGTGTAATGTCGGACTGAATGGGAAGGGGTTTGGGTCCAAGGGATTGTGTACAGTGGAAGTGAACAGGAAGGGGTTTTGGTGCACTGGGATGGTGTACAGTGGGAGTGAACAGGAAGAGGTTTGGGTGCATTGGCATTGTGTACAGTCGGATTTAAGGGGAAGTGGTTTGGTTCCATTGGGATAGTGTGCAGTGGGAGTGAACGGCAAGGGGTTAGGGTCCATTGGGATAGTGTGCAGTGGGAGTGAACGGCAAGGGGTTAGGGTCCATTGGGATTGTGTACAGTGGGATTTAACTGGAAGTGGTTTGGTTCCATTCAGATTGTGTACAGTGGGCGTGAAAGGGAAGGGCATCGGGCCAATTGAGATTGTGCACAAGGGGATTGAACTTGAACATGTTTGGTTCCACTGGGATTGTGTACAGTGTGAGTGAATGAGAAGTTGTTTGGGTCTAATGGGATTGTGTACTCTGGTCATGAACAGGAAGGGGTTTGGGTCTTTTGGGATTGTGTACAGTGGGATTTAAAGGGAAGTGGTTTGTGTCCATTGGGATTGTGTAAAGTGGGATTTAAAAGGAAGGGGGTTGATTCCTTTGGGATTGTGCACAGTTGGATTTAAAGGGAAGGAGTTTGGATCAATTGGGATTGTGTACAGTGGGATTTAACGAGATGGGGTTTGGGTCCATCGGGATTGTATACTGTTGGAGAGAACGGGAAGGGATTTGGGTTCTTTGGGATTGTGTAAAGATGAATGAACGGGAATGGCTTTGCGTCCATCAGGATTGTGTACAGTGGGAGTGAACAGGAAGGGTTTAGGTTCCATTGGGATTGTGTACAGTGGGAGTGAACGGGAAGTGGTTTGAGTCCATTGGGATTGTGTGCAGTGGGATTTAACGAGAAGTGGTTTGGTGACATTCAGATTGTGTACAGTGGGATTTAAAGGGAAGTGGTTTGTGTCCATTCGGATTTTTTAAAGTGGGATTTAAAAGGAAGGGGCTTGATTCCATTGGGATTGTGTGCAGTTGGAGTGATCGGGAAGGGGTTGGGGTCCATTGGAATTGTGTACAGTTGGAGTGAACTGGATGGGTTTTGGATCAATTAGGATTCTGGACAGTGGTAGTGAATGGGATTGGGTTTGGGTCCATTGGGATTATGTACAGTGTGAGTGAACGGGAAGGGTTTTGGGTCCATTGGGATTGTGTAAAGTGGGAGTGAATGGGAAGGGATTTGGGTCCATTGGGATTGTATACATTGGGTGTGAATGTGATGGGGTTGGGGTCCATTGGGATTGTGTACATTGGGAGTGAATGGGATGGGGTTTGGGTCCATTGGGATTGTGTTTAGTGGGAGTGAACGTGAAGGGGTTTGGGTCAATTGGGTTTGTGTACAGCGGAAGTGAACGGGATGGGGTTTGGGTCCTTTAGGATTGTGTACCGTGGAAATGAAGGGGAAGGTGTTTCGATGCATTGGGAGTGTGTAAAGTCGGACTGAATGGGAAGGGGTTTGGGTGCACTGGGATTGTGTACAGTGGGAGTGAACGGCAAGGGTTTAGGGTCCATTGGGATTGTGTACAGTGGGATTTAACGGGAAGTGGTCCGGTTCCATTCGGATTGTGTAGAGCAGGATTTAACGGGATGTGGTTTTGTTCCTTCCGGATTGTGTACACTGGGAGTGAACGGGAAGGGGATCGGGCCAATTGGGATTGTGCACAAGGGATTGAACTGGAACGTGTTTGGTTCCACTGGGATTGTGTACTGTGGGCGTGAACAGGAAGGGTTTTGGGTCCATTGGGACTGTGTACAGAGGGATTTAATGGGAAGGAGTTTGGGTCCATTGGGATTGTGTACAGTGGGATTTAACGGGAAGGGATTTGGTTCCATTGGGATTGTGTACAGTGGAAGTGAAAGTTTAAGGGGTTTGGGTCCATTGGGATTGTGCACAGTGGGACGGGAAGGGGATGGTGTTTGGGTCCATTGGGCGTGTGTACAGTCGGACTGAATGGGAAGGTCTTTGGATCCAAGGGATTGTGTACAGTGGGAGTGAACAGGCAGGGGTTTGGGTGCACTTCGATTGTGCACAGTGGGAGTGAACGGCAAGGGGTTAGGGTGCATTGGGAATGTGTACAGTGGGATTTAACGGCAAGTGGTTTGGTTCCATTCGGATTGTGTACAGTGGGATTAATCGGGAAGTGCTTTGGTTCCATTCGGATTGCGTACAGTGGTCGTGAATGGGAAGGTGATCGGGCCAATTGGGATTGTACACAATGGGATTGAACTGTAACGTGTTTGGTTCCACTTTTTAGTGTACAGTGTGAGTGAACGAGATGCAGTTTGGGTCCAATGGGATTGTTTACTGTGGGCGTGAAAAGGAAGGGCTTTGGGTCCATTGGGATTGTGTACAGTGGGATTTAATGGGAAAGGGTTTGGGTGCATTGGGATTGTGCACAGAGGGATATAACGGGAAGCGGTTTGGGTCCACTGGGATTGTCTGAAGTGGGATTTAACAGGAAGGGGTTTGATTCCATTGAGATTGTGCACAGTTGGATTTAATGGAAAGGTTTTTGGGTCCATTGGAATTGTGTACAGTTGGAGTGAACGGGAAGGGGTTTGGGTTCCTTGGGATTGTGTAAAGTGGGAATGAAAGGGAATGGCTTTGCGACAATCAGAATTGTGTACAGTGGGAGTGAACAGGAAGGGTTTTGGGTCCATTGGGATTGTGTACAGTGGGAGTGAACGGGAAGGGGATTGGGATTGGGATTGTGTACAGTGAGGGTGAACGGGAATGGGCTTGGTTCCATTGGATTGTGTATATTGGGAGAGAATGGGATGGGGTTTGGTTCCATTGGGATTGTTTACATTGGGAGAGAATGGGGTGGGGTTTGCGTCCTTTGGGTTTTGTGTACACTGGGAGAGTGTTGGAAGGGTTTTGGGTCCATGGGGATTGTGTACAGTTTGAGTGAACGGGAAGGGGTTTCGGGTTATTGGGGTTGTGTACAGTGGGAGTGAACGGGAAGGTGTTTGGGCCCATTGGGATTGAGTACAGTGGGAGTTAACGCAAAGGGGTTTTGGTCCTTTGGGTTTGTGTAAATTGGGAGTGAATGGGATGGGGTTTGGGTCCATTGGGATTGCGTACAGTTGGAGTTAAAGGGAAGTGGTTTGGGTCAATTGGGTTTCTGTACAGTGGGAGTGAACAGGAAGGGGTTTCTATCAATTGGTTTTGTGTATAGCGGAAGTGAATGTGAAGGGGTTTGGGTGCTTTTGGATTGTGTACGGTGGGAGTGAAGGGGAAAGGGGTTTGGGTCCATTGGGTTTGTGTACAGTCGGACTGAAATGGAAGGGGTTTGTGTCCATTGGGATTGTGTACAATGGTAGTGAAGAGGACGGAGTTTTGTTGCATTTGGATTGTTTGCGGTGGGAGTGAACGGGATGGGCTTTGGGTCCATTGGGATTTTGTACAGTGTGAGTGGATGGGAAGGGATTTGGTTCCATTGGGATTGTGTACAGTGGGAGTGAACGGGAAGAGTTTTGGGTGCATTGGGATTGTGTACAGTGGGAGTGAACGGGAAGGGGTTTGGGTCCATTGGGATTTTGTACAGTGTGAGTGGATGGGAAGGGATTTGGTTCCATTGGGATTGTGTACAGTGGGAGTGAACGGGAAGAGTTTTGGGTGCATTGGGATTGTGTACAGTGGGAGTGAATGGAATGGGGTTTGGTTTCATTGGGATTGTGTACAGTGGGAGTGAAACTAAGGGGTTTGGGTCCATTGGGATTGTGTACAATGGGAGTGAAGGGGAAGGGGTTTGGGTCAATTGGGTTTTTGTTCTGCGGAAGTGAACAGGAAGGGGTTTGTGTCCTTTGGGATTGTGTAAGGTGGGAGTGAAGGGAATGGTGTTTGTGTCCATTGGGAGTGTTTACAGTCGGACTGAATGGGAAGTTGTTTGGGTCCAAGGGATTGTGTACAGTGGGAGGGAACAAGAAGGGGTTTGGGTGCACTGGGATTGTTTACAGTGGGAGTGAACGGCAAGGGCTTAGGGTCAATTGGGATTGTGTACAGTCGCATTTAACGGGAAGTGATTTGTTTCCATTCGGATTGTGTACCAGGGCCTTTAATGGGAAGTGGTTTGGTTCCATTCGGATTGTGTACAGTGGTCGTGAACGTGAAGGGGATTGGGCCAATTGGGATTGTGCACAATGGGATTGAACTGGAACGTGTTTGGTTCCACTGGGATAGTGTACAGTGTGAGTGAATGAGATGCAGTTTGGGTCCATTGGGATTGTGTACGGTGGGATTTAACTGGAAGGGGTTTGGGTCCATTGGGATTGTGTAAAGTGGGATTGAACGGGAATGGCTTTGCGCCTATCAGAATTGTGTGCAGTGGGAGTGAACAGGAATGGTTTCGGGTCCATTGGGATTGTGTACAGTGGGAGTAATTGGGAAGGGGTTTGGGTCCTTTGGGGTTGTGTACTGTTGGATTGAACGGGAAGAGGTTTAGGTTCATTGGGTTTGTGTAAAGTGGGAATGAACGGGAATGGTTTTGCGGCCATCAGAATTGTGCATAGTGGGAGTGAACAGGAAGGGTTTTGGGTCCATTGGGATTGTGTACAGTGGGAGTGAACGGGAAGGTTTTTGGGTCCATTGGGATTGTGCACAGTGGGAGTGAACGGGAAGGGGTTTGGGATTGAGATTGTGTACAGTGAGCGTGAACGGGAAGGGGCTTGGGTCCATTGGGATTTTGTACAATGAGAGTGAACAGAAAGTTTTTTGGGTCCATTGGGATTGTGTACAGTGGGAGTGAACGGAAAGGGGTTTGGGATTTGGATTGTGTATGGTGGGAGTGAACGGGAAGGGGTTTGAATGCATTAGGATTATGTACAGAGTGAGTGAACGGGATGGGATTTGACTCCATTGGGATTGTATACAGTGGGACTGAAAGGGAAGGGAATTTGATCCATTGGGATTGTGTACATTGGTAGTGAATGTGATGGGGTTTGGGTCCATTGGGATTGTGTACAGTGGGAGTGAATGGGATGGGGTTCGGGTCCTTTGGGATTGTGTAAAGTTGGAGTGAATGGGAAGTGGTTTGGTTTCATTGGGATTGTGTAAAGCGGGAATGAACGGGAATGGTTTTACGGCCATCAGAATTGTGTACAGTGGGAGTGAACAGGAAGGGGATTGGGTCAATTGGGATTGTGTACAGTCGGAGTGAATGGGAAGGGGTTTACGTCCATTGTGATTGTGTACAATGGGAGAGAACGGGAACGGGTTCGGGTCCATTGGGATTGTGTACAGTGGTAGTGAGTGGGAAGGGATTTGGGATTGGGTTGTGTACAGTGGGAGTGAACGGGAAGTTGTTTGCGTGCATTGGGATTGTGTAAAGTGGGATTTAAGGGGAAGTGGTTTGGCTGCTTTGAGACTGTGTACAGTGGGAGTGAACGGGAAGGGGGTTGGGTCCATTGGGATTGTGTACAGTTGTAGTGAACGTGAAGAGGTTTGGGTTCATTGGGATTGTGTAAAGTGGGAATGAACGGGAAGTGGATTGCGTCCAGCAGGATTGTGTACAGTGGGAGTGAACAAGAAGGGGTTTGGGTCCATTGGGATTGTGTACAGTGGCAGTGATCGGGAAGGGGTTTGGGGCCATTGGGATTTGGTGCAGTTGGAGTGAACGGAAAGGGGTTGGGGTCCATTAGCATTGTGTATAGTGGTAGTGAACCGGAAGGGATTTGGGATTGGGTTGTGTACAGTGGGAGTGAGCGGGAAGTGGTTTGGGTGCATTGGGATTGTGTAAAGTGGGATTTAAGGGGAAGTGGTTTGGTTGCATTGGGATTGTTCACAGTGGGAGTCAACGGGAAGGGATTTGGGTCTACTGGGATTATTTACAGTGGGAGTGAACAGGAAGGGGTTTGGGTCCAATCTGATTGTGTACAGTGGGAGCGAACAGGAAGGGCTTAAGGTTGCATTGGGATTGTGTACAGTGGGAGTAAACTGGAAAGGGTTTGGGATTCGGATTGTGTACAGTGGGAGTGAACAGGAATGGGATTGTGTCCATTGGGATTGTGTACAGTTGGAGTGAATGGGAAGGGGTTTGCGTGCATTGGGATTGTGTGCAGTGGGAGTGACCGGGAAGTTGTTTGGGTGCATTGGGATTGTGTAAAGTGGGATCTAAAGGGAAGTGGTTTTGTTGCATTGGGATTGTGTGCAGTGGGAGTAAACGGAAGTGTTTTGGGATTGGGATTGTGTGCAGTGGGAGTGAACAGGAAGGGGATTGGGTCCATTGGGATTGTGTACAGTCGGAGTGAATGGGAACGGGTTTGTGTCCATTGGGATTCTGTACAGTGGGAGTGAACGGGAAGGGGTTTGGGATTGGGATTGTGTACAGTGAGCGTGAACGGGGAGGAGTTTGGGTCCTTTGGGATTGTGTACAGTCGGAGTGAATGAGAAGGGGTTTGCGTCCACGGGATTGTGTACAGTGGGAGAGAACGAGAAGGGGTTTGCGTCCGTAGGGATTGTGTACAGTGGTAGTGAGTGGGAAGGCATTTGGGATTGGGTTGTGTACAGTGGGAGTGAACGGGAAGTGGTTTGGTTGCATTGGGATTGTGTACAGTGGGAGTGAACGGGAAGGGCTTTGGGTCCATTGCGATTGTGTACAGTTGGAGTGATCGGGAAGGGTTATGGTTTCATTGGGATTGTGTAAAGTGGGAATGAAGGGAAGGGGTTTGCGTCATAAGGATTGTGTACCGTGGGAGTGAACAGGAAGTGGTTTGGGTCATTTGGGATTGTGTACAGTGGGAGTGAACAGGAAGGGGATTTGGTCCATTGGGATTGTGTACAGTCAGAGTGAATGGGAAGGGTTTTGCGTCCATTGGGATTGTGTACAGTGGAAGTGAATGGGAAGGGGTTCGTAACCATTGGGATTGTGTACAGTGGTAGTGAGGGGGAAGGGATTTGGGATTGGGTTTGTGTACAGTGGGAGTGAACGGGAAGTTGTTTGAGTGCATTGGGATTGTGTAAAGTGGAATTTAAGGGTAAGTGGTTTTGTTGCATTGGGATTGTGTACAGTGGGAGTGAACAGGAAGGGGTTTGGGCCCATTGGGATTGTATACAGTCGGAGTGAATGGGACGGGGTTTGCGTCCATTGGGTTTGTGTACAGTGGGAGAGAATGGGAAGGGGTTCGGGTCCATTGGGATTGTGTACAGTGGCAGTGAGCGGGAAGGGATTTGGGATTGGGTTGTGTACAGTGGGAGTGAACGGGAAGTTGTTTGGGTGCATTGGGATTGTGTAAAGAGGGATTTAAAGGGACGTGATTTTGTTGAATTGGGATTGTGTACAGTGGGAGTAAACAGGAAGTGGTTTGGGATTGGGATTGTGTACAGTGAGAGTGAAAAGATAGGGGATTGGGTCATTGGAATTGTGTACAGTCGGAGTGAATGGGAAGGGGTTCGCATCCTTTGGGATTGTGTACAGTGGGAGAGAAGGGAAGGGGATCGGGTCCATTGAGATTGTGTACAGTGGTAGTGAGCGGAAAGGGATTTGAGATTGGGTTGTGTACAGTGGGAGTGAACGGGAAGTTGTTTGGGAGTGGGATTGTGTAAAGTGGGATTTAAAGGGAAGTGGTTTGGTTACATTGGGATTGTGTACAGTGGGAGTCAACAGAAAGGGTTTGGGATTGGGATTGTGTACAGTGGGAGTGAACAGGAAGGGGATTGGGTCCATTGGGATTGTGCAGTCAGAGTGAATGGGAAAGGGTTTGCGTCCATTGGGATTGTGTACAGTTGGAGAGAACGGGAAGGGGTTGGCGTCCATTGGGATTGTGTACAGTTCAAGAGAACGGCAAGGGGTTTGCGTCCATTGGAATTGTGTTCAAAAGGAGTGAACGGGAAGGGGCTTGTGTCCCTTGGGATTGTGTACAGTGGCAGTGTACAGGAAGGGGTTTTGGATTGGGATTGCGTACAGTGAAAGTGAATGGAAAGTTGTTTGGGTCCATTGGAAAAATGTACAGTGGGAGTAAACGGCAAGGGGTTTGGGTTTGGGTTTGTGTACCGTGGAAGTGACAGGAAAGGCTTTGGCTCCATTGGGATTGTATACCGTGGGAGTGAACGGGAAGGGGTTTGGGATTGTATTTGTGTATAGTGGGAGTGAACGGGAAGGGTTTTGGATCCATTAGGATTGTCTACAGTTGGAGTGAACTGGATGGGTTTTGGTTCCATTGGGATTATGTACAGTGTGAGTGAATGGGAACTATTTTGGGTCCATTGGGATTGTGTACAGTGGGAGTGACGGGAAGGGCTTTGGCTCCTTTGGGATTGTGTACAGTGGGAGTGAACGGGAAGGGGTTTGGGATTGACTTTGTGTATAGCGGGAGTGAACGGGAAAGGTTTTGCAACCATTAGGATTGTTTACAGTGGGAGTGAACGGGATGGTTTTTGGGTCCATTGGGATTATGTACAGTGTGTGTGAATGGGAACAGTTTTTGGTCGATTGCAATTGTGTAGAGTGGGAATGAACGGGAAGCGTTTTCGGTCCATTGGGATGGTGTACATTGGGAAGGAAAGGGATGTGGTTTGGTTCCATTGGGATTGTGTACAGTGGGAGTGAATGGGATGGAGTTCGGGTCCATTGGGATTGTGTACAGTTGGAGTGAACGTGAAGCGGTTTGGGTCCATTGGGAATGTGTACAGTGGTAGTGAAGGGGAAGGGGTTTGGGTCAATTGGGTTTGTGTGCAGCGGAAGTGAACGGGAAGGGGTTTGGTTCCTCTGGGATTGTGTACGGTGGGAGTGACGGGAAGTGGTTTGGTTGCATTGGGATTGTGTACAGCGGGAGTCAATGGGAAGGGGTTTGGGTCTACCGGGATTGTTGACAGTGGGAGTGAACAGGAAGGGGTTTGGGTCCAATCTGATTGTGTACAGTGGGAGGGAACAGGAAGGGCTTGAGGTTGCATTGGGATTTTGTACAGTGGGAGAAAACGGAAACGGGTTTGGGATTGGGATTGTGTACAGCGGGAGTGAACAGGAAGGGGATTGGGTCCATGGGGATTGTGTACAGTCGGAGTGAATGGGAAGGGGTTTGCGTCCTTTGGGATTGTGTACAGTGGGAGAGAACGGAAGGGGATCGTGTCCATTGGGATTGTGTACAGTGGTATGGAGCGGGAAGGGATTTGGGATTGGGTTGTGTACAGTGGGAGTGAACGGGAAGTTGCTTGGGTGCATTGGGATTGTGTAAAGTGGGATTTAAAGGGAATTGGTTTGGTTGCATTGGGATTGTGTACAGTGGGAGTAAACAGGGAGGGGATTGGGTCCATTGGGATTGTGTATAGTCGGAGTGAATGGGAAGGGGTTTGCGTCCATTGGGATTGTGTACAGTGGGAGGGAACGGGAAGGGGTTTGCGTCCATTGGGATTGTGTACAGTGGGAGAGAACGGGAAGGGGTTTGGGTCCATTGGGATTGTGTACAGTGGGAGTGAACGGGAAGGGCTTTGGGGCCATTGGGATTGTGTACAGTTGGAGTGAACAGGAACGGGATTGGGTCCATTGGGATTGTGAAGAGACGGAGTGAATGGGAAGGGCTTTGCGTCCATTGGGATTGTGTACAGTGAGAGTGAACGGAAAGTTGTTTGGGTCCTTTGGGATTGTGTACAGTTTTAGTGAGTGGGAAGGGATTTGGGATTGGGTTGTGTACAGTGGGAGTGAACGGGAAGTTGTTTGGGTGCATTGGGATTGTGTAAAGTGGGATTTAAAGGGAAGTGGTTCGGTTGCATTGGGATTGTTTACAGTGCGAGTAAACGGACGGGGTTTGGAATTGGGATTGTGTACAGTGGGAGTGAACGGGAAGGGTTTTGTGTCCATTGGGATTGTGTACAGTGGGAGTGTTCGGGAAGGGGTTTGGAATTGGGATTGTGTACAGTGAGCGTGAAGGTGAATGTGATTGGATCCATTGGGATTGTGTATAGTCGGAGTGAATGGGAAGGGGTTTGCGTACATTGGGATTGTGTACAGTGGGTGAGAATGGGAAGGGGTTCGTGTCCTTTGGGATTGTGTACGGTGGTAGTGAGCGGGAAGGGATTTGGGATTGGGTTTGTGTACAGTGGGAGTGAACGGGAAGTTGTTTGGGTGCATTGGGATTGTGTAAAGTGGAATTTAAGGGGAAGTGGTTTGGTTGCATTGGGATTGTGTACAGTTGGAGTGAACGGGAAGGGGTTTGGTTGCATTGGGATTGTGTAAAGTGGGAATGAACGGGAAGGGGTTTGCGTCCATCAGGATTGTGTGCAGTGGGAGTGAACAGGAAGGGATTGGGTCCATTGGGATTGTGCACAGTGGAAGTCAACGGGAAGGGATTTGGGTCTACTGGGATTATTTACAGGGGGAGTGAACTGGAAGGGGTTTGGGGCCAATCTGATTTTGTACAGTGGGAGGGAACAGGAAGGGCTTAAGGTTGCCTTGGGATTGTGTACAGTGGCAGTAAACGGGAAGGGGTTTGGGATTCGGATTTTGTACAGTGGGAGTGAACAGGAATGGGATTGGGTCCATTGGGATTGTGTACAGTCAGAGTGAATGGGAAGGGGTTTGCGTGCATTGGGATTGTGTACAGTGGGAGAGAACGGGAAGGGGTTCGGGTCCATTGGGATTGTGTGCAGTGGTAGTGAGCGGGAAGGGATTTGGGATTGGGTTGTGTACAGTGGGAGTGAACGGGAAGTTGTTCGGGTGCATTGGGATTGTGTAAAGTGGGATTTAAAGGGACGTGGTTTGGTTGCATTGGGATTGTGTTCAGTGGGAGAAAACGGAAGTGGTTTGGGATTGGGATTGTGTACAGTGGGAGTGAACAAGAAGGGGATTGTGTCCATTGGGATTGTGTACAGTTGGAGTGAATGGGAAGGGTTTTGCGTCCATTAGGATTGTGTACAGTGGGAGAGAACGAAAGGGGTTTGGGTCCATTGGGATTGTGTACAGTGGGAGTGAATGGGAAGGGGTTTGGGTCCATTGGGATTGTGTACAGTGGGAGTGAACGGAAAGTTGTTTGGGTCTTTTGGGATTTTGTACAGTGGGAGTAAACGGGAAGGGGTTTGGGATTGGGTTTGTGTACAGTGGGAGTGTGTACAGTGGGAGAGAACGGGAAGGGGTTTGGGACTGGGATTGTGTTTAGTTGGAGTGAAAGGGAGGGTTTTGGATCCATTAGTATTGTGTACATTGGGAGTGAATGGGATGGGGTTTGTGTCCTTTGGGATTGTGTACAGTGGGAGTCAACGAGAAGGGATTTGGTATTGAGTTGTGTACAGTGGGAGTGAACGGGAAGTGGTTTGGTTGCATTGGGATTGTGTACAGTGGGAGTAAACGGATGGGGATTGGGATTGGAATTGTGTACAGTGGGAGTGAACAGGAAGGGGATTGGGTCCTTTGGGATTGTGTACAGTCGGAGTGAATGAGAAGGGGTTTGCGTCCACGGGATTGTGTACAGTGGGAGAGAACGAGAAGGGGTTTGCGTCCATAGGGATTGTGTACAGTGGTAGTGAGTGGGAAGGCATTTGGGATTGGGTTGTGTACAGTGGGAGTGAACGGGAAGTGGTTTGGTTGCATTGGGATTGTGTACAGTGGGAGTGAACGGGAAGGGCTTTGGGTCCATTGGGATTGTGTACAGTTGGAGTGATCGGGAAGGGTTTTGGTTTTATTGGGATTGTGTAAAGTGGGAATGAAGGGAAGGGGTTTGCGTCATCAGGATTGTGTACCGTGGGAGTGAACAGGAAGTGGTTTGGGTCATTTGGGATTGTGTACAGTGGGAGTGAATGGGAAGGGGTTTGGGTCCAATGGGATTGTGTGCAGTTGCAGTGAACGGGAAGGGGTTCGGTTCCATTGTGAATGTGTACAGTGGTAGTGAATGGGAAGGGATTTGGGATGGGTTGTGTACAGTGGGAGTGTACGGGAAGTGGTTTGGGTGCATTGGGATTGTGTAAAGTGGGATTTCAGGGGAAGTGGTTTGGTTCCATTGGGATTGTGTACAGTAGGAGTCAGCGGGAAGGGAATTGGGTGTACTGGGATTATTTACAGTGGGAGTGAACAGGAAGTGGTTTGGGTCCAATCTGATTGTGTACAGTGGGAGGGAACAGGAAGGGGTTTGGGATTGGGATTGTGTACAGTGGGAGTGAACAGGAAGGGGATTTGTCCATTGGGATTGTGTACAGTCAGAGTGAATGGAAAGGGGTTTGCGTTCATTGGGATTGTGTAGAGTGGGAGAGAATGGGAAGGGGTTCGTAAACTTTGGGATTGTGTACATTGGTAGTGAGGGGGAAGGGATTTGGGATTGGGTTTGTGTACAGTGGGAGTGAACGGGAAGTTGTTTGAGTGCATTAGGATTGTGTAAAGTGGAATTTAAGGGTAAGTGGTTTGGTTGCATTGGGATTGTGTACAGTGGGAGTGAACGGGAAGGGCTTTGTGTCCATTGTGATTGTGTACAGTTGGAGTGAAAGGGAATGGGTTTGGGTACATTGGGATTGTGTAAAGTGGGAGTAAACGGGAAGGGTTTGGGATTGGGATTGTGTACAGTGGGAGTGAACAGGAAGGGGTTTGGGCCCATTGGGATTGTGTACAGTCGGAGTGAATGGGACAGGGTTTGCGTCCATTGGGTTTGTGTACAGTGGGAGAGAATGGGAAGGGGTTCGGGTCCATTGGGATTGTGTACAGTGGCAGTGAGCGGGAAGGGATTTGGGATTGGGATTGTGTACAGTGGGAGTGAACAGGAAGGGGTTTGGGCCCATTGGGATTGTGTACAGTCGGAGTGAATGGGACAGGGTTTGCGTCCATTGGGTTTGTGTACAGTGGGAGTGAACGGGAAGTTGTTTGGGTGCATTGGGATTGTGTAAAGAGGGATTTAAAGGGACGTGATTTTGTTGAATTGGGATTGTGTACAGTGGGAGTAAACAGGAAGTGTTTTGGGATTGGTATGGCGTACAGTGGGAGTGAACAGGAAGGGGGTTTGGGATTGGGATTGTGTACAGTGAGAGTGAAAAGATTTGGGATTCGGTCATTGGAATTGTGTACAGTCGGAGTGAATGGGAAGGGGTTTGCGTCCTTTGGGATTGTGTACAGTGGGAGAGAAGGGAAGGGGATCGGGTCCATTGACATTGTGTACAGTGGTAGTGAGCGGGAAGGGATTTGGGATTGGGTTGTGTACAGTGGGAGTGAACGGGAAGTTGTTTGGGAGTGGGATTGTGTAAAGTGGGATTTAAAGGGAAGTGGTTTGGTTACATTGGGATTGTGTACAGTGGGAGTCAACAGAAAGGGTTTGGGATTGGGATTGTGTACAGTGGGAGTGAACAGGAAGGGGATTGGGTCCATTGGGATTGTGCAGTCAGAGTGAATGGGAAAGGGTTTGCGACCATTGGGATTGTGTACAGTTGGAGAGAACGGGAAGGGGTTGGCGTCCATTGGGATTGTGTACAGTTCGAGAGAACGGCAAGGGGTTTGCGTCCATTGGAATTGTGTTCAAAAGGAGTGAACGGGAAAGGGCTTGTGTCCCTTGGGATTGTGTACAGTGGCAGTGTACAGGAAGGGGTTTTGGATTGGGATTGCGTACAGTGAAAGTGAACGGAAAGTTGTTTGGGTCCATTGGAAAAATGTACAGTGGGAGTAAACGGCAAGGGGTTTGGGTTTGGGTTTGTGTACCGTGGAAGTGACAGGAAAGGCTTTGGCTCCATTGGGATTGTATACCGTGGGAGTGAACCGGAAGGGGTTTGGGATTGTGTTTGTGTATAGTGGGAGTGAACGGGAAGGGTTTTGGATCCATTAGGATTGTCTACAGTTGGAGTGAACTGGATGGGTTTTGGTTCCATTGGGATTATGTACAGTGTGAGTGAATGGGAACTATTTTGGGTCCATTGGGATTGTGTACAGTGGGAGTGACGGGAAGGGCTTTGGCTCCTTTGGGATTGTGTACAGTGGGAGTGAACGGGAAGGGGTTTGGGATTGACTTTGTGTATAGCGGGAGTGAACGGGAAAGGTTTTGCAACCATTAGGATTGTTTACAGTGGGAGTGAACGGGATGGTTTTTGGGTCCATTGGGATTATGTACAGTGTGTGTGAATGGGAACAGTTTTGGGTCGATTGCAATTGTGTACAGTGGGAATGAACGGGAAGCGTTTTCGGTCCATTGGGATGGTGTACATTGGGAAGGAAAGGGATGTGGTTTGGTTCCATTGGGATTGTGTACAGTGGGAGTGAATGGGATGGAGTTCGGGTCCATTGGGTTTGTGTACAGTTGGAGTGAACTTGAAGCGGTTTGGGTCCATTGGGAATGTGTACAGTGGTAGTGAAGGGGAAGGGGTTTGGGTCAATTGGGTTTGTGTGCAGCGGAAGTGAACGGGAAGGGGTTTGGTTCCTCTGGGATTGTGTACGGTGGGAGTGACGGGAAGTGGTTTGGTTGCATTGGGATTGTGTACAGCGGGAGTCAATGGGAAGGGGTTTGGGTCTACCGGGATTGTTGACAGTGGGAGTGAAAAGGAAGGGGTTTGGGTCCAATCTGATTGGGTACAGTGGGAGGGAACAGGAAGGGGTTGAGGTTGCATTGGGATTTTGTACAGTGGGAGAAAACGGAAACGGGTTTGGGATTGGGATTGTGTACAGCGGGAGTGAACAGGAAGGGGATTGGGTCCATGGGGATTGTGTACAGTCGGAGTGAATGGGAAGGGGTTTGCGTCCTTTGGGATTGTGTACAGTGGGAGAGAACGGAAGGGGATCGTGTCCATTGGGATTGTGTACAGTGGTATGGAGCGGGAAGGGATTTGGGATTGGGTTGTGTACAGTGGGAGTGAACGGGAAGTTGCTTGGGTGCATTGGGATTGTGTAAAGTGGGATTTAAAGGGACGTGGTTTGGTTGCATTGGGATTGTGTTCAGTGGGAGAAAACGGAAGTGATTTGGGATTGGGATTGTGTACAGTGGGAGTGAACAAGAAGGGGATTGTGTCCATTGGGATTGTGTACAGTTGGAGTGAATGGGAAGGGTGTTGCGTCCATTAGGATTGTGTACAGTGGGAGAGAACGAAAGGGCTTTGGGTCCATTGGGATTATGTACAGTGGGAGTAAATGGGAAGGGTTTTGGATCCATTAGGATTGTCTACAGTTGGAGTGAACTGGATGGGTTTTGGTTCCATTGGGATTATGTACAGTGTGAGTGAATGGGAACTATTTTATGTCCATTGGGATTGTGTACAGTGGGAGTGACGGGAAGGGCTTTGGCTCCATTGGGATTGTGTACTGTGGGAGTGAACGGGAAGGGGTTTGGGATTGACTTTGTGTATAGTGGGAGTGAACGGGAAAGGTTTTGGAACCATTAGGATTGTTTACAGTGGGAGTGAACGGGATGGGTTTTGGGTCCATTGGGATTATGTACAGTGTGTGTGAATGGGAACGGTTTTGGGTCGATTGCAATTGTGTACAGTGGGAATGAATGTGAAGCGTTTTTGGTCCATTGGTATGGTGTACATTGGGAAGGAAAGGGATGTGGTTTGGTTCCATTGGGATTGTGTACACTGGGAGTGAATGGGATGGAGTTCGGGTCCATTGGGATTGTGTACAGTTGGAGTGAACGTGAAGCGGTTTGGGTCCATTGGGAATGTGTACAGTGGTAGTGAAGGGGAAGGGGTTTGGGTCAATTGGCTTTGTGTGCAGCGGAAGTGAATGGGAAGGGGTTTGGTTCCTCTGGGATTGTGTACGGTGGGAGTATCGGAGAAGTGGTTTGGTTGCATTGGGATTGTGTACAGCGGGAGTCAACGGGAAGGGGTTTGGGTCTACCGGGATTGTTGACAGTGGGAGTGAACAGGAAGGGGTTTGGGTCCAATCTGATTGTGTACAGTGGGAGGGAACAGGAAGGGCTTGAGGTTGCATTGGGATTTTGTACAGTGGGAGAAAATGGAAAGGGGTTTGGGATTGGGATTGTGTACAGCGGGAGTGAACAGGAAGGGGATTGGGTCCATGGGGATTGTGTACAGTCGGAGTGAATGGGAAGGGGTTTGCGTCCTTTGGGATTGTGTACAGTGGGAGAGAACGGAAGGGGATCGTGTCCATTGGGATTGTGTACAGTGGTATGGAGCGGGAAGGGATTTGGGATTGGGTTGTGTACAGTGGGAGTGAACGGGAAGTTGCTTGGGTGCATTGGGATTGTGTAAAGTGGGATTTAAAGGGAATTGGTTTGGTTGCATTGGGATTGTGTACAGTGGGAGTAAACAGGGAGGGGATTGGGTCCATTGGGATTGTGTACAGTCGGAGTGAATGGGAAGTGGTTTGCGTCCATTGGGATTGTGTACAGTGGGAGGGAACGGGAAGGGGTTTGGGTCCATTGGGATTGTGTACAGTGGGAGAGAAGGGAAGGGCTTTGGCTCCATTGGGATTGTGTACAGTGGGAGTGAACGGGAAGGGGTTTGGGATTGTGTTTGTGTATAGTGGGAGTGAACGGGAAGTTGTTTGGGTGCATTGGGATCGTTTAAAGTGGCATTTAAGGGGAAGTAGTTTGGTGGCATTGGGATTGTGTACAGTGGGAGTGAACGGGAAGGGCTTTGGGGCCATTGGGATTGTGTACAGTTGGAGTGAACAGGAACGGGATTGGGTCCATTGGGATTGTGTAGAGTCGGATTGAATGGGAAGGGCTTTGCGTCCATTGGGATTCTGTACAGTGGCAGAGACAGGAAGGGGTTTGCGTCCATTGGGATTATGTACAGTGAGAGTGAACGGAAAGTTGTTTGGGTCCTTTGGGATTGTGTACAGTTTTAGTGAGCGGGAAGGGATTTGGGATTGGGATTGTGTACAGTGGGAGTCAACGGGAAGGGATTTGGGTCCACTGGGATTATTTACAGTGGGATTGAACTGGAAGGGATTTGGGGCCAATCTGATTTTGTACAGTGGGAGGGAACAGGAAGGGCTTAAGGTTGCATTGGGATAGTGTACAGTGGGAGTAAACGGGCAGGGTTTGGGATTGGGATTGTGTACAGTCGGAGCGAACAGGAAGGGGTTTGTGTCCATTGGGATTTTGTACAGTCGGAGTGAATGGGAAGGGGTTTGCGTCCATTGGGTTTGTGTACAGTGGGAGAGAACGGGAAGGGGTTCGGGTCTTTTGGGATTGTGTGCAGTGGTAGTGAGCGGAAAGGGATTTGGTATTGAGTTTGTGTACAGTGGGAGTGAATGGGAAGTGGTTTGGGTGCATTGGCAATGTGTAAAGTGGGATTTAATGGTAAGTGTTTTGGGTGCATTGGGATTGTGTACAGTGGGAGTGAACGGGAAGGGTTTTGGGATTGGTTTTGTGTATACTGGGAGTGAACGGGAAGGGTTTTGGATCCATTGGGATTAGGTACAGTGTGAGTGAATGGGAAAGGTTTTGCATCCATTGCAATTGTGTACAGTGGGCGTGAACAGGAAGGGTTTTCAGTCCATTGGGATGGTGTACATTGGGAGTGAATGGGATGTTGTTTGGGTCCATTGGGATTATGTACAGTGGGAGTGAATGGACGGAGTTCGGATCCATTGGGATAGTGTACAGTTGGAGTGAACGTGAAGGGGTTTGGTTCCATTGGGAATGTGTACAGTGGGAGTGAAGGGGAAGGGGTTTGGGTCAATTGGGTTTGTGTACAGCGGGAGTGAACGGGAAGGGGTTTGGTTCCTCTGGGATTGTGTACGGTGGGAGTGAAAGGGAAGTGGTTTGGTTGCATTGAGATTGTGTACAGTGGGAGTCAACGGGAAGGGATTTGGGTCAATGGGATTGTTTACAGTGGGAGTGAACAGGAAGAGGTTTGGGTCCAATCTGATTGTGTACAGTGGGAGGGAACAGGAAGGGCTTTAGGTTGCATTGGGATTGTGTACAGTGGGAGTAAACGGGAAGGGATTTGGGATTGTGATTGTGTACAGTGGGAGTGAACAGGAAGGGGATTGGGTCCATTGGGATTGTCTACAGTCAGAGTGAATGGGAAGGCGTTTGTTTCCAGTGGGATTGTGTACAGTGGGAGAGAACGGGAAGGGGTTCGGGTCCATTGGGATTGTGTACAGTTGTAGTGAGCGGGAAGGGATTCGGGATTGGGTTGTGTACAGTGGGAGTGAACGGGAAGTTGTTCGGGTGCATTGGGATTGTGTAAAGTGGGATTTAAGGGGAAGTGGTTTGGTTGCTTTGTGATGGTGTACAGTGGGAGTAAACGGAAGGGGCTTGGGATTGGAATTGTGTACAGTGGGAGTGAATGGGAAGGGGATTGGGTCCATTGGGATTGTGTACAGTCGGAGTGAACGGGAAGGGGTTTGGGTGCATTGGGATTGTGTAAAGTGGGATTTAAGGGGAAGTGGTTTGGTTGCATTTGGATTGTGTACAGTGGGATTCAACGGGAAGGGATTTGGGTCCATTGGGATTGCGTACACTGAGACTGAATGGAAAGTTGTTTGCGTCCATTGGGAATATGTACATTGGGAGTAAACGGGAAGGGGTTTGGGATTGGGGTTGTCTACCGTGGGAGTGACGGGAAGGGCTTTGGCTCCATTGGGATTGAGTACAGTGGGAGTGAACGGGAAGGGGTTTGGGATTGTGTTTGTGTATAGTGGGAGTGAACGGGAAGGGTTTTGGATCCATTAGGATTGTGTACAGTTGGAGTGAACGGGAAGGGTATTGGTTCCCTTGGGATTATGTACAGTGTGAGTGAATGGGAACGGTTTTGGTTGCATTGGGATTGTGTACAGTGGGAGTGAACGGGAAGGGTTTTGTTTCCATTGGGATTGTCTAGAGTGGGAGTGTACGGGAAGGGGTTTGGGATTGGGATTGTGTACAGTGAGCGTGAACGAGAAGTGGTTTGGGTCCTTTGGGATAATGTACAGTGGGAGTGAACGGGAAGGGGTTTGGGATTGGGTTTGTGTACAGTGGGAGTGAACGGGAAGTGGTTTGGGTGCATTGGGAATGTGTAAAGTGGAATTTAAGGGCAAGTGTTTTGGTTGCATTGGGTTTGTGTACAGTGGGAGACAACGGGAAGGGATTTGGGTCTGCTGGGATTGTTTACAGTGGGAGTGAACGGGAAGGGGTTTCGGATAGGGATTGTGTACAGACGGAGTGAACAGGAAGGGGATTGCCTCCAATGGGATTGTGTAGCGTGGGAGAGAATGGGAAGGGATTCGGGTCCATTGGGATTGTGTACAGTGGTAGTGAGCGGGAAGGGATTTGGGTTTGGGTTGTGTACTGTGGGAGTGTACGGGAAGTTGTTTGGGTGCATTGGGATTGTGTAAAGTGGGATTTAAGGGGAAGTGGTTTGGTTGCATTGGGATTGCTTACAGTGGGAGTGAACGGGAAGGGTTTTGGGTCCATTGGGATTGTTTGCAGTTGGAGTGAACGGGAAGGGGTTGGGGTTCATCGGCATTGTGTACACTTGGAGTGAACAGGAAGGGGTTTGGGTCCATCGGGATTGTGTACAGTGGGGTTGAAAGGGAAGTGGTTTGGTTGCATTGAGATTGTGTACAGTGGGAGTCAACGGGAAGGGATTTGGGTCAATGGGATTGTTTACAGTGGGAGTGAACAGGAAGAGGTTTGGGTCCAATCTGATTGTGTACAGTGGGAGGGAACAGGAAGGGCTTTAGGTTGCATTGGGATTGTGTACAGTGGGAGTAAACGGGAAGGGGTTTGGGATTGGGATTGTGTACAGTGGGAGTGAACAGGAAGGGGATTGGGTCCATTGGGATTGTGAACAGTCGGCGTGAATGGGAAGGCGTTTGTTTCCATTGGGATTGTGTACAGTGGGAGAGAACGGGAAGTTGTTCGGGTGCATTGGGATTGTGTACAGTGGGAGTGAATGGGAAGGGGATTGGGTCCATTGGGATTGTGTACAGTCGGACTGAACGGGAAGGGGTTTGGGTGCATTGGGATTGTGTAAAGTGGGATTTAAGGGGAAGTGGTTTGGTTGCATTGGGATTGTGTACAGTGGGAGTCAACGGGAAGGGATTTGGGTCCATTGGGATTGCGTACACTGAGACTGAATGGAAAGTTGTTTGCGTCCATTGGGAATATGTACATTGGGAGTGAACGGGAAGGGGTTTGGGATTGGGGTTGTCTACCGTGGGAGTGACGGGAAGGGCTTTGGCTCCATTGGGATTGAGTACAGTGGGAGTGAACGGGAAGGGGTTTGGGATTGTGTTTGTGTATAGTGGGAGTGAACGGGAAGGGTTTTGGATCCATTAGGATTGTGTACAGTTGGAGTGAACGGGAAGGGTATTGGTTCCCTTGGGATTATGTACAGTGTGAGTGAATGGGAACGGTTTTGGTTGCATTGGGATTGTGTACAGTGGGAGTGAACGGGAAGGGTTTTGTTTCCATTGGGATTGTCTAGAGTGGGAGTGTACGGGAAGGGGTTTGGGATTGGGATTGTGTACAGTGAGCGTGAACGAGAAGTGGTTTGGGTCCTTTGGGATAATGTACAGTGGGAGTAAATGGGAAGGGGTTTGGGATTGGGTTTGTGTACAGTGGGAGTGAACGGGAAGTGGTTTGGGTGCATTGGGAATGTGTAAAGTGGAATTTAAGGGCAAGTGTTTTGGTTGCATTGGGTTTGTGTACAGTGGGAGTCAACGGGAAGGGATTTGGGTCTGCTGGGATTGTTTACAGTGGGAGTGAACGGGAAGGGGTTTCGGATAGGGATTGTGTACAGACGGAGTGAACAGGAAGGGGATTGCCTCCAATGGGATTGTGTAGCGTGGGAGAGAATGGGAAGGGATTCGGGTCCATTGGGATTGTGTACAGTGGTAGTGAGCGGGAAGGGATTTGGGTTTGGGTTTAGTACTGTGGGAGTGAACGGGAAGTTGTTTGGGTGCATTGGGATTGTGTAAAGTGGGATTTAAGGGGAAGTGGTTTGGTTGCATTGGGATTGCTTACAGTGGGAGTGAACGGGAAGGGTTTTGGGTCCATTGGGATTGTTTGCAGTTGGAGTGAACGGTAAGGGGTTGGGGTTCATCGGCATTGTGTACACTTGGAGTGAACAGGAAGGGGTTTGGGTCCATCGGGATTGTGTACAGTGGGAGTGAAAGGGAAGTGGTTTGGTTGCATTGAGATTGTGTACAGTGGGAGTCAACGGGAAGGGATTTGGGTCAATGGGATTGTTTACAGTGGGAGTGAACAGGAAGAGGTTTGGGTCCAATCTGATTGTGTACAGTGGGAGGGAACAGGAAGGGCTTTAGGTTGCATTGGGATTGTGTACAGTGGGAGTAAACGGGAAGGGGTTTGGGATTGGGATTGTGTACAGTGGGAGTGAACAGGAAGGGGATTGGGTCCATTGGGATTGTGTACAGTCGGCGTGAATGGGAAGGCATTTGTTTCCATTGGGATTGTGTACAGTGGGAGAGAACGGGAAGGGGTTCGGGTCCATTGGGATTGTGTACAGTTGTAGTGAGCGGGAAGGGATTCGGGATTGGGTTGTGTACAGTGGGAGTGAACGGGAAGTTGTTTGGGTGCATTGGGATTGTGTAAAGTGGGATTTAAGGGGAAGAGGTTTGGTTGCATTGTGATTGTGTACAGTGGGAGTAAACGGAAGGGGCTTGGGATTGGAATTGTGTACAGTGGGAGTGAACAGGAAGGGGATTGGGTCCATTGGGATTGTGTACAGTCGGAGTGAACAGGAAGGGGTTTGGGTGCATTGGGATTGTGTAAAGTGGGATTTAAGGGGAAGTGGTTTGGTTGCATTGGGATTGTGTACAGTGGGAGTCAACGGGAAGGGATTTGGGTCCATTGGGATTGCGTACACTGAGAGTGAATGGAAAGTTGTTTGCGTCCATTGGGATATATGTACATTGGGAGTAAACGGGAAGGGGTTTGGGATTGGGGTTGTCTACCGTGGGAGTGACGGGAAGGACTTTGGCTCCATTGGGATTGAGTACAGTGGAAGTGAACGGGAAGGGGTTTGGGATTCTGTTTGTGTATAGTGGGAGTGAACGGGAAGGGTTTTGGATCCATTAGGATTATGTACAGTGTGAGTGTACGGGAAGGGGTTTGGGATTGGGATTGTGTACAGTGAGCGTGAACGAGAAGTGGTTTGGGTCCTTTGGGATAATGTACAGTGGGAGTAAACGGGAAGGGGTTTGGGATTGGGATTGTGTACAGTCGGAGTGAACGGGAAGTGGTTTGGGTGCATTGGGAATGTGTAAAGTGGAATTTAAGGGCAAGTGTTTTGGTTGCATTGGGTTTGTGTACAGTGGGTGACAACGGGAAGGGATTTGGGTCTGCTGGGATTGTTTACTGTGGGAGTGAACGGGAAGGGGTTTCGGATAGGGATTGTGTACAGACGGAGTGAAAAGGAAGGGGATTGCCTCCAATGGGATTGTGTAGCGTGGGAGAGAATGGGAAGGGATTCGGGTCCATTGGGATTGTGTACAGCGGTAGTGAGCGGGAAGGGATTTGGGATTGGGTTGTGTACAGTGGTAGTGAGCGGGAAGGGATTTGGGTTTGGGTTGTGTACAGTGGGAGTGAACGGGAAGTTGTTTGGATGCATTGGGATTGTGTAAAGTGGGATTTAAGGGGAAGTGGTTTGGTTGCATTGGGATTGCTTACAGTGGGAGTGAACGGGAAGGGTTTTGGGTCCATTGGGATTGTTTGCAGTTGGAGTGAACGGGAAGGGGTTGGGGTTCATCGGCATTGTGTACACTTGGAGTGAACAGGAAGGGGTTTGGGTCCATCGGGATTGTGTACGGTGGGAGTGAAAGGGAAGTGGTTTGGTTGCATTGAGATTGTGTACAGTGGGAGTCAACGGGAAGGGATTTGGGTCAATGGGATTGTTTACAGTGGGAGTGAACAGGAAGAGGTTTGGGTCCAATCTGATTGTGTACAGTGGGAGGGAACAGGAAGGGCTTTAGGTTGCATTGGGATTGTGTACAGTGGGAGTAAACGGGAAGGGGTTTGGGATTGGGTTTGTGTACAGTGGGAGTGAACAGGAAGGGGATTGTGTCCATTGGGATTGTGTACAGTCGGCGTGAATGGGAAGGCGTTTGTTTCCATTGGGATTGTGTACAGTGGGAGAGAACGGGAAGGGGTTCGGGTCCATTGGGATTGTGTACAGTTGTAGTGAGCGGGAAGGGATTCGGGATTGGGTTGTGTACAGTGGGAGTGAACGGGAAGTTGTTTGGGTGCATTGGGATTGTGCAAAGTGGGATTTAAGGGGAAGTGGTTTGGTTGCTTTGGGATTGTTTACAGTGGGAGTAAACGGAAGGGGGTTGGGATTGGAATTGTGTCCAGTGGGAGTGAATAGGAAGGGGATTGGGTCCATTGGGATTGTGTACATTCGGAGTGAATGGGAAGGAGTTTGGGTGCATTGGGATTGTGTAAAGTGGGATTTAAGGGGAAGTTGTTTGGTTGCATTGGGATTGTGTTCAGTGGGAGTCAACGGGAAGGGATTTCGGTCGTTTGGGATTGTGTACAGTGGGAGTGAATGGAAAGTTGTTTGCGTCCATTGGGAATATGAACCTTGGGAGTAAACGGGAAGGGGTTTGCCATTGGGTTTGTGTACCGTGGGAGTGACGGGAAGGGCTTTGGTTCCATTGGGATTGAGTACAGTGGGAGTGAACGGGAAGGGGTTTGGGATTGTGTTTGTGTATAGTGGGAGTGAACGGGAAGGGTTTTGGATCCATTAGGATTGTGTACAGTTGGAGTGAACGGGAGGGGTTTTGGTTCCATTGGGATTATGTACAGTGTGAGTGAATGGGAACGGTTTTGGTTGCATTGGGATTGTGTACAGTGGGAGTGAACGGGAAGTGTTTTGTGTCCATTGGGATTGTGTAGAGTGGGAATGTATGGGAAGGGTTTTGGGATAGGGATTATGTACAGTGAGCGTGAATGAGAAGTGGTTTGGGTCCTTTGGGATAATGTACAGTGGGAGTGAACGGGCAGTGGTTTGGGTGCATTGGGAATGTGTAAAGTGGAATTTAAGGGGAAGTGTTTTGGTTGCATTGAGATTGTGTACAGTGGGAGACAACGGGAAGGAATTTGGGTCTGCTAGGATTGTTTACATTGGGAGTGAACAGGAAGGGTTTTTGGGTCCAATCTGATTGTGTACAGTGGGAAGGAACAGGAAGGGCTTTACGTTGCATTGGGATTGTGTACAGTGGGAGTAAACGGGAAGGGGGTTGGGATAGGGATTGTGTACAGACGGATTGAACAGGAAGGGGATTGGGTCCATTGGGATAGTGTACAGTCGGAGGGAATGGGAAGGGGTTTGCCTCCCTTGGGATTGTGTAGAGTGGGAGAGAATGGGAAGGGGTTCGGGTCCATTGGGATTGTATACACTGGAAGTGAGCGGGAAGGGATTTTGGATTGGGTTGTGTACTGTGGAAGTGAACGGGAAATTGTTTGGGTGCATTGGGATTGTTTACAGTGGGACTGAACGGGAAGGGCTTTGGGTCCATTGGGATTGTTTACAGTTGGAGTGAACGGGAAGGGGTTTGGGTTCATCGGGATTGTGTTCAGTTGGAGTGAACAGGAAGGGGTTTGGGTCCATCGGGATTGTGCACAGTGGGAGTGAATGGGAAGGGGATTGTGTCCATTTGGATTGTGTGCAGTTGGTGTGAACGGGAAGGGGTTCGGTTCCATTGGGATTGTGTACAGTGGTAGTGAACGGGAAGGGACTTGGGATTGGGTTGTGTACAGTGGGAGTGAACGGGAAGTGGTTTGGGTTCATTGGGATTGTGTTAAATGGAATTTAAGGGGAAGTGTTTTGGTTGCATTGGGTTTGTGACAGTGGGAGTCAACGGGAAGGGATTTGGGTCTACTGGGATTGTTTACAGTGGGAGTGAACTGGAAGGGGTTTGGGTTCTATCTGATTGTGTACAGTGGGAGGGAACAGGAAGGGTTCAGGTTGCATTAGGATTGTGTACAGTGGGAGTAAACGGGAAGGGTTTTGGGATTGGGAATGTGTACAGTGGGAGTGAACAGGAAGGGGTTTGGGTCCATTGGGATTGTGTACAGTCGGAATGAATGGGAAGGGGTTTGGGTCCATTGGGATTGTGTACAGTGGCAGAGAACAGGAAGGGGTTCGGGTCCATTGGGATTGTGTACAGTGGTAGTGAGTGGGAAGGGATTTGGGATTGTGTTGTGTACAGTGGGAGTGAACGGGAAGTGGTTTGTGTGCATTGGGATTGTGTACAGTGGGAGTAAATGGAAGTGTGTTGGGATTGGGATTGTGTACAGTGGGAGTGAACAGGAGGGGATTGGGTCCATTGGGATTGTGTACAGTCGGAGTGAATGGGAAGGGTTTTGAGTCCATTGGGATTGTGTACAGTGGGAGAGAACGGGAAGGGGTTTGTGTCCATTGGGATTGTGTACAGTGGGAGTGAATGGGAAGGGGTTTGGGTCCATTGGGATTGTGTACAGTGGGAGTGAACGGGAAGGGGTTTGCATCCATTGGGATTGTGTTCAAAGGGAGTGAACGGGAAGGGTTTTGGGTGCACTGGGATTGTGTACAGTGGGAGTCAACGGGAAGGGTTTTTTGTCCCTTGGGATTGTGTACAGTGGGAGTGTACGGGAAGGGGTTTTGGATTGGGATTGTGAACCGTGGGAGGGACAGGAAGGGCATTGGTTCCATTGGGATTGTGTACAGTGGGAGTCAACCCACTGGGTTTTGGTTCCATTGGGATTGCGTACAGTGAGAGTGAACGGGAAGGGGCTTGGGATTGGGTTTGTGTACAGTGGGAGGGAACAGGAAGGGCTTTAGCTTGCATTGGGATTGTGTACAGTGGGAGTAAATGGGAAGGGGTTTGGGATTGCGATTCTGTACAGCGGGAGTGAACATGAAGGGGATTGGGTCCATTGGGATAGTGTACATTCGGAGTGAATGGGAAGGGGTTTGCGTCCATTGGGATTGTGTACAGTGGGAGAGAATGGGAAGGGGTTCGGGTCCAATGGGATTGTGTACAGTGGTAGTGAGCGGAAAGGGATTTGGGATTGGGTTGTGTACGGTGGGAGTGAACGGGAAGTTGTTTGGGTGCATTGGGATTGTGTAAAGTGGTATTTAAGGGGAAGTGGTTTGCTTGCATTGGGATTGTTTACAGTGGGAGTGAACGGGAAGGGCTTTGGTTCCAATGGGATTGTGTACAGTTGGAGTGAACGGGAAGGGATTTGGGTTCATTGGTATTGTGTAAAGAGGGAATGAACAGAAGGGGTTTGCCGCCATCAGGATTGTGTACAATGGGAGTGAACAGGAAGGGGTTTGGGTCCATTGGGATTGTGCACAGTGCGAGTGAACAGGAAGGGGTTTGGCTCCATTGGGATTGTGCACAGTGCGAGTGAAAGGGAAGGGGTTTTTGTCCATTGGGATTGTGTACAGTGGTAGTGAACGGGAAGGGATTTGGGTTTGGGTTGTGTACAGTGGGAGTGAATGGAAAGTGGTTTGGGTGCATTGGGATTGTGTAAAGTGGGAATGAACGGGAAGGTGTTTGCGTCCATCATGATTGTGTACAGTGGGAGTGAACGGGAAGGGTTTTGGGTTCATTCAGATTGTGTGCAGTTGGAGTGAACGGGAAGGCGTTCGGGTCCATTGGGATTGTGTACAGTGGTAGTTAACGGGAAGGGATTTGGGATTGGGTTAGGTACACTGGGAGTGAACGGGAAGTTGTTTGGGTGCATTGGGATTGTGAAAAGTGGGATTTATGGGGAGGTGGTTTGGTTGCATTGGGATTGTGTACAGTGGGAGTCAACGGGAATGGATTTGGGTCTACTGGGATTGTTTACAGTGGGAGTGAACAGGAAGGGTTTTGGGTTCAATCTGATTGTGTACAGTTGGTGTGAACGGGATGGGCGTTGGTTTCATTGGGATTATGTACAGTGTGAAGAATGGGAACGGTTTTCGGTCCATTGCGATTGTGTTCAGTGGGAGTGAACGGGAAGCATTTTCGGTCCATTGGGATGGTGTACATTTGGAGTGAATGGGATGTGGTTTGGGTGCATTGCGATTGTGTACAGTGGGAGTGAACGGGAAGGGTTTTGTGTCCATTGGGATTGTGTACAGTGGGAGTGTACGGGAAGGGGTTTGGGATTGGGGTTGTGTACAGTGAGCGTGAACGGGAAGAGGTTTGGGTCCATTGGGATTGTGTACAATGAGAGTGAACGGAAAGTTGTTTGGGTCCTTTGGGATTATGTACAGAGGGAGTAAACGGGAAGGGGTTTGGGATTGTGTTTGTGTACAGTGGGAGTGAAGGGGAAGTGGTTTGGGCGCATTGGGATTGTGTAAAGTGGGATTTAAGGGGAAGTGGTTTGGTTGCATTGGGATTGTGTACAGTGGGAGTCAACGGGAAGGGATTTGGGTCTACTGGGATTGTTTACAGTGGGAGTGAACAGGAAGGGGATTGGCTCCAATCTGATTGTGTACAGTGGGAGGGAACAGGAAGGGCTTTAGGTTGCATTGGGATTGTGTACAGTGGGAGTAAACGGGAAGCGGTTTGGGATTGGGATTGTGTACAGCGGGAGTGAACAGGAAGGGGTTTGGGTCCATTGGGATAGTGTACAGTCGGAGTGAATGGGAAGGGGTTTGGGTCCATTGGGATTGTGTGCAGTGGGAGAGAATGGGAAGGGGTTCGGGTCCATTGGGATTGTGTACAGTGGTAGTGAGCGGAAAGGGATGTGGGATTGGGTTGTGCGCTGTGGGAGTGAACGGGAAGTTGTTTGGGTGCATTGGGATTGTGTAAAGTGGGATTTAAGGGGAAGTGGTTTGGTTGCATTGGGATTGTTTACAGTGGGAGCGAACGGGAAGGGCATTGGTTCCATTGGGATTGTGTACAGTTGGAGTGAACGGGAAGGGGTTTGGGTTCATTGGTATTGTGTAAAGAGGGAATGATAGGAAGGGGTTTGCGTCCATCAGGATTGTGTACAGTGGGAGTGAACAGGAAGGGGTTTGCATCCTTTGGGATTGTGTACAGTGGGAGAGAACGGAAGGGCTTTGGCTCCATTGGGATTGTGTACAGTGGGAGTGAACGGGAAGGGGTTTGGGATTGTGTTTGTGTATAGTGGGAGTGAACGGGAAGTTGTTTGGGTGCATTGGGATTGTTTAAAGTGGCATTTAAGGGGAAGTGGTTTGTTTGCATTGGGACTGTGTCCAGTGGGAGTGAACGGGAAGGGCTTTGGGTCCATTGGGATTGTGTACAGTTGGAGTGAACCGGAACGGGATTGGGTCCATAGGGATTGTGTAGAGTCGGAGTGAATGGGAAGGGCTTTGCATCCATTGGGATTCTGTACAGTGGCAGAGAACGGGAAGGGGTTTGCGTCCATTGGGATTGTGTACAGTGAGAGTGAACGGAAAGTTGTTTGGGTCCTTTGGGATTGTGTACAGTTTTAGTGAGCGGAAAGGGATTTGGGATAGGGTTGTGTACAGTGGGAGTGAACGGGAAGATGTTTGGATGCATTGGGATTGTGTAAAGTGGGATTTAAAGGGAAGTGGTTTGGCTGCATTGTGATAGTTTACAGTGGGAGTAAACGGAAGGGGTTTGGAATTGGGATTGTGTACACTGGGAGTGAACGGGAAGGGTTTTGTGTCCATTGGGATTGTGTGCAGTGGGAGTGTACGGGAAGGGGTTTGGAATTGGGAATGTGTACAGTGAGCGTGAACGGGAAGGGGATTGGTCCATTGGGATTGTGTACAGTGAGAGTGAATGGAAAGTTGTTTGGGTCCTTTGATATTATGTACAGTGGGAGTAATCGGGAAGGGGTTTGGGATTGGGTTTGTGTACAGTGGGAGTGAACGGGAAGTGGTTTGTGTGCATTGGGATTGTGTAACGTGGAATTTAAGGGGAAGTGGTTTTGTTGCATTGGGATTGTTTACAGTGGGAGTCAACGGGAAGGGACTTGCGTCTACTGGGATTGTTTACAGTGGGAGTGAACAGGAAGGGGTTTGAGTCCAATCTGATTGTGTTCAGTGGGAAGGAACAGGAAGGGATTTAGGTTGCTTTGGAATTGTGTACAGTGGGAGTAAACGGGAACGGGTTTGGGATTGGGATTGTGTACAGTGGGAGTGAACAGGAAGGGTTTTGGGTCCATTGGGATTGTGCACAGTGGGAGTGAATGGGAAGGGGTTTGGATCCATTGGGATTGTGTGCAGTTGCAGTGAACGGGAGGGGGTTCGGGTCCATTGGTATTGTGCACAGTGGTAGTGAACGGGAAGGGATTTGGGATTGGTTTATCTACAGTGGGAGTGAACGGGAAGTGGTTTGGGTGCATTGGGATTGTGTAAAGTGGGAGTTATTGGGATGTGGTTTGATTGCATTGGGATTGTGTACAGTGGGAGTCAACGTGAAGGGATTTGGGTCTACTGGGATTGTTTACAGGGGGAGTGAACTGGAAGGTGTTTGGGGCCAATCTGATCTTTTACAGTGGGAGGGAACAGGAAGGGCTTAAGGTTGCATTGTGATTGTGTGCAGTGGGAGTAAACGGGCAGGGTTTGTGATTGGGATTGTGAACCGTGGGAGTGACAGGAAGGGCATTGGCTCCATTGGGATTGTGTACAGTGGGAGTCAACGGGATGGGTTTTGGTTCCATTGGGATTGCGTACAGTGAGAGTGAACGGGAAGGGGCTTGGGATTGGGTTTGTGTACAGTGGGAGGGAACAGGAAGGGCTTTAGCTTGCATTGGGATTGTGTACAGTGGGAGTAAATGGGAAGGGGTTTGGGATTGCGATTCTGTACAGCGGGAGTGAACATGAAGGGGATTGGGTCCATTGGGATAGTGTACATTCGGAGTGAATGGGAAGGGTTTTGGGTCCATTGGGATTGTGTACAGTGGGAGAGAATGGGAAGGGGTTCGGGTCCAAAGGGATTATGTACAGTGGTAGTGAGCAGAAAGGGATTTGGGATTGGGTTGTGTACGGTGGGAGTGAACGGGAAGTTGTTTGGGTGCATTGGGATTGTGTAAAGTGGGATTTAAGGGGAAGTGGTTTGCTTGCATTGGGATTGTTTACAGTGGGAGTGAACGGGAAGGGCTTTGGTTCCATTGGGATTGTGTACAGTTGGATTGAACGGGAAGGGATTTGGGTTCATTGGTATTGTGTAAAGAGGGAATGAACAGAAGGGGTTAGCCGCCATCAGGATTGTGTACAATGCGAGTGAACAGGAAGGGGTTTGGGTCCATTGGGATTGTGCACAGTGCGAGTGAAAGGGAAGGGGTTTTTGTCCATTGGGATTGTGTACAGTGGTAGTGAACGGCAAGGGATTTGGGTTTGGGTTGTGTACAGTGGGAGTGAATGGAAAGTGGTTTGGGTGCATTGGGATTGTGTAAAGTGGGAATGAACGGGAAGGTGTTTGCGTCCATCATGATTGTGTACAGTGGGAGTGAACAGGAAGGGATTTGGGTCCATTCGGATTGTGTGCAGTTGGAGTGAACGGGAAGGGGTTCGGGTCCATTGGGATTGTGTACAGTGGTAGTTAACGGGAAGGGATTTGGGATTGGGTTAGGTACACTGGGAGTGAACGGGAAGTTGTTTGGGTGCAGTGGGATTGTGTAAAGTGGGATTTATGGGGAGGTGGTTTGGTTGCATTGGGATTGTGTACAGTGGGAGTCAACGGGAATGGATTTGGGTCTACTGGGATTGTTTAGAGTGGGAGTGAACAGGAATGGTTTTGGGTTCAATCTGATTGTGTACAGTGGGAGGGAACAGGAAGGGCTTAATGTTGCATTGGGATTGTGTACAAACGGAGTGAAGGGGAAGTGGTTTGCGTCCATTGGGATTGTGTACAATGGGAGAGAATGGGAAGGGGTTCGTGTCCATTGGGATTATGTAAAGTGGTAGTGAGCGGAAAGGGATTTGGGATTGGGTTGTGTACTGTGGGTGTGAACGGGAAGTTGTTTGGGTGCATTAGGATTGTGTAAAGTGGGATTTAAGGGGAAGTGTTTTGGTTGCATTGGGATTGTTTACAGTGGGAGTGAGCGGGAAGGGCTTTGGTTCCATTGGGATTGTGTACAGTTGGAGTGAACGGGAAGGGTTTTGGGTTCATTGGTATTGTGTAAAGAGGGAATGAACGGAAGGGGTTTGGGTCCATCAGGATCGTGTGCTGTTGGAGTGAACGGGAAGGGGTTCGGGTCCATTGGGATTGTATACAGTGGTAGTGAACGCGAAGGGATTTGGAATTGTGTTGCGTACAGTGGGAGTAAACGGGAAGTGGTTTGGGTGCATTGGGATTGTGTAAAGTGGGAATGAACAGGAAAGGTTTTGGGCTTGTGTACAGTGGCGGAGAGCGGGAAGGGGTTCGGGTCCATTGGGATTGTGTACAGTGGTAGTGAGTGGTAAGGGATTTGTGATTGGGTTGTGTACAGTGGGAGTGAACGGGAAGTTGTTTGGGTGCATTGGGATTGTGTAATGTGGGATTTAAAGGGAAGTGGTTTGGTTGCATTGGGATTGTGTACAGTGGGAGTAAACGGGAAGGGGTTTGGGATTGGGAATATGTACAGCGGGAGTGAACAAGAAGGTGTTTGGGTCCATTGGGATTGTGTACAGTGGTAGTGAACGGGAACGGATTTGGGATTGGGTTGTTGACAGTGGGAGTGAACGGGAAGTGGTTTGGTTGCATTGGGATTGTGTGAAGTGGGAATGAATGGGAAGGTGTTTGCGTCCATCAGGATTGTGTACAGTGGGAGTGAACAGGAAGGGTTTTCGGTCCATTGTGATTGTGTGCAGTTGGAGTGAATGGGAAGGGGTTCGGGTCCATTGTGATTGTGTACAGTGGTAGTGAACGGGAAGGGATTTGGGATTGGGTTGTGTACAGTGGGAGTGAACGGGAAGTGGTTTGGGTGCATTGGGATTGTGTAAAGTGGGATTTAAGGGGAAGTGGTTTGGTTGCATAGGGATTGTGTACAGTGGGAGTCAACGGGAAGGGATTTGGGTCTACTTGGATTGTTTACAGTGGGAGTGAACAGGAAGGGTTTTGGGTTCAATCTGATTGTGTACAGTGGGAGTGAACAGGACGGGCTTAAGGTTGTATTGGGATTGTGTACAGACGGAGTGAATGGGAAGGGGTTTGCATCCATTGGGCTTGTGTACAGTGGGGGAGAACGGGAAGGGGTTCGTCTCCATTGGGATTGTGTAGAGTGGTAGTGAGTGGGAAGGGATTTGGATTGGGTTGTGTGCAGTGGGAGTGAACGGGAAGTTGTTTGGGTGCATTGGGATTGTGTAATGTGGGATTTAAAGGGAAGTGGTTTGGTTGCATTTTAATTGTGTACAGTGGGAGTAAACGGGAAGGAGTTTGGGATTGGGATTGTGTACAGTGGGAGTGGACAGGAAGCGGATTGGGTCCATTGGGATTGTGTACAGTTGGACTGAACGGGAAGGGGTTTGGGTTCATTGTTATTGTGTAAAGAGGGAATGAACGGAAGTGGTTTGCGTCCATCAGGATTGTGTACAGTGGGAGTGAACAGGAAGGGTTTTGGGTCCATTGGCATTGTGTTGCAGGCGGAGTGAACGGGAAGGGGTTTCAGGTCCATTGGGATTGTGTACAGTGGTAGTGAACGGGTAGGGATTTGGGATTGGGTTGTGTACAGTGGCAGCAAACAGGAAGTGGTTTGGGTGATTGGGATTGTGTAAAGTGGGATTTAAGGGGAAGTGGTTTGCTTGCATTGGTATTGTGTACAGTGGGAGTCAACGGGAAGGGACTTGGGTGTGCTGAGATTGTTTGCAGTGGGAGTGAACAGGAAGGGTTTTGTGTTCAATCTGATTGTGTACAGTGTGAGGGGACAGGAAGGACTTAAGTTTGCAATGGGATTGTGTACAGTGGGAGTAAACGGTAAGGGGTTTGGGATTGGGATTGTGTACAGTGGGAGTGAACAGGAAGTGGTTTGGGTCCATTGGGATTGTGCACAGTGGGAGTGAACGGGAAGGGTTTTGGGTCCAGTGGGATTGTGTGCAGTTGGAGTGAACGCGAAGGGATTTGGAATGCGGTTGTGTACAGTGGGAGTGAACGGGAAGTGGTTTGGGTGCATTGGGATTGTGTAAAGTGGGAATGAACAGGAAAGGTTTTGGGTTCAATCTGTTTGTGTACAGTGGGAGGGAACAGGGAGTGCTTAAGGTTGCATTGGGACTGTGTACAGACGGATTGAATGGGAAGGGGTTTGCGTCCATTGGGCTTGTGTACAGTGGGGGAGAGCGGGAAGGGGTTCGGGTCCATTGGGATTGTGTACAGTGGTAGTGAGCGGGAAGGGATTTGTGATTGGGTTGTGTACAGTGGGAGTGAACGGGAAGTTGTTTGGGTGCATTGGGATTGTGTAATGTGGGATTTAAAAGGAAGTGGTTTGGTTGCATTGGGATTGTGAACAGTGGGTGTAAACGGATGGGGTTTGGGATTGGGATTGTGTAAAGTGGGACTAAACGGGAACGGGTTTGGGATTGGGATTGTGTACAGCGGGAGTGGACAGGAAGTGGATTGGGTCCATTGGGATAGTGCACAGTCGGAGTGAATGGGAAGCGGTTTGCGTCCACTGGGATTGTGTACAGTGGGAGAGAATGGGAAGGGGTTCGGGTCCATTGGATTGTGTACAGTGGTAGTGAGTGGAAAGGGATTTGGGATTGGGTTGTGTACTGTGGGTGTGAACGGGAAGTTGTTTGGGTGCATTAGGATTGTGTAAAGTGGGATTTAAGGGGAAGTGGTTCGGTTGCATTGGGATTGTTTACCGTGGGAGTGAATGGGAAGGGCTTTGGGTCCATTGGGATTGTGTACAGTTGGACTGAACGGGTAGGGGTTTGGGTTCATTGTTATTGTGTAAAGAGGGAATGAACGGAAGTGGTTTGCGTCCATCAGGATTGTGTACAGTGGGAGTGAACAGGAAGGGGTTTGGGTCCATTGGCATTGTGTTGCAGGCAGAGTGAACGGGAAGGGGTTCGGGTCCATTGGGATTGTGTACAGTGGTAGTGAACGGGCAGGGATTTGGGATTGGGTTGTGTACAGTGGGAGTGAACAGGAAGTGGTTTGGGTGCATTGGGATTGTGTAAAGTGGGATTTAAGGGGCAGTGGTTTGCTTGCATTGGTATTGTGTACAGTGGGAGTCAACGGGAAGGGATTTGGGTCTGCTGAGATTGTTTACAGTGGGAGTGAACAGGAAGGGTTTTGTGTTCAATCTGATTGTGTACAGTGTGAGGGAACAGGAAGGACTTAAGGTTGCAATGAGATTGTGTACAGTGGGAGTAAACGGTAAGGGGTTTGGGATTGGGATTGTGTACAGTGGGAGTGAACAGGAAGGGGTTTGGGTCCATTGGGATTGTGCACAGTGGGAGTGAACGGGAAGGGTTTTGTGTCCATTTGGATTGTGTGCAGTTGGAGTGAACGGGAAGGGGTTCGGGTCCATTGGGATTGTGTACAGTGGTAGTGAACGGGATGGGATTTGGGATTGGGTTGTGTACAGTGGGAGTGGGCGGGAAGTGGTTTGGGTGCATTGCGATTGTGTAAAGTGGGATTTAAGGGGAAGTGGTTTGGTTGCATTGGGATTGTGTACAGTGGGAGTAAACAGGAAAGGTTTTGGGATTGGGAATGTGCACAGTGGGAGTGAACGGGAAGGGATTTGGTTCCATTGGGATTGTGTACAGTCGGAGTGAATGGGAAGGGGTTTGCGTCCAATCGCATTGTGTGCAGTGGGAGAGAATGGGAAGGGGTTCGGGTCCATTCGGATTGTGTACAGTGGTAGTGAGCGGAAACGGATTTTAGATTGGGTTGTGTAATGTGGGAGTGAACGGGAAGTTGTTTGGGTGCATTGGGATTGTGTAAAGTGGGATTTAAGGGGAATTGGTTGGTTGCATTGGGATTGATTGCAGTCGGAGTGAACGGGAAGGGCTTTGGGTCCATTGGGATTGCGTACACTTGGAGTGAGCGGGATGGGTTCTGTTCCATTCGGATTATGTACAGTGTGAGTGAATGGGAACGATTATGGGTCCATTGGGATTGTGTCCAGAGGGAGTGAACGGGAATGGATTTGGGATTGCGTTTGTGTACATTAGGAGTGACGGGAAGGCCTCTGGCTCCATTGGGACTGTGTACAGTGGGAGTGAACGGGAAGGGGTTTGGGATTGTGTTTGTGTATAGTAGGAGTGAACGAGAAGGGTTTTGGATCCACTAGGATTGTGTACAGTGGGAGTGAACGGGAAGGGTTTTGGTTCCATTGGGATTGTGTACAGTGGGACTGAACGGGAAGGGTTTTGGGTTCGTTGGTATTGTGTAAAGAGGGAATGAACGGAAGGGGTTTGCGTCCATCAGGATTCTGTGCAGTGGGAGTGAACAGGAAGGGGTTTGGGTCCATTGGGATTGTGCACAGTGGGAGTGAACGGGAAGTGGTTTGGTTGCATTGGGATTGTGTAAAGTGGGATTTAAGGGGAAGTTGTTTGGTTGCATTGGGATTGTGTACAGTGGGAGTCAACTGGAAGGGATTTGGGTCTGCTGGGATTGTTTAGATTGGGAGTGAGCAGGAAGGGGTTTGGGTTCAATCTGATTGTGTACAGTGGGAGGGAACAGGAAGGCCTTAAGGTTGCATTGGGATTGTATACAGTGGGAGTAAACGGGAAGGGGTTTGGGATTGGGAATATGTACAGTGGGAGTGAACAAGAAGGTGTTTGGGTCCATTGGGATTGTGCCCAGTGGGAGTGAACGGGAAGGGTTTTGGGATTGGGTTGTTTACAGTGGGAGTGAACGGGAAGTGGTTTGGTTGCATTGGGATTGTGTGAAGTGGGAATGAACGGGAAGGTGTTTGCGTCCATCAGGATTGTGTACAGTGGGAGTGAACAGGAAGGGGTTTCGGGCTATTGGGATTGTGTACAGTGGGAGTGAACGGGAAGGGGTTTCGGGCTATTGGGATTGTGTACAGTGGGAGTGAACGGGAAGTGGTTTGGGTGCATTGGGATTGTGTACAGTGGGATTTAAGGGGAAGTGGTTTGGTTGCATAGGGATTGTGTGCAGTGGGAGTGAATGGGAAGGGCTTTGGGTCCATTGGGATTGTGTACAGTTGGACTGAACGCGTAGGGTATGGGTTCATTGTTATTGTGTAAAGAGGGAATGAACGGAAGTGGTTTGCGTCCATCAGGATTGTGTACAGTGGGAGTGAACAGGAAGGGGTTTGGGTCCATTGGCATTGTGTTGCAGGCGGAGTGAACGGGAAGGGGTTCGGGTCCATTGGGATTGTGTACAGTGGTAGTGAACGGGTAGGGATTTGGGGTTGGGTTGTGTACAGTGGGAGTGAACAGGAAGTGGTTTGGGTGCATTGGGATTGTGTAAAATGGGATTTAAGGGGAAGTGGTTTGCTTGCATTGGTATTGTGTACAGTGGGAGTCAACGGGAAGGGATTTGGGTCTGCTGAGATTGTTTACAGTGGGAGTGAACAGGAAGGGTTTTGTGTTCAATCTGATTGTGTACAGTGGGAGGGAACAGGAAGGACTTAAGGTTGCAATGAGATTGTGTACAGTGGGAGTAAATGGTAAGGGGTTTGGGATTGGGTTTGTGTACAGTGGGAGTGAACAGGAAGGGGTTTGGGTCCATTGGGATTGTGCACAGTGGGAGTGAACGGGAAGGGCTTTGTGTCCATTGGGATTGTGTGCAGTTGCAGTGAACGGGAAGGGGTTCGGGTCCATTGGGATTGTGTACAGTGGTAGTAAACAGGAAAGGTTTTGGGATTGGGAATGTGCACAGTGGGAGTGAACGGGAAGGGATTTGGTTCCATTGGGATTGTGTACAGTCGGAGTGAATGGGAAGGGGTTTGCGTCCAATCGCATTGTGTGCAGTGGGAGAGAATGGGAAGGGGTTCGGGTCCATTCGGATTGTGTACAGTGGTAGTGAGCGGAAAGGGATTTTAGATTGGGTTGTGTAATGTGGGAGTGAACGGGAAGTTGTTTGGGTGCATTGGGATTGTGTAAAGTGGGATTTAAGGGGAATTGGTTGGTTGCATTGGGATTGTTTGCAGTCGGAGTGAACGGGAAGGGCTTTGGGTCCATTGGGATTGCGTACACTTGGAGTGAGCGGGATGGGTTCTGGTTCCATTCGGATTATGTACAGTGTGAGTGAATGGGAACGATTATGGGTCCATTGGGATTGTGTCCAGAGGGAGTGAACGGGAAGGGATTTGGGATTGCGTTTGTGTACATTAGGAGTGACGGGAAGGCCTCTGGCTCCATTGGGACTGTGTACAGTGGGAGTGAACGGGAAGGGGTTTGGGATTGTGTTTGTGTATAGTAGGAGTGAACGAGAAGGGTTTTGGATCCACTAGGATTGTGTACAGTGGGAGTGAACGGGAAGGGTTTTGGTTCCATTGGGATTGTGTACAGTGGGACTGAACGGGAAGGGTTTTGGGTTCGTTGGTATTGTGTAAAGAGGGAATGAACGGAAGGGGTTTGCGTCCATCAGGATTCTGTGCAGTGGGAGTGAACAGGAAGGGGTTTGGGTCCAATGGGATTGTGCACAGTGCGAGTGAACGGGAAGTGGTTTGGTTGCATTGGGATTGTGTAAAGTGGGATTTAAGGGGAAGTTGTTTGGTTGCATTGGGATTGTGTACAGTGGGAGTCAACTGGAAGGGATTTGGGTCTGCTGGGATTGTTTAGATTGGGAGTGAGCAGGAAGGGGTTTGGGTTCAATCTGATTGTGTACAGTGGGAGGGAACAGGAAGGCCTTAAGGTTGCATTGGGATTGTATACAGTGGGAGTAAACGGGAAGGGGTTTGGGATTGGGAATATGTACAGCGGGAGTGAACAAGAAGGTGTTTGGGTCCATTGGGATTGTGCCCAGTGGGAGTGAACGGGAAGGGTTTTGGGATTGGGTTGTTTACAGTGGGAGTGAACGGGAAGTGGTTTGGTTGCATTGGGATTGTGTGAAGTGGGAATGAACGGGAAGGTGTTTGCGTCCATCAGGATTGTGTACAGTGGGAGTGAACAGGAAGGGTTTTGGGTCCATTGTGATTGTGTGCAGTTGGAGTGGATGGGAAGTGGTTTGGGTGCATTGGGATTGTGTAAAGTGGGATTTAAGGGGAAGTGGTTTGGTTGCATAGGGATTGTGTGCAGTGGGAGTCAACGGGAAGGGATTTGGGTCTACTTGGATTGTTTACTTTGGGAGTGAACAGGAAGGGTTTTGGGTTCAATCTGATTGTGTACAGTGGGAGTGAACAGGAAGGGCTTAAGGTTGCATTGGGATTGTGTACAGACGGAGTGAATGGGAAGGGGTTTGCATCCATTGGGCTTGTGTACAGTGGGGGAGAACGGGAAGGGGTTCGGGTCCATTGGCATTGTGTACAGTGGTAGTGAGTGGGAAGGGATTTGGGATTGGGTTGTGTGCAGTGGGAGTGAACGGGAAGTTGTTTGGTTGCATTGGGATTGTGTAATGTGGGATTTAAAGGGAAGTGGTTTGGTTGCATTTTGATTGTGTGCAGTGGGAGTAAACGGGAAGGGGTTTGGGATTGGGATTGTGTACAGTGGGAGTGGACAGGAAGCGGATTGGGTCAATTGGGATAGTGCACAGTTGGAGTGAACGGGAAGGGTTTTGGGTCCATTGGGATTGTGTACAGTGGTAGTGAACGGGAGGGGATAAGGGTCCATTGGGGTTGTGTACACTGGGAGTGAACGGTAAGTGGTTTTTGTGCATTGGGATTGTGTAAAGTGGGATTTGAGGGGAAGTGGTTTGGTTGCATTGGGATTGTGTACAGTGGGAGTCAAAGGGAAGGGATTTGGGTATACTGGGATTGATTACAGTGGGAGTGAACAGGAAGGGTTTTGGCTTCAATCTGATTGTGTACAGTGGGAGGGAACAGGAAGGGCTTAAGTTTGCATTAGGATTGTGTACAGACGGAGTGAATGGGAAGGGGTTTGCGTCCATTGGGCTTGTGTACAGTAGGGGAGAACGGGAAGGGGTTCGGGTCCATTGGGACTGTGTACAGTGGTAGTGAGCGGGAAGGGATTTGGGATTGGGTGGGTACAGTGGGAGTGAACGGGAAGTTGTTTGGGTGCATTGGGATTGTGTAATGTGGGATTTAAAGGGAAGTGGTTTGGTTCCATTGGGATTGCGTACAGTGGGAGTAAACGGAAGGGGTTTGCGATTGCGATTGTGTACAGTGGGAGTAAACGGGAAGGGATTTGGGATTGGGATTGTGTACAGCGGGAGTGGACAGGAAGGGGATTGGGTCCTTTGAGATTGTGTACAGTGGGAGAGAATGGGAAGGGGATCGGGTCCATTGGGATTGTGTACAGTGGTAGTGAGCGGAAAGGGATTTGGGATTGGGTTGTGTACTGTGGGTGTGAACGGGAAGTTGTTCGGGTGCATTAAGATTGTGTAAAGTGGGATTTAAGTGGAAGTGGTTTTGTTGCATTGGGATTGTTTACAGTGGGAGTGAACGTGAAGGGCTTTGGGTCCATTGGGATTGTGTACAGTTGGACTGAACGGGAAGTGGTTTGGTTTTATTGGGATTGTGTAAAGGGGGAATGAACGGGAAGGTTTTTGTGTCCATCTGGATTGTGTACAGTGGGAGTGAACAGAAAGGAGTTTCGGTCCATTGGGATTGTGTGCAGTTGGAGTGAACGGGAAGGGATTTGGGATTGGGTTGTGTACAGTGGGAGTGAACTGGAAGTGTTTCGGGAGCATTGGGATTGTGTAAAGTGGGATTTAAGGGGAAGTGGTTTTGTTGCAATGGGATTGTGTACAGGGGGAGTCAACGGTAACGGATTTGGGTCTGCTGGCATTGTTTACAGTGGGAGTGAACAGGAAGGGGTTTGGGTTCAATCTGATTGTGTACAGTGGGAGGGAACAGGAAGGCCTTAAGGTTGCATTGAGATTGTGTCGAGTGGGAGAAAACGGGAAGGGGTTTGGGATTGGGAATGTGGACAGTGGGAGTGAACAGGAAGGGGTTTGGGTCCATTGGGTTCGTGCATAGTGGGAGTGAACAGGAAGGGGTTTGGGTCAATTGGGATTGTGCATAGTGGGAGTGAACAGGAAGTGGTTTGGGCTCAATCTGATTGTGTACAGTGCAAGGAAACAGGAAGGGATAAATGTTGCATTGGGATTGTGTACAGTGGGAGTAAACGGGAAGGGGTTTGGGATTGGGAATGTGTACAGTGGGCGTGAACGGGAAGGGTTTTGGGTCCATTGGGATTGTGTACAGTCGGAGTGAATGGGTAGGGTTTTGCGTCCATTGGGATTGTGTACAGTGGGAGAGAATGGGAAGGGGTTCGGGTCCATTGGGATTGTGTACAGTGGTAGTGAGCGGAAAGGGATTTGGGATTGGGTTGTGTACTGTTGGAGTGAACTGGAAGTTGTTTGGGTGCATTGGGATTGTGTGAATTGGGATTTAAAGGGAAGTGGTTTGGTTGCATTGGGATTGTGTACAGTGGGAGTCAAGGGGAAGGGATTTGGGTCTACTGGGATTGTTTACAGTGGGAGTGAACAGGAAGGGTTTTGGGTTCAATCCGATTGTGTACAGTGGGAGGGAACAGCAAGGGCTTAAGTTTGCATTGGGATTGTCTACAGACGGAGTGAATGGGAAGGGATTTGCGTCCATTGGGCTTGTGTACAGTGGGGGAGAACGGGAAGGGGTTCGTCTCCATTGTGATTGTGTAAAGTGGCAGTGAGCGGGAAGGGATTTGGGATTGGGTTGTGTACAGTGGGAGTGAACTGGAAGTTGTTTGGGTGCATTGGGATTGTGTAATGTGGGATTTAAAGGGAAGTGGTTTGGTTGCATTGTGATTCTGTACAGTGGGAGTAAACGGAAGGGGTTTGGGATTTGGATTGTGTACAGTGGGAGTAAACGGGAAGGGGTTTTGGATTGGGATTGTGTACAGCGGGAGTGGACAAGAAGCGGATTGGGTCCATTGGGATAGTGTACAGTCGGAGTGAAAGGGAAGGGTTTTGCGTCCATTGGGATTGTGTACAGTGGGCGAGAATGGGAAGGGGCTCGGGTCCATTGGGATTGTGTACAGTGGTAGTGAGCGGAAAGAGATTTAGGATTGGGTTGTGTACTGTTGGTGTGAACGGGAAGTGGTTTGGTTGCATTGGGATTGTTTACAGTGGGAGTGAACGGGAAAGGCTTTGGGTCCATTGGGATTGTGTACAGTGGGACTGAACGGGAAGGGGTTTGGGTTCATTGGTATTGTGTAAAGAGGGAATGAACGGAAGGGGTGTGCGTCCATCAGGATTCTATATAGTGGGAGTGAAAAGGAAGGGGTTTGGGTCCATTGGGATTGTGCACAGTGGGCGTGAACGTGAAGGGGTTTGGGTCCATTGGGATTGTATGCAGTTGGAGTGAACGGGAAGGGATTTGGGTCCATTTGGATCTTGTACAGTGGTAGTGAACGGGAAGGGATTTGGGACTGGGTTGTGTACAGTGGGAGTGAACGGGAAGTGGTTTGGTTGCATTGGGATTGTGGAAAGTGGGATTTAAGGGGTAGTGGTTTGGGTCCATTGGGATTGTGTACAGTGGGAGTCAACTGGAAGGGAATTTGGTCTGCTGGGATTGTTTACAGTGGGAGTGAGCAGGAAGGGGTTTGGGTTCAATCTGATTGTGTACAGTGGGAGGGAACAGGAAGGCCTTAAGCTTGCATTGGGATTGTGTACAGTGGGAGTAAACGGGAAGGGGTTTGGGATTGGGAATATGTACAGTGGGAGTGAACAAGAAGGTGTTTGGGTCCATTGGGATTGTGCCCAGTGGGAGTGAACGGGAAGGGTTTTGGGTCCATTGGGATTGTGTGCAGTTGGAGTGAACGGGAAGGGGTTCGGGTCCATTGGGATTGTGTACAGTCGTAGTGAACTGGAAGGGATTTGGGATTGGGTTGTGTACAGTGGGAGTGAACGGGAAGTGGTTTGGGTGCATTGGGATTGTGAAAAGTGGGATTTAATGGGAAGTGGTTTGGTTGCATTGGGATTGTGTGCAGTGGGAGTCAACGGGGAGGGATTTGGGTCTGCTGGGATTGTTTACAGTGGGAGTGAAGAGTAAGGGGTTTGGGTTCAATCAGGCTTAAGGTTGCATTGGGATTGTGCACAGTGGGTGTAATCGGGAAGTGGTTTGGGATTGGCAATATGTACAGCGGGAGTGAACGGGAAGGGGTTTGGGTCCATTGGGATTGTGTACAGTCGGAGTAAATGGGAAGGGGTTTGCGTCCATTGGGATTGTGTACAGTCGTAGTGAGCGGAAAGGGATTTGGGATTGGGTTGTGTACTGTGGGAGTGAACGGGAAGTTGTTTGGGTGCATTGGGATTGTGTAAAGTGGGATTTAAGGGGAATTGGTTTGGTTGCATTGGGATTGTTTACAGTGGGAGTGAACGGGAAGGGCTTTGGGTCCATTGGGATTGTGTACAGTGGGACTGAACGGGCAGGGGTTTGGGTTCATTGGTATTGTGTAAAGAGGGAATGAACGGAAGGGGTTTGCGTCCATCAGGATTCTGTATAGTGGGAGTGAACAGGAAGGGGTTTGGGTCCATTGGGATTGTGCACAGTGGGAGTGAACGGGAAGGGGTTTGGGTCCATAGGGATTGTGTGCAGTTGGAGTGAACGGGAAGGGGTTCGGGTCCATTGGGATTTTGTACAGTGGTAGCGAACGGGAAGGGATTTGGGTTTGGGTTGTGTACAGTGGGAGTGAACGGGAAGTGGTTTGGTCGCATTAGGATTGTGTAAAGTGGGATTTAAGGGGAAGTAGTTTGGTTACATTGGGATTGTGTACAGTGGGAGTCAACGGGAAGGGATTTGGGTCTGCTGGGATTGTTTACAGTGGGAGTGAGCAGGAAGGGGTTTGGGTTCAATCTGATTGTTGACAGAGGGAGGGAACAGGAAGGCCTTAAGGTTGCATTGGGATTGTGCACAGTGGGTGTAAACTGGAAGGCGTTTGGGATTGGGAATGTGTACAGCGGCAGTGAACGGGAAGGTGTTTGGATCCATTGTGATTGTGTACAGTCGGAGTGAATGGGAAGTGGTTTGCGTCCATTGGGATTGTGTACAGTGGGAGAGAATGGGAAGGGGTTCGGGTCCATTGGGATTGTGTTCAATGGTAGTGAACGGAAAGGGATTTGGGATTGGGTTGTGTACTGTGGGAGTGACGGGAAGGCCTTTGGCTCCATTGGGACTGTGTACAGTGGGAGTGAACGGGAAGGGGTTTGGGATTGGGATTGTGTACAGCGGGAGTGAACAGGAAGGGGATTGAGTCCATTGGGATAGTGTACAGTCGGAGTGAATGGGAAGGGGTTTGGGTCCATTGGGATTGTGTACAGTGGGAGAGAATGGGAAGGGGTTCGGGTCTATTGGGATTGTGTACTTTGGTAGTGACCGGAAAGGGATTTGGGATTGGGTTGTGTACTGTGGGAGTGAACGGGAAGTTGTTTGGGTGCATGGGGATTGTGTAAAGTGGGATTTAAGGGGAAGTGGTTTGGTAGCATTGGGATTGTTACAGTGGGTGTGAACGGGAAGGGCTTTGGTTCCATTGGGATTGTGTACAGTTGGAGTGAACCGGAAGAGGTTTGGGTTCATTGGTATTGTGTAAAGAGGGAATGAACGGAAGGGGTTGCCGTCCATCAGGATTGTGTACAGTGGGAGTGAACAGGAAGTGGTTTGGGTCCATTGGGATTGTGCACATTGGGAGCAAATGGGAAGGGGTTTGTGTCCATTGGGATTGTTTGCAGTTGTAGTGAACGGAAGGGGTTCGGGTCCATTGAGATTGTGTACAGTGGTAGTGAATGGGAAGGGATTTGGGATTGGGTTGTGGGAGTGAACGGGAAGTGGTTTTGGTGCATTGGGATTGTGTAAAGTGGGATTGAACGGGAAGGTGTTTGCGTCCATCAGGATTGTGTACAGTGGGAGTGAACAGGAAGGGCTTTGGGTCCATTGGGATTGTCCACAGTGGGAGTGAACGGGATGGGTTTTGGGTCCAATGGGTTTGTGTGCAGTTGGAGTGAACGGGACGGGGTTCGGGTAAATTTGGGATTGTGTACAGTGGTCGTAAACGAGAAGGGACTTGGGATTGGGTTGTGTACACTGGGAGTGAACGGGAAGTGGTTTGGGTGCATTGGGATTGTGTGAAGTGGGATTGAAGGGGAAGTGGTTTGGTTGCATTGGGATTGTGTACAGTGGGAGTCAACGGGAAGGGCCAACTGGGATTGTTTACAGTGGGAGTGAACAGGAAGGGTTTTGGGTTCAATCCGATTGTGTATAGTGGGAGGGAACAGGAAGGGCTTAATGTTGCATTGGGATTGTGTACAGACGGAGTGAATGGGAAGGGACTTGCGTCCATTGGGCTTGTGTACAGTGGGGGAGAACGGGAAGGGGTTCGGCTCCATTGGGATTGTGTACAGTGGTAGTGAGCGGGAAGGGATTTGGGATTGGGTTGTGCACAGTGGGAGTGAACGGGAAGTTGTCTGGGTGCATTGGGATTGTGTAAAGTGGGATTTAAAGGGAAGTGATTTGGTTGCATTGGGATTGTGTACAGTGGGAGTAAACAGAAGGGGTTTGGGTTTGGGAATGTGTACAGTGGGAGTAAACGGGAAGTGGTTTGGGATTGGGATTGTGTACAGCGGGAGTGGACAGGAAGCGGATTGGGTCCATTGGGATATTGTACAGTCGGAGTGAAAGGGAAGGGGTTTGCGTCCATTGGGACTGTGTGCAGTGGGAGAGAATGGGAAGGGGTTCGGGTCCATTGGGATTGTCTACAATGGTAGTGAGCGGAAAGGGATTTGGGATTGGGTTGTGTACTGTGGGTGTGAACAGGAAGTTGTTTGGGTGCATTAGGATTGTGTAATTTGGGATTTAAGGGGAAGTGGTTTGGTTGCATTGGGATTGTGTACAGTGGGACTGAACGGGAAGGAGTTCGGGTTCATTGGTATTGTGTAAAGAGGGAATGAATGGAAGGGGTTTGTGTCCATCAGGATTCTGTATAGTGGGAGTGAACAGGAAGAATTTGGGTCCATTGGGATTGTGTGCAGTTGGAGTGAAAGGGAAGGGGTTCGGGTCCATTGGGATTGTGTACAGTGGTAGTGAACGGGAAGGGATTTGGGATTGGGTTGTGTACAGTGGGAGGGAACAGGAAGGCCTTAAGGTTGCATTGGGATTGTGTACAGTGGAAGTAAACGGGAACGGGTTTGGGATTGGGAATATGTACAGTGGGAGTGAACAAGAAGGTGTTTGGGTCCATTGGGATTGTGCCCAGTGGGAGTGAACGGGAAGGGATTTGGGATTGGGTTGTGTACAGTGGGAGTGAACGGGAAGTGGTTTGGGTGCATTGGGATTGTGAAAAGTGGGATTTAATGGGAAGTGGTTTGGTTGCATTGGGATTGTTCACAGTGGGAGTCAACGGGAAGGGATTTGGGTCTGCTGGGATTGTATACAGTGGGAGTGAACAGTAAGGGGTTTGGGTTCAATCTGACTGTGTACAGTGGGAGGGAACAGGAAGGGCTTAAGGTTGCATTGGGATTGTGCACAGTGGGTGTAAACGGGAAGGCGTTTGGGATTGGGAATGTGTAACAGCGGGAGTGAACGGGAAGGGGTTTTGGTCCATTGGGATTGTGTACAGTCGGAGTGAATGGGAAGGGGTTTGCGTCCAATGGGATTGTGTACAGTGGGAGAGAATGGGAAGGGGTTCGGGTCCATTGGGATTGTGTACAGTGGTAGTGAGCGGAAAGGGATTTGGGATTGGGTTGTGTACAGTGGGAGTGAACGGGCAGTTGTTTGGGTGCATTGGGATTGTGTAAAGTGGGATTTAAGAGGAGTTGGTTTGGTTGCGTTGGGATTGTTTACAGTGGGAGTGAACGGGAAGGGCTTTGGGTCCATTGGGATTGTGTACACTTGGAGTGAAAGGGATGGGTTTTGGTTCCATTTGGATTATGTACAGTGTGACTGAATGGGAACGGTTTTGGGTCCACTGGGATTGTGTGCAGAGGGAGTGAACGGGAAGGCATTTGGGATTGGGTTTGTGTACAGTGGGAGTGACGGGAAGGGGTTTGGGTCCATTGGGTTTGTGTACAGTCGGAATAAATGGGAAGGGGTTTGCGTCCATTGGGATTGTGTACAGTGGGAGAGAATGGGAAGGGGTTCGGGTCCATTGGGATTGTGTACAGTCGTAGTGAGCGGAAAGGGATTTGGGATTGGGTTGTGTACTGTGGGAGTGAACGGGAAGTTTTTTGGGTGCATTGGGATTGTGTAAAGTGGGATTTAAGGTGAATTGGTTTGGTTGCATTGGGATTGTTTACAGTCGGAGCGAACCGGAAGGATTTTGGATCCATTAGAATTGTATACAGTTGGTGTGAACGGATGGGCTTTGGTTCCATTGGGATTATTTACAGTGTGAAGAATGGGAACAGTTTTGGATCCATGGCAATTGTGTTCAGTGGGAGTGAACGGGAAGGGTTTTCGGTCCATTGGGATGGTGTACATTTGGAGGGAATGGGATGTGATTTGGGTGCATTGCGATTGTGTACAGTGGGAGTGAACGGGAAGGGTTTTGTGTCCTTTGGGATTGTGTACAGTGGGAGTGTACGGGAAGGGGTTTGGGATTGGGGTTGTGTACAGTGAGTGTGAACGGGAAGGGGTTTGGGTCCATTGGGATTGTGTACAGTGAGAGTGAACGGAAAGTTGTTTGGGTCCTTTGGGATTATGTACAGATGGTGTAAACGTCAAGGGGTTTGGGATTGGGTTTGTGTACACTGGGAGTGAACGGGAAGTGGTTTGGGTGCATTGGGATTGTGTAAAGTGGGATTTAAGGGGAAGCGGTTTGGTTGCATTGGGATTGTGTACAGTGGGAGTCAACAGGAAGGGATTTGGGTCTACTGGGATTGTTTACAGTGGTAGTGAACAGGAAGGGGTTTGGGTCCAATCTGATTGTGTACAGTGGGAGGGAACAGGAAGGGCTTTAGGTTGCATTGGGATTGTGTACAGTGGGGGTAAACGGGAAGGGGTTTGAGATTGGGATTGTGTACAGCGGGAGTGAACAGGAAGGGGATTGGCTCCATTGGGATAGTGTACAGTCGGAGTGAAAGGGAAGGGGTTTGGGTCCATTGGGATTGTGTACAGTGGGAGAGAATGGGAAGGGGTTCGGGTCCATTGGGATTGTGTACTTTGGTAGTGAGCGGAAAGGGATTTGGGATTGGGTTCTGTACTGTGGGAGTGAACGGGAAGTTGTTTGGGTGCATGGGGATTGTGTAAAGTGGGATTTGAGGGGAAGTGGTTTGGTAGCATTGGGATTGTTACAGTGGGTGTGAACGGGACGGGCTTTGGTTCCATTGGGATTGTGTACAGTTGGATGAACGGGAAGGGGTTTGGGTTCATTGGTATTGTGTAAAGAGGGAATGAATGGAATGGTTTTGCGTCCATCAGGACTGTGTACAGTGGGAGTGAACAGGAAGGGGTTTGGTTCCATTGGGATTGTGCACAGTGGGAGTGAATGGGAAGGGTTTTGGGTCCATTGGGATTGTTTGCAGTTGGAGTGAACGGAAGGGGTTCGTGTCCATTGAGATTGTGTGCAGTCTTAGTGAACGAGAAGGGATTTGGGATTGGGTTTTGTACAGTGGGAGTGACCGGGAAGTGGTTTGGGTGCATTGGGATTGTGCAATGTTGGATTTAAAGGGAAGTGGTTTGGTTGCATTGGGATTGTGTACAGTGGGAGTGATTGGAAGCGGTTTGGGATTGGGATTGTGTACAGTGGGAGTAAACGGGAAGGGGTTTGGGATTGGGATTGTGTACAGCGGGAGAGGACAGGAAGCGAATTGCGTCCATTGGGATTGTGTACAGTCGGAGTGAAAGGGAAGGGGTTTGCGTCCATTGGGATTGTGTACAGTGGGCGAGAATGGGAAGGGGTTCGGGTCCATTGGGATTGTGTACAGTGGTAGTGAGCGGAAAGGGATTTGGGATTGGGTTGTGTACTGTGGGTGTGAACGGGAAGTTTTTTGGGTGCATTAGGAATGTGTAAAGTGGGATTTAAGGGGAAGTGGTTTGGTTGCATTGGGATTGTTTACAGTGGGAGTGAACGGGAAGGGCTTTGGGTCCATTGGGATTATGTACAGTGGGACTGAACGGGAAGGGGTTTGGGTTCAGTGGTATTGTGTAAAGAGGGAATGAACGGACTGGGTCTGCGTCCATCGGGATTCTGTACAGTGGGAGTGAACAGTAAGGGGTTTGGGTCCATTGGGATTGTGCGCAGTGGGAATGAACGGGAAGGGGTTTGGGTCCATTGGGATTGTGTGCAGTTGGAGTGAACGGGAAGGGGTTCGGGTCCATTGGGATTGTGTACAGTGGGAGTGAACGGGAAGGGATTTGGGATTGGGTTGTGTACATTGGGAGTGAGCTGGAAGTGGTTTGGTTGCATTGCGATTGTGTAAAGTGGGACGAAAGGGGAAGTGGTTTGGTTGCATTGGGATTGTGTACAGTGGGAGTCAACTGGAAGGGATTTGGGTCTACCGGGATTGTTTACAGTGTGAGTGAGCAGGAAGGCGTTTGGTTTCAGTCTGATTGTGTACAGTGGGAGGGAACAGGAAGGCCTTAAGGTTGCATTGGAATTGTGTACAGTGGGAGTAAACGGGAAGGAGTTTGGGATTGGGAATATGTACAGTGGGAGAGAACAAGAAGGTGTTTGGGTCCATTGGGATTGTGTACAGTGGGAGTGAACGGGAAGGGTTTTGGATCCATTGGGATTGTGTGCAGTTGGAGTGAACGGGAAGGGGTTCATGTCCATTGGGATTGTGTACAGTGGTAGTGAACGGGAAAGGATTTGGGATTGGGTTGTGTACAGTGGGAGTGAACGGGAAGTGGTTTGGGTGCATTGGGATTGCGTACAGTGGGAGTCAACGGGAAGGGATTTGGGTCTACTGGGATTGTTTACAGTGGGAGTGAACAGGAAGGGGTTTGGGTCCAATCTGATAGTGTACAGTGGGAGGGAAAAGGAAATGCTTTAGGTAGTATTGGGATTGTGTACAGTGGGAGTAAACGGGAAGGGGTTCGGGATTGGGAATGTGTACAGTGGGAGTGAACGGGAAGGGGTTTGGATCCCTTGGGATTGTGTACAATCAGAGTCAATAGGAAGGGGTTTGCGTCCATTGGGATTGTGTACAGTGGAAGTGTACGGGAAGGGGTTTGGGTGCATTGGGATTGTGTAAAGTGGGATTTCAGCGGAAGTGGTTTGGTTCCATTGGGATTGTGTACAGTAGGAGTCAGCGGGAAGGGAATTGGGTGTACTGGGATTATTTACAGTGGGAGGGAACAGGAAGGCGTTTGGGATTGGGATTGTGTACAGTGGGAGAGAACGGGAAGAGGTTTGGGGCCATTGGGATTGTGCACAGTGGGAGTGAACGGGAAGGGGTTTGGGTCCATTGGGATTGTGTACAGTGGGAGTCAACGGGAAGGGGTTTGGGTCCATTGGGATTGTGTACAGTGGGAGTAAACGGGAAGGGGTTTGGGATTTGGAATGTGTACAGTATGAGTGAACGGGAAGGGGTTTGCGTCCATTGGGATTGTGTACAGTGGGAGTGAACGGGAAGGGATTTGGGATTGTGTACAGTGGGAGAGAATGGGAAGGGGTTCGGGTCCTTTGGGATTGTGTACACTGGTAGTGAACGGGAAGGGATTTGGGATTGGGTTGTGTAGAGTGGGAGTGAACGGGAAGTGGTGTGGGTGCATTGGGATTGTTTAATGTGGGATTTAAATGGAAGTGGTTTGGTTGCATTTGGATTGTGTACAGTGGGAGTAAACGGAAGGGGTTTGGGATTGAGATTGTGTACAGTGGGAGTGAAAGGGAAGGGGTTGGCGTCCATTGGGATTGTGTATAGTGGGAGTGAACGGGAAGGGTTTTGTGTCCTTTGGGATTGTGTACAGTGGGACTGTACGGGAAGGGGTTTGGGACCATTGGGATTGTGTACAGTGAGCATGAGCAGGAAGGGGTTTGGGTCCATTGGGATTGCGTACAGTGAGAATGAACGGAAAGTTCTTTGTGTCCTTTGGGATTATGTACAGTGGGAGTAAGCAGGAAGGGTTTTGGCATTGGGTTTGTGTACTGTGGGAGTGACGGGAAGTGCTTTGGCTCCATTGGGATTGTGCACAGTGGGAGTAAACGGGAAGGGGTTTGGGATTGGGTTTGTGCATAGTGGGAGTGAACGGGAAGGGTTTTGGATCCATTAGGATTGTTTCCAGTGGGAGTGAACGGGATGGGTTTTGGGTCCATTGGGATTATGTACAGTGTGAGTGAATGGGAACGGTTTTGTGTCCATTGCGGTTGTGTACAGTGGGAGTGAATGGGAAGGGTTTTCGGTCCATTGGGATGGTGTACATTGGGAGTGAATGGGATGTGGTTTGGTCCATTGGGATTATGTACAGTGGGAGTGAATGGGATGGAGTTCGGATCCATTGGGATTGTGTACAGTTGGAGTGAACGTGAAGGGGTTTGGGTCCTCAGGGATTGTGTACGGTGGGAGTGAACAGGAAGGGGTTTGGGTCCAATCTGATTGTGTACAGTGGGAGGGAACAGGAATTGCTTTAGGTTGCATTGGGATTGTGTACAGTGGGAGTGAACAGGAACGGGATTGGGTCCATTGGGATTGTGTACAGTTGTAGTGAGCGGGAAGGGAATTGGGAATGGGTAGTGTACAGTGGGAGTGAACGGGAAATTTTTTGGGTGCATTAGGATTGTGTAAAGTGGGATTTAAGGGGAAGTGGTTTGGTTGCATTGGGATTGTTTACAGTGGGAGTAAACGGAAGGGGGTTGGGATTCGGATTGTGTACAGTGGGAGTGAACTGGAATGGGATCGGGTCCATTGGGATTGTGCACAGTCGGAGTGAATGGGAAGGGGTTTGCGTCCATTGCGAATGTGTACAGTGGGAGAGAACGGGAAGGGGTTTGCGTCCTTTGGGATTGTGTTCAAAAGGAGTGAACGGGAAGGGATTTGGGTCCATAGGGATTGTGTACAGTGGGATTGAAAGTGAAGGGTTTTGTGTCCATTGGGATTGTGTACAGTGGGAGTGTACGGGAAGGGGTTTTGGATTGGGATTGTGTACAGTGAGCGTGAACGGGAAGGGGATTGGGTCCATTGGGATTGTGTACAGTGGGAGTGAACGGGAAGGGGTTTGGGTCCATTGGGATTGTGTACAGTGGGAGTCAACGGGAAGGGGTTTGGAATTGGGTTTGTGTATAGTGGGAGTGAACGGGATGGGTTTTGGTTCCATTGGGATTATGTACCCAGTGTGTGAATGGGAACGGTTTTGCGTCCATTGCGGTTGTGTTCAGTGGGATTGAACGGGAAGGGTTTTCGGTCCATTGGGATTGTGTACAGTGGGAGTGAATGGGATGGGGTTTGGGTCCATTGGGTTTATGTACAGTTGGAGTGAACATGAAGGGGTTTGGGTCCATTGGGAATGTGTACAGTGGTAGTGAAGGGGAAGAGGTTTGGGTCCATTGGGATTGTGTACAGTGGGAGTCAACGGGAAGGGATTTGGGTTCATTGGTATTGTGTAAAGAGGGAATGAACAGGAAGGGTTTTGCGTCCATCAGGATTGTGTACAGTGGGAGTGAACAGGAAGGTGTTTGGGTCCATTGGGATTGTGTACAGTCGGACTGAATGGGAAGGGGTTTGCGTCCATTGGGATTGTGTATAGTGGGAGAGAACGGGAAGGGGTTTGCGTCCAATGGGATTGTGTACAGTGGGAGTGAACGGGAAGGGTTTTATGTCCATTGGGATTGTGTACAGTGAGAGTGAACGAGAAAGTGTTTGGGTCCACTGGGATTGGGTACTGTGGGCATGAACAGGAAGGGGTTGGGGTCCATTGGGATTGTGTACAGTGGGATTTAATGGGAAGGGCTTTGGGTCCACTGGTATTGTGTAAAGTGGGATATAATGGGAAGGGGTTTGGGTACATTGGGATTGTGTACAATGGGATTTAACGAGAAGGGTTTTGGGTCCATTTGGATTGTACACAGTTGGACTGAACAGGAAGTGGTTTGATTCCATTGCGATTGTGCAAAGTGGGAATGAATGGGAATGTGTTTTCGTCCATCAGGATTGTGTACAATGGGAGTGAATGGGAAGGGGTGTGTGTCCAATGGGATCGTGTACAGTGGGAGTGAACAGGAATGGGTTTGGGTCCATTGGGAATGGGTATGGAAGACGTGAACGGGAAGGGGTTTGGGTCCATTAGGATTGTGTACAGTGGGAGTGAACGGGAAGGGGTTTGTGTCCATTGGGCCTGTGTACAGTGGTTGTAAACGGGAAGGGGTTCGGGTCCATTGGGATTGTGTACAGTGGGAGTAAACGGGAAGTGGTTCGGGTCCATTGGGATTGTGTACAATGGGAGTGAACGGGAAGGGTTTTGGGATTGGGATTGAGTACAATAGGATTGAATGTAAAGGGGTGTGTGTCCATTGGGAATGTGTACCGTGTTGAGTGAACTGGAATGGTTTTGTGTCCATTGGGATTGTGTACAGTGGGAGTGAATGGGAAGGGGTTTGGGGCCATTGGGATTGTGTACAGTGGGTGTGAATGGGAAGGGGTTTGGGGCAATTGGGATTGTGTACAGTGGGAGTGAACGGGAAGGGGTTTGGGGCCATTGGTATTGTGTACAGTGGGAGTGAACGGGAATGGGTTTGGGTCCATTGAGATTGTGTACAGTGGGAATGAACGGGAATGGGTTTGGGTCCATTTGGATTCTGTATATTGGGAATGAATGGGATGGGGTTTGGGTCCATTGGGATTGTGTACATTGGGAGTGAATGGGATGGGGTTTGGGTCCATTGGCATTGTGTACAGTGGGAGTTAACGCAAAGCGGTTTGGGTCAATTGGGATTCTGTACAGTGGGAGTGAATGGGAAGGAGTTTGGCTCCATTGGGATTGTGTACAGTGGGAGTGAAGGGTAAGGCGTTTGGGTCCATTATTTTTGTGTACAGCGGAAGTGAACTTAAGGGGTTTGGAGCCTTTGGGATTGTGTACAGTGAGAGTGAAGGGGAAGGGGTTTGGGTCCATTGGGTTTGTGTCCAGTCGGAGTGAATGGGACGGGGTTTGGGTCCATTTGGATTGTGTACAGTGGGAGTGAACAAGAAGGGGTTTAGGTGCACTGGGATTGTGTACAGTGGGAGTGAGCGGGAATTGAATGGGTTCCATTGGGATTGTGCACAGTGGGAGTGACCAGGAAGGGGTTTGGGTGCATTGGAATTGGGTACAGTGGGATTTAAGGGGAAGTGGTTTGGTTCCATTGGGTTTGTGTAAGGTGGGAGTGAACTGGAAGGAGGTTGGGTGCATTGGAATTGTGTACAGTGGGAGTGAACGGGAAGGCGTTTGGGTCCATTGGGATTGTGTACGGTGGGAATGAGCGGTAAGGGGTTTGGGTCGATGGGGATTGTGTACAATGGGAGTGAACGGGAAGGGGTTTGGGTGCATTGGGATTGTGTTCAGTGGGATTTAAGGGGAAGTGGTTTGGGTCCATTCGGTTTGTGTACAGTGGGAATGGACAGGAAAGGGTTTGGGTCCATTTGGATTGTGGGCAGTTGGATTTAACGGGAAGTGGTTTGGTTCCATTGGGAATGTGTAAAGTGGGAGTGAACTGGAAGGAGATTGGGTCCATTGAGATTGTGTACAGTGGGAGTGAACGGGAAGTTGTTTGGGTCCATTGGGATTGTGTACAGTGGGAGTGAAGGGGAAGGGGTTTAAGTCCATTGAGATTGTGCGCAGTGGGAGTGAACGGAAAGGGTTTTGGGCGCATTGTGATTGTGTACAGTGGGTGTGAAGGGGATGGTGTTTGGGTCTTTTGGGATTATGTACAGTGTGATTGAACGGGAAGGGTTTTGGTTCCATGGGGATTGTGAACAGTGGGAGTGAAGATGAACTTTTTTGGGTCCATTGGGATTCTGTATATTGGGAGTGAATGGGACGGGGTTTGGGTCCATTGGGATTGTGTACATTGGGACTGAATGGGATGGGGTTTGGTTCCATTGGGATTGTGTACAGTGGGATTTAACGCGAAGGGGTTTGGGTCAATTGGGATTCTGTACAGTGGGAGTGAACGGGAAGGCGTTTGGCTCCATTGGGATTGTGTACAGTGGGAGTGAACGGGAAGGCGTTTGGCTCCATTGGGATTGTGTACAGTGGGAGTGAACGGGAAGGAGTTTGGCTCCATTGGGATTGTGTACAGTGGGAGTGAAGGGTAAGGCGTTTGGGTCCATTATTTTTGTGTACGGCGGCAGTGAACTTAAGGAGTTTGGAGCCTTTGGGATTGTGTACGGTGAGAGTGAAGGTGAAGGCGTTTGGGTCCATTGGGTTTGTGTACAGTCGGAGTGAATGGGACGGGGTTTGGGTCCATTGGGATTGTGTACAGAGGAAGTGAATGGGAAGGGTTTTGGGATTGGGATTGTGTACAAATGGAGTGAACAGGAAGGGGTTTGGTTGCATTTGGATTCTGTACAGTGGGAGTGAACAGGAAGGGGTTTGGGTGCACTGGGATTGTGTGCAGTGGGAGTGAACGGGAATTGATTTGGTTCCATTGGGATTGTGTACAGAGGAAGTGAATGGGAAGGGTTTTGGGATTGGGATTGTGTACAAATGGAGTGAACAGGAAGGGGTTTGGTTGCATTTGGATTCTGTACAGTGGGAGTGACCAGGAAGGGTTTTGGGTGCATTGGGATTGTGTACAGTGGGAGTGACCGGGAAGGGTTTTGAGTGCATTGGGATTGGGTACAGTGGGATTTAAGGGGAAGTGGTTTGGTTCCTTTGGTTTTGTGTATAGTGGGAGTGAATGGGAACTGGCTTGGGTCCATTGGGATTGTGTAAAATTGGGAATTAACGGGAAGTGGTTTGGTTCCATTGGGATTGTGTGCGGTGGGAGTGAACGGGAAGGGGATTGTGTCCATTGAGTTTGTGCACTGTGGGCGTGAACAGGAAGGGGTTTGGGTCAATTGGGATTGTGCACAATGGGATTGAACTGGAAAGTCTTTGTTTCCATTTTGATTGTGTACAGTGTGAGTGAACGAGAAGGTGTTTGGGTCCACTGGGATTGGGTACTGTGGGCATGAACAGGAAGAGGTTGTGGTCCATTGGGATTGTGTACAGTGGGATTTAATGGGAAGGGGTTTGGGTCCACTGGGATTGTGTACAGTGGGATATAACGGGAAGGGGTATGGGTTCATTGGGATTGTGTAAAGTCAGATTTAACAGGAAGGGGTTTGATTCCATCGGGATTGTGTACAGTGGGATTTAAAGGGAAGGAGTTTGGGTCCATTGGGATTGTGTACAGTTTGATTTAACGGGAAGGGGTTTGGGTACATTCGGTTTGTGTACAGTGGGAATGGACAGGAAAGGGTTTGGGTCCATTTGGATTGTGGGCAGTTGGATTTAACGGGAAGTGGTTTGGTTCCATTGGGAATGTGTAAAGTGGGAGTGAACTGGAAGGAGATTGGGTCCATTGAGATTGTGTACAGTGGGAGTGAACGGGAAGTTGTTTGGGTCCATTGGGATTGTGTACTGTGGGACTGAACGTGGAGGGGTTTGTGTCCTTTGGGATTGTGTACAGTGGGAGTGAAGGGGAAGGGGTTTAAGTCCATTGAGATTGTGCGCAGTGGGAGTGAACGGAAAGGGTTTTGGGCGCATTGTGATTGTGTGCAGTGGGTGTGAAGGGGATGGTGTTTGGGTCTTTTGGGATTATGTACAGTGTGATTGAACGGGAAGGGTTTTGGTTCCATGGGGATTGTGAACAGTGGGAGTGAAGATGAACTTTTTTGGGTCCATTGGGATTCTGTATATTGGGAGTGAATGGGACGGGGTTTGGGTCCATTGGGATTGTGTACATTGGGACTGAATGGGATGGGGTTTGGTTCCATTGGGATTGTGTACACTGGGATTTAACGCGAAGGGGTTTGGGTCAATTGGGATTCTGTACAGTGGGAGTGAACGGGAAGGCGTTTGGCTCCATTGGGATTGTGTACAGTGGGAGTGAACGGGAAGGCGTTTGGCTCCATTGGGATTGTGTACAGTGGGAGTGAACGGGAAGGAGTTTGGCTCCATTGGGATTGTGTACAGTGGGAGTGAAGGGTAAGGCGTTTGGGTCCATTATTTTTGTGTACGGCGGCAGTGAACTTAAGGAGTTTGGAGCCTTTGGGATTGTGTACGGTGAGAGTGAAGGTGAAGGCGTTTGGGTCCATTGGGTTTGTGTACAGTCGGAGTGAATGGGACGGGGTTTGGGTCCATTGGGATTGTGTACAGAGGAAGTGAATGGGAAGGGTTTTGGGATTGGGATTGTGTACAAATGGAGTGAACAGGAAGGGGTTTGGTTGCATTTGGATTCTGTACAGTGGGAGTGAACAGGAAGGGGTTTGGGTGCACTGGGATTGTGTGCAGTGGGAGTGAACGGGAATTGATTTGGTTCCATTGGGATTGTGTACAGAGGAAGTGAATGGGAAGGGTTTTGGGATTGGGATTGTGTACAAATGGAGTGAACAGGAAGGGGTTTGGTTGCATTTGGATTCTGTACAGTGGGAGTGACCAGGAAGGGTTTTGGGTGCATTGGGATTGTGTACAGTGGGAGTGACCGGGAAGGGTTTTGAGTGCATTGGGATTGGGTACAGTGGGATTAAAGGGGAAGTGGTTTGGTTCCTTTGGTTTTGTGTATAGTGGGAGTGAAAGGGAACTGGCTTGGGTCCATTGGGATTGTGTAAAATTGGGAATTAACGGGAAGTGGTTTGGTTCCATTGGGATTGTGTGCGGTGGGAGTGAACGGGAAGGGGATTGTGTCCATTGAGTTTGTGCACTGTGGGCGTGAACAGGAAGGGGTTTGGGTCAATTGGGATTGTGCACAATGGGATTGAACTGGAAAGTCTTTGTTTCCATTTTGATTGTGTACAGTGTGAGTGAACGAGAAGGTGTTTGGGTCCACTGGGATTGGGTACTGTGGGCATGAACAGGAAGAGGTTGTGGTCCATTGGGATTGTGTACAGTGGGATTTAATGGGAAGGGGTTTGGGTCCACTGGGATTGTGTACAGTGGGATATAACGGGAAGGGGTATGGGTTCATTGGGATTGTGTAAAGTCAGATTTAACAGGAAGGGGTTTGATTCCATCGGGATTGTGTACAGTGGGATTTAAAGGGAAGGAGTTTGGGTCCATTGGGATTGTGTACAGTTTGATTTAACGGGAAGGGGTTTGGGTACATTGGGATTGTATACAGTTGGACTGAACAGGAAGTGGTTTGAGTCCATTGCGATTTTGCAAAGTGGGAATGAATGGGAATGGGTTTTCGTCCATCAGGATTGTGTACAATGGGAGTGAATGGGAAGAGGTGTGTGTCCAATGGGATCGTGTACAGTGGGAGTGAACGGCAAGTGGTTCGGGTCCATTGGGATTGTGTACAATGGGAGTGAACGGAAAGGGGTTTGGGATTGGGATTGTGTACATTTGGATTGAATGTAAAGGGGTGTGAGTCCATTGGGACTGTGTACCGTGGGAGTGAACTGGAATGGGTTTGTGTCCATTGGGATTGTGTACAGTGGGAGTGAACGGGAAGGGGTTTGGGTCCTCTGGGATTGTGTACAGTGGGAGTGAATGGGAAGGGGTTTGTGTCCATTGGGCCTGTGTACAGTGGGGGTGAACAGGAAGGGGTTCGGGTCCATTGGGATTGTGTACAGTGGGAGTGAACGGGAAGTGGTTCGGGTCCATTGGGATTGTGTACAATGGGAGTGAACGGGATGGGGTTTGGGATTGGGATTGTGTACAATTGGATTGAATGTAAAGGGGTGTGAGTCCATTGGGACTGTGTACCGTGGGAGTGAACTGGAAGGGGTTTGTGTCCATTGGGATTGTGTTCAGTGGGATTGAACGGGAAGGGGTTTGGGTCCATTGGGATTGTGTACAGTGGGAGTGAACGGGAAGGGGTTTGTGTCCATTGGGCCTGTGTACAGTGGGAGTGAACGGGAAGGGGTTCGGGTCCATTGCGTTTGTGTACAGTGGGAGTGAACGGGAAGTTCTTCGGGTCGATTGGGATTGTGTACAATGGGAGTGAACGGGAAGGGTTTTGGGAAATGGAATTGTGTACAATGGGATTGAATGTAAATGGGTGTGGGTCCATTGGGACTGTTTACCGTGGGAGTGAACAGGAAGGGTTTTGTGTCCATTGGGATTGTGTACAGTGGGAGTGAATGGGAAGGGCTTTGGGGCAATTGCAATTGTGTACAGTGGGAGTGAACGGGAAGGGGTTTGGGGCCATTGGTATTATGTACAGAGGGAGTGAACGGGAATGGGTTTGGGTCCATTGGATTGTGTACAGTGGGAGTGAACGGGAATGGGCTTGGGTCCATTGGGATTGTGTACAGTGGGCATGAACGGGAAGGTGTTTGGTTCCTCTGGGATTGTGTAGAGTGGGAGTGAATGGGAAGGGGTTTGGGGCCATTGGGATTGTGTTCAGTGGTAGTGAACGGGATGGGGTTAGGTTCCATTGGGATTGTGTACTGTGGATGTGACTGGGAAAGGGTTTTTGTGTCCATTGGGAATCTTTACAGTGGGAATGAACGGGAAGGCATTTGGGTCCATTGGGATTTTGCACATTTGGAGTGAACGGGAAGGGGTTTGTTTCCACTGGGATTGTGTACAGTCGCAGTGAATGGGAAAGGTTTTTTGAGTCCATTGGGATTGTGTACAGTGGGAGTGAATGGGAAGGGGTTTGGGGCAATTGGGATTGTGTACAGTGGGAGTGAACGGGAAGGGGTTTGGGGCCATTGGTATTGTGCACAGTGGGAGTGAACGGGAATGGGTTTGGGCCCATTCAGATTGTGTACAGTGGGAGTGAACAGGAATGGGATTGGGTCCATTGGGATTGTGCACAGTGGGAGTGAACGGGAAGGGGTTTGGGTCCTCTGGGATTGTGTACAGTGGGAGTGAATGGGAAGGGATTTGGGGCCATTCGGATTGTGTTCAGTGGGAGTGAACGGGAAGGGTTTTGGGTCCATTTGGATTGTGTACAGTGGGAGTGAACGGGAAGGGGTTTGTGTCCATTGGGCCTGTGTACAGTGGGAGTGAACGGGAAGGGGTTCGGTTCCATTGTGTTTGTGTGCAGTGGGAGTGAACGGGAAGTTCTTCGGGTCCATTGAGATTGTGTACAGTGGGTGTGAAGGGGATGGTGTTTGGGTCTTTTGGGATTATGAACAGTGGGATTGAACGGGAAGGGTTTTGGTTCCATGGGGATTGAGAACAGTGGGAGTGAAGATGAACTTTTTTGGGTCCATTGGGATTCTGTATATTGGGAGTGAATGGGACGGGGTTTGGGTCCATTGGGATTGTGTACATTGGGACTGAATGGGATGGGGTTTGGTTCCATTGGGATTGTGTACAGTGGTAGTGAACGGGAAGGAGTTTGGCTCCATTGGGATTGTGTACAGTGGGAGTGAAGGTGAAGGGGTTTGGGTCCATTGGGTTTTTGTACAGTCGGAGTGAATGGGACGGCGGTGGGTCCATTGGGATTGTGTAGAGAGGAAGTGAACGGGAAGGGTTTTGGGATTGGGATTGTGTACAAATGGAGTGAACAGGAAGGGGTTTGGGTGCACTGGGATTGTGTACAGTGGGAGTGAACGGGAATTGATTTGGTTCCATTAGGATTGTGTACAGTGGGAGTAACCGGGAAGGGTTTTGAGTGCATTGGGATTGGGTACAGTGGGATTTAAGGGGAAGTGGTTTGGTTCCTTTGGTTTTGTGTATAGTGGGAGTGAATGGGAACTGGTTTGGGTCCATTGGGATTGCGTAAAATTGGGAATTAACGGGAAGTGGTTTGGTTCCATTGGGATTGTGTGCGGTGGGAGTGAACGGGAAGGGGTTTGTGTCCATTGAGTTTGTGCACTGTGGGCGTGAACAGGAAGGGGTTTGGGTCCATTGGGATTGTGCACAATGGGATTGAACTGGAAAGTCTTTGTTTCCATTTTGATTGTGTTCAGTGTGAGTGAACGAGAAGGTGTTTGGGTCCACTGGGATTGGGTACTGTGGGCATGAACAGGAAGGGGTTGTGTTCTATTGGGATTGTTTACAGTGGGATTTAATGGGAAGGGGTTTGGGTCCACTGGCATTGTGTACAGTGGGATATAACGGGAAGGGGTATGGGTTCATTGGGAATGTGTAAAGTGAGATTTAACAGGAAGGGGTTTGATTCCATCGGGATTGTGTACAGTGGGATTTAAAGGGAAGGAGTTAGGGTCCATTGGGATTGTGTACAGTTTGATTTAACGGGAAGGGGTTTGGGTACATTGGGATTGTGCACAGTGGGATTTAACGAGAAGGGGTTTGGGTCCATTGGGATTGTATACAGTTGGAGTGGAAAGGAAGTGGTTTGAGTCCATTGCGATTTTGCAAAGTGGGAATGAATGGGAATGGGTTTTCGTCCATCAGGATTGTGTACAATGGGAGTGAATGGGAAGGGGTGTGTGTCCAATGCGTTTGTGTACAGTGGGAGTGAACGGCAAGTGGTTCGGGTCCATTGGGATTGTGTACAATGGGAGTGAACGGAAAGGGGTTTGGGATTGGGATTGTGTACATTTGGATTGAATGTAAAGGGGTGTGAGTCCATTGGGACTGTGTACCGTGGGAGTGAACTGGAATGGGTTTGTGTCCATTGGGATTGTGTACAGTGGGAGTGAACGGGAAGGGGTTTGGGTCCTCTGGGATTGTGTACAGTGGGAGTGAATGGGAAGGGGTTTGTGTCCATTGGGCCTGTGTACAGTGGGGGTGAACAGGAAGGGGTTCGGGTCCATTGGGATTGTGTACAGTGGGAGTGAACGGGATGGGGTTTGGGATTGGGATTGTGTACAATTGGATTGAATGTAAAGGGGTGTGAGTCCATTGGGACTGTGTACCGTGGGAGTGAACTGGAAGGGGTTTGTGTCCATTGGGATTGTGTTCAGTGGGATTGAACGGGAAGGGGTTTGGGTCCATTGGGATTGTGTACAGTGGGAGTGAACGGGAAGGGGTTTGTGTCCATTGGGCCTGTGTACAGTGGGAGTGAACGGGAAGGGGTTCGGGTCCATTGCGTTTGTGTACAGTGGGAGTGAACGGGAAGTTCTTCGGGTCGATTGGGATTGTGTACAATGGGAGTGAACGGGAAGGGTTTTGGGAAATGGAATTGTGTACAATGGGATTGAATGTAAATGGGTGTGGGTCCATTGGGACTGTTTACCGTGGGAGTGAACGGGAAGGGTTTTGTGTCCATTGGGATTGTGTACAGTGGGAGTGAATGGGAAGGGCTTTGGGGCAATTGCAATTGTGTACAGTGGGAGTGAACGGGAAGGGGTTTGGGGCCATTGGTATTATGTACAGAGGGAGTGAACGGGAATGGGTTTGGGTCCATTGGATTGTGTACAGTGGGAGTGAACGGGAATGGGCTTGGGTCCATTGGGATTGTGTACAGTGGGCATGAACGGGAAGGTGTTTGGTTCCTCTGGGATTGTGTAGAGTGGGAGTGAATGGGAAGGGGTTTGGGGCCATTGGGATTGTGTTCAGTGGTAGTGAACGGGATGGGGTTAGGTTCCATTGGGATTGTGTACTGTGGATGTGACTGGGAAAGGGTTTTTGTGTCCATTGGGAATCTTTACAGTGGGAATGAACGGGAAGGCATTTGGGTCCATTGGGATTTTGCACATTTGGAGTGAACGGGAAGGGGTTTGTTTCCACTGGGATTGTGTACAGTCGCAGTGAATGGGAAAGGTTTTTTGAGTCCATTGGGATTGTGTACAGTGGGAGTGAATGGGAAGGGGTTTGGGGCAATTGGGATTGTGTACAGTGGGAGTGAACGGGAAGGGGTTTGGGGCCATTGGTATTGTGCACAGTGGGAGTGAACGGGAATGGGTTTGGGCCCATTCAGATTGTGTACAGTGGGAGTGAACAGGAATGGGATTGGGTCCATTGGGATTGTGCACAGTGGGAGTGAACGGGAAGGGGTTTGGGTCCTCTGGGATTGTGTACAGTGGGAGTGAATGGGAAGGGATTTGGGGCCATTCGGATTGTGTTCAGTGGGAGTGAACGGGAAGGGTTTTGGGTCCATTTGGATTGTGTACAGTGGGAGTGAACGGGAAGGGGTTTGTGTCCATTGGGCCTGTGTACAGTGGGAGTGAACGGGAAGGGGTTCGGTTCCATTGTGTTTGTGTGCAGTGGGAGTGAACGGGAAGTTCTTCGGGTCCATTGAGATTGTGTACAGTGGGTGTGAAGGGGATGGTGTTTGGGTCTTTTGGGATTATGAACAGTGGGATTGAACGGGAAGGGTTTTGGTTCCATGGGGATTGAGAACAGTGGGAGTGAAGATGAACTTTTTTGGGTCCATTGGGATTCTGTATATTGGGAGTGAATGGGACGGGGTTTGGGTCCATTGGGATTGTGTACATTGGGACTGAATGGGATGGGGTTTGGTTCCATTGGGATTGTGTACAGTGGTAGTGAACGGGAAGGAGTTTGGCTCCATTGGGATTGTGTACAGTGGGAGTGAAGGTGAAGGGGTTTGGGTCCATTGGGTTTTTGTACAGTCGGAGTGAATGGGACGGCGGTGGGTCCATTGGGATTGTGTACAGAGGAAGTGAACGGGAAGGGTTTTGGGATTGGGATTGTGTACAAATGGAGTGAACAGGAAGGGGTTTGGTTGCATTTGGATTGTGTACAGTGGGAGTGAACAGGAAGGGGTTTGGGTGCACTGGGATTGTGTACAGTGGGAGTGAACGGGAATTGATTTGGTTCCATTAGGATTGTGTACAGTGGGAGTAACCGGGAAGGGTTTTGAGTGCATTGGGATTGGGTACAGTGGGATTTAAGGGGAAGTGGTTTGGTTCCTTTGGTTTTGTGTATAGTGGGAGTGAATGGGAACTGGTTTGGGTCCATTGGGATTGCGTAAAATTGGGAATTAACGGGAAGTGGTTTGGTTCCATTGGGATTGTGTGCGGTGGGAGTGAACGGGAAGGGGTTTGTGTCCATTGAGTTTGTGCACTGTGGGCGTGAACAGGAAGGGGTTTGGGTCCATTGGGATTGTGCACAATGGGATTGAACTGGAAAGTCTTTGTTTCCATTTTGATTGTGTTCAGTGTGAGTGAACGAGAAGGTGTTTGGGTCCACTGGGATTGGGTACTGTGGGCATGAACAGGAAGGGGTTGTGTTCCATTGGGATTGTTTACAGTGGGATTTAATGGGAAGGGGTTTGGGTCCACTGGCATTGTGTACAGTGGGATATAACGGGAAGGGGTATGGGTTCATTGGGAATGTGTAAAGTGAGATTTAACAGGAAGGGGTTTGATTCCATCGGGATTGTGTACAGTGGGATTTAAAGGGAAGGAGTTAGGGTCCATTGGGATTGTGTACAGTTTGATTTAACGGGAAGGGGTTTGGGTACATTGGGATTGTGCACAGTGGGATTTAACGAGAAGGGGTTTGGGTCCATTGGGATTGTATACAGTTGGAGTGGAAAGGAAGTGGTTTGAGTCCATTGCGATTTTGCAAAGTGGGAATGAATGGGAATGGGTTTTCGTCCATCAGGATTGTGTACAATGGGAGTGAATGGGAAGGGGTGTGTGTCCAATGCGTTTGTGTACAGTGGGAGTGAACGGGAATGGGTTTGGGTCCATTGGGATTGTGTACTGTGGGACTGAACGTGGAGGGGTTTGTGTCCTTTGGGATTGTGTACAGTGGGAGTGAAGGGGAAGGGGTTTAAGTCCATTGAGATTGTGCGCAGTGGGAGTGAACGGAAAGGGTTTTGGGCGCATTGTGATTGTGTGCAGTGGGTGTGAAGGGGATGGTGTTTGGGTCTTTTGGGATTATGTACAGTGTGATTGAACGGGAAGGGTTTTGGTTCCATGGGGATTGTGAACAGTGGGAGTGAAGATGAACTTTTTTGGGTCCATTGGGATTCTGTATATTGGGAGTGAATGGGACGGGGTTTGGGTCCATTGGGATTGTGTACATTGGGACTGAATGGGATGGGGTTTGGTTCCATTGGGATTGTGTACACTGGGATTTAACGCGAAGGGGTTTGGGTCAATTGGGATTCTGTACAGTGGGAGTGAACGGGAAGGCGTTTGGCTCCATTGGGATTGTGTACAGTGGGAGTGAACGGGAAGGCGTTTGGCTCCATTGGGATTGTGTACAGTGGGAGTGAACGGGAAGGAGTTTGGCTCCATTGGGATTGTGTACAGTGGGAGTGAAGGGTAAGGCGTTTGGGTCCATTATTTTTGTGTACGGCGGCAGTGAACTTAAGGAGTTTGGAGCCTTTGGGATTGTGTACGGTGAGAGTGAAGGTGAAGGCGTTTGGGTCCATTGGGTTTGTGTACAGTCGGAGTGAATGGGACGGGGTTTGGGTCCATTGGGATTGTGTACAGAGGAAGTGAATGGGAAGGGTTTTGGGATTGGGATTGTGTACAAATGGAGTGAACAGGAAGGGGTTTGGTTGCATTTGGATTCTGTACAGTGGGAGTGAACAGGAAGGGGTTTGGGTGCACTGGGATTGTGTGCAGTGGGAGTGAACGGGAATTGATTTGGTTCCATTGGGATTGTGTACAGAGGAAGTGAATGGGAAGGGTTTTGGGATTGGGATTGTGTACAAATGGAGTGAACAGGAAGGGGTTTGGTTGCATTTGGATTCTGTACAGTGGGAGTGACCAGGAAGGGTTTTGGGTGCATTGGGATTGTGTACAGTGGGAGTGACCGGGAAGGGTTTTGAGTGCATTGGGATTGGGTACAGTGGGATTAAAGGGGAAGTGGTTTGGTTCCTTTGGTTTTGTGTATAGTGGGAGTGAAAGGGAACTGGCTTGGGTCCATTGGGATTGTGTAAAATTGGGAATTAACGGGAAGTGGTTTGGTTCCATTGGGATTGTGTGCGGTGGGAGTGAACGGGAAGGGGATTGTGTCCATTGAGTTTGTGCACTGTGGGCGTGAACAGGAAGGGGTTTGGGTCAATTGGGATTGTGCACAATGGGATTGAACTGGAAAGTCTTTGTTTCCATTTTGATTGTGTACAGTGTGAGTGAACGAGAAGGTGTTTGGGTCCACTGGGATTGGGTACTGTGGGCATGAACAGGAAGAGGTTGTGGTCCATTGGGATTGTGTACAGTGGGATTTAATGGGAAGGGGTTTGGGTCCACTGGGATTGTGTACAGTGGGATATAACGGGAAGGGGTATGGGTTCATTGGGATTGTGTAAAGTCAGATTTAACAGGAAGGGGTTTGATTCCATCGGGATTGTGTACAGTGGGATTTAAAGGGAAGGAGTTTGGGTCCATTGGGATTGTGTACAGTTTGATTTAACGGGAAGGGGTTTGGGTACATTGGGATTGTATACAGTTGGACTGAACAGGAAGTGGTTTGAGTCCATTGCGATTTTGCAAAGTGGGAATGAATGGGAATGGGTTTTCGTCCATCAGGATTGTGTACAATGGGAGTGAATGGGAAGGGGTGTGTGTCCAATGGGATCGTGTACAGTGGGAGTGAACGGCAAGTGGTTCGGGTCCATTGGGATTGTGTACAATGGGAGTGAACGGAAAGGGGTTTGGGATTGGGATTGTGTACATTTGGATTGAATGTAAAGGGGTGTGAGTCCATTGGGACTGTGTACCGTGGGAGTGAACTGGAATGGGTTTGTGTCCATTGGGATTGTGTACAGTGGGAGTGAACGGGAAGGGGTTTGGGTCCTCTGGGATTGTGTACAGTGGGAGTGAATGGGAAGGGGTTTGTGTCCATTGGGCCTGTGTACAGTGGGGGTGAACAGGAAGGGGTTCGGGTCCATTGGGATTGTGTACAGTGGGAGTGAACGGGAAGTGGTTCGGGTCCATTGGGATTGTGTACAATGGGAGTGAACGGGATGGGGTTTGGGATTGGGATTGTGTACAATTGGATTGAATGTAAAGGGGTGTGAGTCCATTGGGACTGTGTACCGTGGGAGTGAACTGGAAGGGGTTTGTGTCCATTGGGATTGTGTTCAGTGGGATTGAACGGGAAGGGGTTTGGGTCCATTGGGATTGTGTACAGTGGGAGTGAACGGGAAGGGGTTTGTGTCCATTGGGCCTGTGTACAGTGGGAGTGAACGGGAAGGGGTTCGGGTCCATTGCGTTTGTGTACAGTGGGAGTGAACGGGAAGTTCTTCGGGTCGATTGGGATTGTGTACAATGGGAGTGAACGGGAAGGGTTTTGGGAAATGGAATTGTGTACAATGGGATTGAATGTAAATGGGTGTGGGTCCATTGGGACTGTTTACCGTGGGAGTGAACAGGAAGGGTTTTGTGTCCATTGGGATTGTGTACAGTGGGAGTGAATGGGAAGGGCTTTGGGGCAATTGCAATTGTGTACAGTGGGAGTGAACGGGAAGGGGTTTGGGGCCATTGGTATTATGTACAGAGGGAGTGAACGGGAATGGGTTTGGGTCCATTGGATTGTGTACAGTGGGAGTGAACGGGAATGGGCTTGGGTCCATTGGGATTGTGTACAGTGGGCATGAACGGGAAGGTGTTTGGTTCCTCTGGGATTGTGTAGAGTGGGAGTGAATGGGAAGGGGTTTGGGGCCATTGGGATTGTGTTCAGTGGTAGTGAACGGGATGGGGTTAGGTTCCATTGGGATTGTGTACTGTGGATGTGACTGGGAAAGGGTTTTTGTGTCCATTGGGAATCTTTACAGTGGGAATGAACGGGAAGGCATTTGGGTCCATTGGGATTTTGCACATTTGGAGTGAACGGGAAGGGGTTTGTTTCCACTGGGATTGTGTACAGTCGCAGTGAATGGGAAAGGTTTTTTGAGTCCATTGGGATTGTGTACAGTGGGAGTGAATGGGAAGGGGTTTGGGGCAATTGGGATTGTGTACAGTGGGAGTGAACGGGAAGGGGTTTGGGGCCATTGGTATTGTGCACAGTGGGAGTGAACGGGAATGGGTTTGGGCCCATTCAGATTGTGTACAGTGGGAGTGAACAGGAATGGGATTGGGTCCATTGGGATTGTGCACAGTGGGAGTGAACGGGAAGGGGTTTGGGTCCTCTGGGATTGTGTACAGTGGGAGTGAATGGGAAGGGATTTGGGGCCATTCGGATTGTGTTCAGTGGGAGTGAACGGGAAGGGTTTTGGGTCCATTTGGATTGTGTACAGTGGGAGTGAACGGGAAGGGGTTCGGTTCCATTGTGTTTGTGTGCAGTGGGAGTGAACGGGAAGTTCTTCGGGTCCATTGAGATTGTGTACAGTGGGTGTGAAGGGGATGGTGTTTGGGTCTTTTGGGATTATGAACAGTGGGATTGAACGGGAAGGGTTTTGGTTCCATGGGGATTGAGAACAGTGGGAGTGAAGATGAACTTTTTTGGGTCCATTGGGATTCTGTATATTGGGAGTGAATGGGACGGGGTTTGGGTCCATTGGGATTGTGTACATTGGGACTGAATGGGATGGGGTTTGGTTCCATTGGGATTGTGTACAGTGGTAGTGAACGGGAAGGAGTTTGGCTCCATTGGGATTGTGTACAGTGGGAGTGAAGGTGAAGGGGTTTGGGTCCATTGGGTTTTTGTACAGTCGGAGTGAATGGGACGGCGGTGGGTCCATTGGGATTGTGTAGAGAGGAAGTGAACGGGAAGGGTTTTGGGATTGGGATTGTGTACAAATGGAGTGAACAGGAAGGGGTTTGGGTGCACTGGGATTGTGTACAGTGGGAGTGAACGGGAATTGATTTGGTTCCATTAGGATTGTGTACAGTGGGAGTAACCGGGAAGGGTTTTGAGTGCATTGGGATTGGGTACAGTGGGATTTAAGGGGAAGTGGTTTGGTTCCTTTGGTTTTGTGTATAGTGGGAGTGAATGGGAACTGGTTTGGGTCCATTGGGATTGCGTAAAATTGGGAATTAACGGGAAGTGGTTTGGTTCCATTGGGATTGTGTGCGGTGGGAGTGAACGGGAAGGGGTTTGTGTCCATTGAGTTTGTGCACTGTGGGCGTGAACAGGAAGGGGTTTGGGTCCATTGGGATTGTGCACAATGGGATTGAACTGGAAAGTCTTTGTTTCCATTTTGATTGTGTTCAGTGTGAGTGAACGAGAAGGTGTTTGGGTCCACTGGGATTGGGTACTGTGGGCATGAACAGGAAGGGGTTGTGTTCTATTGGGATTGTTTACAGTGGGATTTAATGGGAAGGGGTTTGGGTCCACTGGCATTGTGTACAGTGGGATATAACGGGAAGGGGTATGGGTTCATTGGGAATGTGTAAAGTGAGATTTAACAGGAAGGGGTTTGATTCCATCGGGATTGTGTACAGTGGGATTTAAAGGGAAGGAGTTAGGGTCCATTGGGATTGTGTACAGTTTGATTTAACGGGAAGGGGTTTGGGTACATTGGGATTGTGCACAGTGGGATTTAACGAGAAGGGGTTTGGGTCCATTGGGATTGTATACAGTTGGAGTGGAAAGGAAGTGGTTTGAGTCCATTGCGATTTTGCAAAGTGGGAATGAATGGGAATGGGTTTTCGTCCATCAGGATTGTGTACAATGGGAGTGAATGGGAAGGGGTGTGTGTCCAATGCGTTTGTGTACAGTGGGAGTGAACGGCAAGTGGTTCGGGTCCATTGGGATTGTGTACAATGGGAGTGAACGGAAAGGGGTTTGGGATTGGGATTGTGTACATTTGGATTGAATGTAAAGGGGTGTGAGTCCATTGGGACTGTGTACCGTGGGAGTGAACTGGAATGGGTTTGTGTCCATTGGGATTGTGTACAGTGGGAGTGAACGGGAAGGGGTTTGGGTCCTCTGGGATTGTGTACAGTGGGAGTGAATGGGAAGGGGTTTGTGTCCATTGGGCCTGTGTACAGTGGGGGTGAACAGGAAGGGGTTCGGGTCCATTGGGATTGTGTACAGTGGGAGTGAACGGGAAGTGGTTCGGGTCCATTGGGATTGTGTACAATGGGAGTGAACGGGATGGGGTTTGGGATTGGGATTGTGTACAATTGGATTGAATGTAAAGGGGTGTGAGTCCATTGGGACTGTGTACCGTGGGAGTGAACTGGAAGGGGTTTGTGTCCATTGGGATTGTGTTCAGTGGGATTGAACGGGAAGGGGTTTGGGTCCATTGGGATTGTGTACAGTGGGAGTGAACGGGAAGGGGTTTGTGTCCATTGGGCCTGTGTACAGTGGGAGTGAACGGGAAGGGGTTCGGGTCCATTGCGTTTGTGTACAGTGGGAGTGAACGGGAAGTTCTTCGGGTCGATTGGGATTGTGTACAATGGGAGTGAACGGGAAGGGTTTTGGGAAATGGAATTGTGTACAATGGGATTGAATGTAAATGGGTGTGGGTCCATTGGGACTGTTTACCGTGGGAGTGAACGGGAAGGGTTTTGTGTCCATTGGGATTGTGTACAGTGGGAGTGAATGGGAAGGGCTTTGGGGCAATTGCAATTGTGTACAGTGGGAGTGAACGGGAAGGGGTTTGGGGCCATTGGTATTATGTACAGAGGGAGTGAACGGGAATGGGTTTGGGTCCATTGGATTGTGTACAGTGGGAGTGAACGGGAATGGGCTTGGGTCCATTGGGATTGTGTACAGTGGGCATGAACGGGAAGGTGTTTGGTTCCTCTGGGATTGTGTAGAGTGGGAGTGAATGGGAAGGGGTTTGGGGCCATTGGGATTGTGTTCAGTGGTAGTGAACGGGATGGGGTTAGGTTCCATTGGGATTGTGTACTGTGGATGTGACTGGGAAAGGGTTTTTGTGTCCATTGGGAATCTTTACAGTGGGAATGAACGGGAAGGCATTTGGGTCCATTGGGATTTTGCACATTTGGAGTGAACGGGAAGGGGTTTGTTTCCACTGGGATTGTGTACAGTCGCAGTGAATGGGAAAGGTTTTTTGAGTCCATTGGGATTGTGTACAGTGGGAGTGAATGGGAAGGGGTTTGGGGCAATTGGGATTGTGTACAGTGGGAGTGAACGGGAAGGGGTTTGGGGCCATTGGTATTGTGCACAGTGGGAGTGAACGGGAATGGGTTTGGGCCCATTCAGATTGTGTACAGTGGGAGTGAACAGGAATGGGATTGGGTCCATTGGGATTGTGCACAGTGGGAGTGAACGGGAAGGGGTTTGGGTCCTCTGGGATTGTGTACAGTGGGAGTGAATGGGAAGGGATTTGGGGCCATTCGGATTGTGTTCAGTGGGAGTGAACGGGAAGGGTTTTGGGTCCATTTGGATTGTGTACAGTGGGAGTGAACGGGAAGGGGTTTGTGTCCATTGGGCCTGTGTACAGTGGGAGTGAACGGGAAGGGGTTCGGTTCCATTGTGTTTGTGTGCAGTGGGAGTGAACGGGAAGTTCTTCGGGTCCATTGAGATTGTGTACAGTGGGTGTGAAGGGGATGGTGTTTGGGTCTTTTGGGATTATGAACAGTGGGATTGAACGGGAAGGGTTTTGGTTCCATGGGGATTGAGAACAGTGGGAGTGAAGATGAACTTTTTTGGGTCCATTGGGATTCTGTATATTGGGAGTGAATGGGACGGGGTTTGGGTCCATTGGGATTGTGTACATTGGGACTGAATGGGATGGGGTTTGGTTCCATTGGGATTGTGTACAGTGGTAGTGAACGGGAAGGAGTTTGGCTCCATTGGGATTGTGTACAGTGGGAGTGAAGGTGAAGGGGTTTGGGTCCATTGGGTTTTTGTACAGTCGGAGTGAATGGGACGGCGGTGGGTCCATTGGGATTGTGTACAGAGGAAGTGAACGGGAAGGGTTTTGGGATTGGGATTGTGTACAAATGGAGTGAACAGGAAGGGGTTTGGGTGCACTGGGATTGTGTACAGTGGGAGTGAACGGGAATTGATTTGGTTCCATTAGGATTGTGTACAGTGGGAGTAACCGGGAAGGGTTTTGAGTGCATTGGGATTGGGTACAGTGGGATTTAAGGGGAAGTGGTTTGGTTCCTTTGGTTTTGTGTATAGTGGGAGTGAATGGGAACTGGTTTGGGTCCATTGGGATTGCGTAAAATTGGGAATTAACGGGAAGTGGTTTGGTTCCATTGGGATTGTGTGCGGTGGGAGTGAACGGGAAGGGGTTTGTGTCCATTGAGTTTGTGCACTGTGGGCGTGAACAGGAAGGGGTTTGGGTCCATTGGGATTGTGCACAATGGGATTGAACTGGAAAGTCTTTGTTTCCATTTTGATTGTGTTCAGTGTGAGTGAACGAGAAGGTGTTTGGGTCCACTGGGATTGGGTACTGTGGGCATGAACAGGAAGAGGTTGTGGTCCATTGGGATTGTGTACAGTGGGATTTAATGGGAAGGGGTTTGGGTCCACTGGGATTGTGTACAGTGGGATATAACGGGAAGGGGTATGGGTTCATTGGGATTGTGTAAAGTCAGATTTAACAGGAAGGGGTTTGATTCCATCGGGATTGTGTACAGTGGGATTTAAAGGGAAGGAGTTTGGGTCCATTGGGATTGTGTACAGTTTGATTTAACGGGAAGGGGTTTGGGTACATTGGGATTGTGTACAGTGGGCATGAACGGGAAGGTGTTTGGTTCCTCTGGGATTGTGTAGAGTGGGAGTGAATGGGAAGGGGTTTGGGGCCATTGGGATTGTGTTCAGTGGTAGTGAACGGGAAGGGGTTAGGTTCCATTTGGATTGTGTACTGTGGATGTGACTGGGAAAGGGTTTTTGGGTCCATTGGGAATCTTTACAGTGGGAATGAACGGGAATGGGTTTGGGTCCATTGGGATTTTGGACATTTGTAGTGAACGGGAAGGGGTTTGTTTCCACTGGGATTGTGTACAGTCACAGTGAATGGGAAAGGTTTTTTGAGTCCATTGGGATCGTGTAAAGTGGGAGTAAACGGCAAGGGGTTTGGGATTGGTATTGTGTATAGCGGGAGTTAACAGGAAGCGAATTGGATCCATTTGGATAGTGTACAGTGGGAGTGAATGGGAAGGGGTTTGCGTCCATTGGGATTGTGTACGGTGGGAGTGAACGGGAAAGGTTTTTGGTCCATTGCGTTTATGTGCAGCGGGAGAGAATGTGTAGGGGTTTGGGAATTGGAATGTGTTTAGTGGGACTGAGCGGGAATGGTTTTGGATCCATTGGGATTGTGTACAGTGGGAGTGAAGGGGATGGTGTTTGGGTCCTTTGGGATTATCTGCAGTGGGAATGAACGGGAACGGTTTTGGATCCATTGGGATTGTGAACAGTGGGAGTGAAGATGAACTTTTTTGGGTCCATTGGGATTCTGTATATTGGGAATGAATGGGATGGGGTTTGGGTCCATTGGGATTGTGTACATTGGGAGTGAATGGGATGGGGTTTGGGTCCATTGGGATTGTGTACAGTGGGAGTGAACGGGAAGGAGTTTGGCTCTATTGGGATTGTGTACAGCGGGAGTGAAGGGTAAGGCGTTTGGGTCCATTATTTTTGTGTACAGCGGAAGTGAACTTAAGGAGTTTGGAGCCTTTGGGATTGTGTACAGTGAGAGTGAAGGTGAACGCTTTTGGGTCCATTGAAATTGTGTACATTGGGAGTGAATGGGATGGTGTTTGGGGCCATTGGGATTGTGTAAAGAGGAAGTGAATGGGAAGGGTGTTGGGATTGGGACTGTGTACAAATGGAGTGAACAGGAAGGCGTTTGTTTGCATTTGGATTGTGTACAGTGGGAGTGAACAGGAAGGGGTTTGGGTGCACTGGGATTGTGTACAGTGGGAGTGAACGGGAATTGATTTGGTTCCATTGGGATTGTGTACAGTGGGAGTGACCGGGAAGGGTTTTGGGTGCATTGGAATTGGGTGCAGTGGGATTTAAGGGGAAGTGGTTTGGTTCCCTTGGTTTTGTGTATAGTGGGAGTGAATGGGAACTGGTTTGGGTCCATTGGGATTGCATAAAATTGGGAATTAACGGGAAGTGGTTTGGTTCCATTGGAATTGTGTGCGGTGGGAGTGAACGGGAAGGGGATTGTGTCCATTGAGTTTGTGTACTGTGGGCGTGAACAGGAAGGGGTTTGGGTCCATTGGGATTGTGCACAATGGGATTGAACTGGAAAGTCTTTGTTTGCATTTTGATTGTGTACGGTGTGAGTGCGAGAAGGTGTTTGGGGCCACTGGGATTGTGTAAAGTGAGATTTAACAGGAAGGGGCTGGATTCCATCGGGATTGTGTACAGTGGGATTTAATGGGAAGGAGTTTGGGTCCATAGGGATTGTGTACAGTTTGATTTAACGGGAAGGGTTTTGGGTACATTGGGATTGTGTACAGTGGGATGTAACAAGAAGGGGTTTGGGTCCATTGGGATTGTACATAGTTGGACTGAACAGGAAGTGGTTTGAGTCCATTGCGATTGTGCAAAGTGGGAATGCATGGGAATGGGTTTTCGTCCATCCGGATTGTGTACAATGGGAGTGAACGGGAAGGGGTGTGTGTCCATTGGGATCTTGTACAGTCGGAGTGAATGGGAATGGGTTTGGGTCCATTGGGAATGGGTATGGAAAAAGTGAACGGGAAGGGGTTTGCGTCCTTTTGGATTGTGCACAGTGGGAGTGAACGGGAAGGGGTTTGTGTCCATTGGGCCTGTGTACAGTGGGAGTGAACGGGAAGGGGTTCGGGTCCATTGGGATTGTGTACAATGGGAGTGAACGGGAAGGGGTTTGGGATTGGGATTGTGTACAATTGGATTGAATGTAAAGGGGTGTGAGTCCATTGGGCCTGTGTACCGTGGGAGTGAACTGGAAGGGGTTTGTGTCCATTGGGATTGTGTACAGTGGGAGTGAACGGGAAGGGGTTTGGGTCCATTGGGATTGTGTACAGTGGGAGTGAACGGGAAGGGGTTTGTGTCCATTGGGCCTGTGTACAGTGGGAGTGAACGGGAAGGGGTTCGGGTCCATTGTGTTTGTGTACAGTGGGAGTGAACGGGAAGTTCTTCGGGTCGATTGGGATTGTGTACAATGGGAGTGAACGGGAAGGGTCTTGGGAAATGGAATTGTGTACAATGGGATTGAATGTAAAGGGGTGTGGGTCCATTGGGACTGTTTACCGTGGGAGTGAACAGGAAGGGTTTTGTGTCCATTGGGATTGTGTACAGTGGGAGTGAATGGGAAGGGCTTTGGGGCAATTGCGATTGTGTACAGTGGGAGTGAACGGGAAGGGGTTTGGGGCCATTGGTATTATGTACAGTGGGAGTGAACGGGAATGGGTTTGGGTCCATTGGATTGTGTACAGTGGGAGTGAATGGGAATGCGCTTGGGTCCATTGGGATTGTGTACAGTGGGCGTGAACGGGAAGGTGTTTGATCCTCTGGGATTGTGTAGAGTGGGAGTGAATGGGAAGGGGTTTGGGGCCATTGGGATTGTGTTCAGTGGTAGTGAACGGGAAGGGGTTAGGTTCCATTTGGATTGTGTACTGTGGATGTGACTGGGAAAGGGTTTTTGGGTCCATTGGGAATCTTTACAGTGGGAATGAACGGGAATGGGTTTGGGTCCATTGGGATTTTGGACATTTGTAGTGAACGGGAAGGGGTTTGTTTCCACTGGGATTGTGTACAGTCACAGTGAATGGGAAAGGTTTTTTGAGTCCATTGGGATTGTGTACAGTGGGAGTGAATGGGAAGGGGTTTGGGGCAATTGGGATTGTGTACAGTGGGAGTGAACGGGAATGGGTTTGGGTCCATTCAGATTGTGTACAGTGGGAGTGAACAGGAATGGGTTTGGGTCCATTGGGATTGTGTACAGTGGGAGTGAACGGGAAGGGGTTTGGGTCCTCTGGGATTGTGTACAGTGGGAGTGAATGGGAAGGGATTTGGGGCCATTCGGATTGTGTTCAGTGGGAGTGAACGGGAAGGGTTTTTGGTCCATTTGGATTGTGTACAGTGGGAGTGAATGGGAATGGGTTTGTGTCCATTTGGCCTGTGTACAGTGGGAGTGAACGGGAAGGGGTTCGGGTCCATTGCGCTTGTGTGCAGTGGGAGTGAACGGGAAGTTCTTCGGGTCCATTGGGATTGTGTACAGTGGGTGTGAAGGGGATGGTGTTTGGGTCTTTTGGGATTATGTGCAGTGTGATTGAACGGGATGGGTTTTGGTTCCATTGGGATTGTGAACAGTGGGAGTGAAGATGAACTTTTTTGGGTCCATTGGGATTCTGTATATTGGGAGTGAATGGGACGGGGTTTGGGTCCATTGGGATTGTGTACATTGGGACTGAATGGGATGGGGTTTGGTTCCATTGGGATTGTGTACAGTGGGATTTAACGCGTAGGGGTTTGGGTCAATTGGGATTCTGTACAGTGGGAGTGAACGGGAAGGAGTTTGGCTCCATTGGGACTGTGTACAGTGGGAGTGAAGGGTAAGGCGTTTGGGTCCATTATTTTTGTGTACAGCGGCAGTGAACTTAAGGCGTTTGGAGCCTTTGGGATTGTGTACAGTGAGAGTGAAGGTGAAGGCGTTTGGGTCCATTGGGTTTGTGTACAGTCGGAGTGAATTGGACGGGGTTTGGGTCCATTGGGATTGTGTACAGAGGAAGTGAACGGGAAGGATTTTGGGATTGGGTTTGTGTACAAATGGAGTGAACAGGAAGGGGTTTGGTTGCATTTGGATTGTGTACAGTGGGAGTGAACAGGAAGGGGTTTGGGTGCACTGGGATTGTGTACAGTGGGAGTGATCGGGAATTGATTTGGTTCCATTGGTTTTGTGTACAGTGGGATTTAACGAGAAGGGGTTTGGGTCCATTGGGATTGTGTACAGTGGGATTTAACGAGAAGGGGTTTGGGTCCATTGGGATTGTACACAGTTGGACTGAACAGGAAGTGGTTTGAGTCCATTGCGATTGTGCAAAGTGGGAATGAATGGGAAATGGGTTTTCGTCCATCAGGATTGTGTACAATGGGAGTGAACGGGAAGGGGTGTGTGTCCATTGGGATCGTGTACAATCGGAGTGAACGGGAATGGGTTTGGGTCCATTGGGAATGGGTATGGAAGAAGTGAACGGGAAGGGGTTTGGGTCCTTTTGGATTGTGCGCAGTGGGAGTGAACGGGAAGGGGTTTGTGTCCATTGGGCCTGTGTACAGTGGGTGTGAATGGGAAGGGGTTCGGGTCCATTGGGATTGTGTAGAGTGGGAGTGAACGGGAAGTGTTTCGGGTCCATTGGGATTGTGTACAATGGGAGTGAACGGGAAGGGGTTTAGGATTGGGATTGGGTACAATTGGATTGAATGCAAAGGGGTGTGAGTCCATTGGGACTGTGTACCGTGGGAGTGAACTGGAAGGGCTTTGTGTCCATTGGGATTGTGTACAGTGGGAGTGAACGGGAAGGGGTTTGGGTCCATTGGGATTGTGTACAGTGGGAGTGAATGGGAAGGGGTTTGGGGCCATTGGTATTGTGTACAGTGGGAGTGAACGGGAATGGGTTTGGGTCCATTGGGATTGTGTACAGTGGGAGTGAACGGGAATGGGTTTGGGTCCATTGGGATTCTGTATATTGGCAATGAATGAGACGGGATTTGGGTCCATTTGGATTGTGTACAGTGGGAGTGAACAAGAAGGGTTTTGGGTGCACTGGGATTGTGTACAGTGGGAGTGAACGGGAATTGATTTTGTTCCATTGGGATTGTGTACAGTGGGAGTGACCGGGAAGGGTTTTGGGTGCATTGGAATTGGGTACAGTGGGATTTAAGGGGAAGTGGTTTGGTTCCATTTGGATTGTCTGCAGTGGGAGTGAACAGGAAGGGGTTTGGGTCCATTGGGATTGTGTACAGTGGGATTTAATGGGAAGTGGTTTGGTTCCATTGGGATTTTGTAAGGTGGGAATGAACTGGAAGGAGGTTGGGTCCATTGGGATTGTGCACAGTGGGAGTGAACGGGAAGGGGTTTGGGTCCATTGGGATTGTGTACAGTGGGAGTGAATAGGAAGGGATTTGGGTCCATTGGGATTGTGTACAGTGGGAGTGAACAGGAAGTGGTTTGGGTCCATTGGGATTGTGTACTGTGGGAGTGAACGTGGAGGCGTTTGTGTCCTTTGGGATTGTGTACAGTGGGAGTGAACAGGAAGTGTTTTGGGTACATTCTGATTCTGTACAGTGGGAGATAACAGGAAGGGCTTTTGGTTGTATTGGGATCGTGTAAAGTGGGAGTAAACGGCAAAGGGTTTGGGATTGGTATTGTGTATAGCGGGAGTTAACAGGAAGCGAATTGGATCCATTTGGATAGTGTACATTGGGAGTGAATGGGAAGGGGTTTGCGTCCATTGGGATTGTGTACGGTGGGAGTGAACGGGAATGGGTTTGGGTCCATTGGGATTCTGTATATTGGGAATGAATGAGACGGGATTTGGGTCCATTTGGATTGTGTACAGTGGGAGTGAACAAGAAGGGTTTTGGGTGCACTGGGATTGTGTACAGTGGGAGTGAACGGGAATTGATTTTGTTCCATTGGGATTGTGTACAGTGGGAGTGACCGGGAAGGGTTTTGGGTGCATTGGAATTGGGTACAGTGGGATTTAAGGGGAAGTGGTTTGGTTCCATTGGGATTGTCTGCAGTGGGAGTGAACAGGAAGGGGTTTGGGTCCATTGGGATTGTGTACAGTGGGATTTAATGGGAAGTGGTTTGGTTCCATTGGGATTTTGTAAGGTGGGAATGAACTGGAAGGAGGTTGGGTCCATTGGGATTGTGTACAGTGGGAGTGAACGGGAAGGGGTTTGGGTCCATTGGGATTGTGTACAGTGGGAGTGAATAGGAAGGGATTTGGGTCCATTGGGATTGTGTACAGTGGGAGTGAACAGGAAGTGGTTTGGGTCCATTGGGAGTGTGTACTGTGGGAGTGAACGTGGAGGCGTTTGTGTCCTTTGGGATTGTGTACAGTGGGAGTGAACAGGAAGTGTTTTGGGTCCATTCTGATTCTGTACAGTGGGAGATAACAGGAAGGGCTTTTGGTTGTATTGGGATCGTGTAAAGTGGGAGTAAACGGCAAGGGGTTTGGGATTGGTATTGTGTACAGCGGGAGTTAAAAGGAAGCGAATTGGATCCATTTGGATAGTGTACATTGGGAGTGAATGGGAAGGGGTTTGCGTCCATTGGGATTGTGTACGGTGGGAGTGAACGGGAAAAGTTTTTGGTCCATTGGGTTTATGTGCACCGGGAGTGAACGTGTAGGGGTTTGGGAATTGGAATGTGTTTAGTGTGACTGAGCGGGAATTGTTTTGGATCCATTGGGATTGTGTACAGTGGGAGTGAAGGGGATGGTGTTTGGGTCTTTTGGGATTATCTGCAGTGGGAGTGAACGGGAACGGTTTTGGGGCCATTGGGATTGTGAACAGTGGGAGTGAAGATGAACTTTTTTGGGTCCATTGGGATTCTGTATATTGGGAATGAATGGGATGGGGTTTGGGTCCATTGGGATTGTGTACATTGGGAGTGAATGGGATGGGGTTTGGGTCCATAAGGATTGTGTACAGTGGGAGTGAACGGGAAGGAGTTTGGCTCTATTGGGATTGTGTACAGTGGGAGTGAAGGGTAAGGCGTTTGGGTCCATTATTTTTGTTTACAGCGGAAGTGAACTTAAGGGGTTTGGAGCCTTTGGGATTGTGTACAGTGAGAGTGAAGGTGAACGCTTTTGGGTCCATTGAAATTGTATACATTGGGAGTGAATGGGATGGTGTTTGGTTCCATTGGGATTGTGTAAAGAGGAAGTGAATGGGAAGGGTGTTCGGATTGGGACTGTGTACAAATGGAGTGAACAGGAAGGCATTTGTTTGCAATTGGATAGTGTACAGTGGGAGTGAACAGGAAGGGGTTTGGGTGCACTGGGATTGTGTACAGTGGGAGTGAACGGGAATTGATTTGGTTCCATTGGGATTGCGTACAGTGGGAGTGACCGGGAAGGGTTTTGGGTGCATTGGAATTGGGTGCAGTGGGATTTAAGGGGAAGTGGTTTGGTTCCCTTGGTTTTGTGTATAGTGGGAGTGAATGGGAACTGGTTTGGGTCCATTGGGATTGCATAAAATTGGGAATTAACGGGAAGTGGTTTGGTTCCATTGGAATTGTGTGCGGTGGGAGTGAACGGGAAGGGGATTGTGTCCATTGAGTTTGTGTACTGTGGGCGTGAACAGGAAGGGGTTTGGGTCCATTGAGATTGTGCACAATGGGATTGAACTGGAAAGTCTTTGTTTGCATTTTGATGGTGTACGGTGTGAGTGAACGAGAAGGTGTTTGGGGCCACTGGGATTGTGTAAAGTGAGATTTAACAGGAAGGGGCTGGAATCCATCGGGATTGTGTACAGTGGGATTTAATGGGAAGGAGTTTGGGTCCATAGGGATTGTGTACAGTTTGATTTAACGGGAAGGGTTTTGGGTACATTGGGATTGTGTACAGTGGGATGTAACAAGAAGGGGTTTGGGTCCATTGGGATTGTACATAGTTGGACTGAACAGGAAGTGGTTTGAGTCCATTGCGATTGTGCAAAGTGGGAATGCATGGGAATGGGTTTTCGTCCATCCGGATTGTGTACAATGGGAGTGAACGGGAAGGGGTGTGTGTCCATTGGGATCTTGTACAGTCGGAGTGAATGGGAATGGGTTTGGGTCCATTGGGAATGGGTATGGAAAAAGTGAACGGGAAGGGGTTTGCGTCCTTTTGGATTGTGCACAGTGGGAGTGAACGGGAAGGGGTTTGTGTCCATTGGGCCTGTGTACAGTGGGAGTGAACGGGAAGGGGTTCGGGTCCATTGCGTTTGTGTACAGTGGGAGTCAACGTGGAGGCGTTTGTGTCCTTTGGGATTGTGTACAGTGGGAGTGAACAGGAAGTGTTTTGGGTACATTCTGATTCTGTACAGTGGGAGATAACAGGAAGGGCTTTTGGTTGTATTGGGATCGTGTAAAGTGGGAGTAAACGGCAAAGGGTTTGGGATTGGTATTGTGTATAGCGGGAGTTAACAGGAAGCGAATTGGATCCATTTGGATAGTGTACATTGGGAGTGAATGGGAAGGGGTTTGCGTCCATTGGGATTGTGTACGGTGGGAGTGAACGGGAATGGGTTTGGGTCCATTGGGATTCTGTATATTGGGAATGAATGAGACGGGATTTGGGTCCATTTGGATTGTGTACAGTGGGAGTGAACAAGAAGGGTTTTGGGTGCACTGGGATTGTGTACAGTGGGAGTGAACGGGAATTGATTTTGTTCCATTGGGATTGTGTACAGTGGGAGTGACCGGGAAGGGTTTTGGGTGCATTGGAATTGGGTACAGTGGGATTTAAGGGGAAGTGGTTTGGTTCCATTGGGATTGTCTGCAGTGGGAGTGAACAGGAAGGGGTTTGGGTCCATTGGGATTGTGTACAGTGGGATTTAATGGGAAGTGGTTTGGTTCCATTGGGATTTTGTAAGGTGGGAATGAACTGGAAGGAGGTTGGGTCCATTGGGATTGTGTACAGTGGGAGTGAACGGGAAGGGGTTTGGGTCCATTGGGATTGTGTACAGTGGGAGTGAATAGGAAGGGATTTGGGTCCATTGGGATTGTGTACAGTGGGAGTGAACAGGAAGTGGTTTGGGTCCATTGGGAGTGTGTACTGTGGGAGTGAACGTGGAGGCGTTTGTGTCCTTTGGGATTGTGTACAGTGGGAGTGAACAGGAAGTGTTTTGGGTCCATTCTGATTCTGTACAGTGGGAGATAACAGGAAGGGCTTTTGGTTGTATTGGGATCGTGTAAAGTGGGAGTAAACGGCAAGGGGTTTGGGATTGGTATTGTGTACAGCGGGAGTTAAAAGGAAGCGAATTGGATCCATTTGGATAGTGTACATTGGGAGTGAATGGGAAGGGGTTTGCGTCCATTGGGATTGTGTACGGTGGGAGTGAACGGGAAAAGTTTTTGGTCCATTGGGTTTATGTGCACCGGGAGTGAACGTGTAGGGGTTTGGGAATTGGAATGTGTTTAGTGTGACTGAGCGGGAATTGTTTTGGATCCATTGGGATTGTGTACAGTGGGAGTGAAGGGGATGGTGTTTGGGTCTTTTGGGATTATCTGCAGTGGGAGTGAACGGGAACGGTTTTGGGGCCATTGGGATTGTGAACAGTGGGAGTGAAGATGAACTTTTTTGGGTCCATTGGGATTCTGTATATTGGGAATGAATGGGATGGGGTTTGGGTCCATTGGGATTGTGTACATTGGGAGTGAATGGGATGGGGTTTGGGTCCATAAGGATTGTGTACAGTGGGAGTGAACGGGAAGGAGTTTGGCTCTATTGGGATTGTGTACAGTGGGAGTGAAGGGTAAGGCGTTTGGGTCCATTATTTTTGTTTACAGCGGAAGTGAACTTAAGGGGTTTGGAGCCTTTGGGATTGTGTACAGTGAGAGTGAAGGTGAACGCTTTTGGGTCCATTGAAATTGTATACATTGGGAGTGAATGGGATGGTGTTTGGTTCCATTGGGATTGTGTAAAGAGGAAGTGAATGGGAAGGGTGTTCGGATTGGGACTGTGTACAAATGGAGTGAACAGGAAGGCATTTGTTTGCAATTGGATAGTGTACAGTGGGAGTGAACAGGAAGGGGTTTGGGTGCACTGGGATTGTGTACAGTGGGAGTGAACGGGAATTGATTTGGTTCCATTGGGATTGCGTACAGTGGGAGTGACCGGGAAGGGTTTTGGGTGCATTGGAATTGGGTGCAGTGGGATTTAAGGGGAAGTGGTTTGGTTCCCTTGGTTTTGTGTATAGTGGGAGTGAATGGGAACTGGTTTGGGTCCATTGGGATTGCATAAAATTGGGAATTAACGGGAAGTGGTTTGGTTCCATTGGAATTGTGTGCGGTGGGAGTGAACGGGAAGGGGATTGTGTCCATTGAGTTTGTGTACTGTGGGCGTGAACAGGAAGGGGTTTGGGTCCATTGAGATTGTGCACAATGGGATTGAACTGGAAAGTCTTTGTTTGCATTTTGATGGTGTACGGTGTGAGTGAACGAGAAGGTGTTTGGGGCCACTGGGATTGTGTAAAGTGAGATTTAACAGGAAGGGGCTGGATTCCATCGGGATTGTGTACAGTGGGATTTAATGGGAAGGAGTTTGGGTCCATAGGGATTGTGTACAGTTTGATTTAACGGGAAGGGTTTTGGGTACATTGGGATTGTGTACAGTGGGATGTAACAAGAAGGGGTTTGGGTCCATTGGGATTGTACATAGTTGGACTGAACAGGAAGTGGTTTGAGTCCATTGCGATTGTGCAAAGTGGGAATGCATGGGAATGGGTTTTCGTCCATCCGGATTGTGTACAATGGGAGTGAACGGGAAGGGGTGTGTGTCCATTGGGATCTTGTACAGTCGGAGTGAATGGGAATGGGTTTGGGTCCATTGGGAATGGGTATGGAAAAAGTGAACGGGAAGGGGTTTGCGTCCTTTTGGATTGTGCACAGTGGGAGTGAACGGGAAGGGGTTTGTGTCCATTGGGCCTGTGTACAGTGGGAGTGAACGGGAAGGGGTTCGGGTCCATTGGGATTGTGTACAATGGGAGTGAACGGGAAGGGGTTTGGGATTGGGATTGTGTACAATTGGATTGAATGTAAAGGGGTGTGAGTCCATTGGGCCTGTGTACCGTGGGAGTGAACTGGAAGGGGTTTGTGTCCATTGGGATTGTGTACAGTGGGAGTGAACGGGAAGGGGTTTGGGTCCATTGGGATTGTGTACAGTGGGAGTGAACGGGAAGGGGTTCGGGTCCATTGGGATTGTGTACAATGGGAGTGAACGGGAAGGGGTTTGGGATTGGGATTGTGTACAATTGGATTGAATGTAAAGGGGTGTGAGTCCATTGGGCCTGTGTACCGTGGGAGTGAACTGGAAGGGGTTTGTGTCTATTGGGATTGTGTACAGTGGGAGTGAACGGGAAGGGGTTTGGGTCCATTGGGATTGTGTACAGTGGGAGTGAACGGGAAGGGGTTTGTGTCCATTGGGCCTGTGTACAGTGGGAGTGAACGGGAAGGGGTTCGGGTCCATTGTGTTTGTGTACAGTGGGAGTGAACGGGAAGTTCTTCGGGTCGATTGGGATTGTGTACAATGGGAGTGAACGGGAAGGGTCTTGGGAAATGGAATTGTGTACAATGGGATTGAATGTAAAGGGGTGTGGGTCCATTGGGACTGTTTACCGTGGGAGTGAACAGGAAGGGTTTTGTGTCCATTGGGATTGTGTACAGTGGGAGTGAATGGGAAGGGCTTTGGGGCAATTGCGATTGTGTACAGTGGGAGTGAACGGGAAGGGGTTTGGGGCCATTGGTATTATGTACAGTGGGAGTGAACGGGAATGGGTTTGGGTCCATTGGATTGTGTACAGTGGGAGTGAATGGGAATGGGCTTGGGTCCATTGGGATTGTGTACAGTGGGCGTGAACGGGAAGGTGTTTGGGTCCTCTGGGATTGTGTAGAGTGGGAGTGAATGGGAAGGGGTTTGGGGCCATTGGGATTGTGTTCAGTGGTAGTGAACGGGAAGGGGTTAGGTTCCATTTGGATTGTGTACTGTGGATGTGACTGGGAAAGGGTTTTTGGGTCCATTGGGAATCTTTACAGTGGGAATGAACGGGAAGGCATTTGGGTCCATTGGGATTTTGGACATTTGGAGTGAACGGGAAGGGGTTTGTTTCCACTGGGATTGTGTACAGTCACAGTGAATGGGAAAGGTTTTTTGAGTCCATTGGGATTGTGTACAGTGGGAGTGAATGGGAAGGGGTTTGGGGCAATTGGGATTGTGTACAGTGGGAGTGAACGGGAAGGGGTTTGGGGCCATTGGTATTGTGCACAGTGGGAGTGAACGGGAATGGGTTTGGGTCCATTCAGATTGTGTACAGTGGGAGTGAACAGGAATGGGTTTGGGTCCATTGGGATTGTGTACAGTGGGAGTGAACGGGAAGGGGTTTGGGTCCTCTGGGATTGTGTACAGTGGGAGTGAATGGGAAGGGATTTGGGGCCATTCGGATTGTGTTCAGTGGGAGTGAACGGGAAGGGTTTTGGGTCCATTTGGATTGTGTACAGTGGGAGTGAATGGGAATGGGTTTGTGTCCATTTGGCCTGTGTACAGTGGGAGTGAACGGGAAGGGGTTCGGGTCCATTGCGCTTGTGTGCAGTGGGAGTGAACGGGAAGTTCTTCGGGTCCATTGGGATTGTGTACAGTGGGTGTGAAGGGGATGGTGTTTGGGTCTTTTGGGATTATGTACAGTGTGATTGAACGGGATGGGTTTTGGTTCCATTGGGATTGTGAACAGTTGGAGTGAAGATGAACTTTTTTGGGTCCATTGGGATTCTGTATATTGGGAGTGAATGGGCCGGGGTTTGGGTCCATTGGGATTGTGTACATTGGGACTGAATGGGATGGGGTTTGGTTCCATTGGGATTGTGTACAGTGGGATTTAACGTGTAGGGGTTTGGGTCAATTGGGATTCTGTACAGTGGGAGTGAACGGGAAGGAGTTTGGCTCCATTGGGATTGTGTACAGTGGGAGTGAAGGGTAAGGCGTTTGGGTCCATTATTTTTGTGTACAGCGGCAGTGAACTTAAGGCGTTTGGAGCCTTTGGGATTGTGTACAGTGAGAGTGAAGGTGAAGGCGTTTGGGTCCATTGGGTTTGTGTACAGTCGGAGTGAATTGGACGGGGTTTGGGTCCATTGGGATTGTGTACAGAGGAAGTGAACGGGAAGGATTTTGGGATTGGGATTGTGTACAAATGGAGTGAACAGGAAGGGGTTTGGTTGCATTTGGATTGTGTACAGTGGGAGTGAACAGGAAGGGCTTTGGGTGCACTGGGATTGTGTACAGTGGGAGTGATCGGGAATTGATTTGGTTCCATTGGGATTGTGTACAGTGGGATTTAACGAGAAGGGGTTTGGGTCCATTGGGATTGTGTACAGTGGGATTTAACGAGAAGGGGTTTGGGTCCATTGGGATTGTACACAGTTGGACTGAACAGGAAGTGGTTTGAGTCCATTGCGATTGTGCAAAGTGGGAATGAATGGGAAATGGGTTTTCGTCCATCAGGATTGTGTACAATGGGAGTGAACGGGAAGGCGTGTGTGTCCATTGGGATCGTGTACAATCGGAGTGAACGGGAAGGGTTTGGGTCCATTGGGAATGGGTATGGAAGAAGTGAACGGGAAGGGGTTTGGGTCCTTTTGGATTGTGCGCAGTGGGAGTGAACGGGAAGGGGTTTGTGTCCATTGGGCCTGTGTACAGTGGGTGTGAATGGGAAGGGGTTCGGGTCCATTGGGATTGTGTAGAGTGGGAGTGAACGGGAAGTGTTTCGGGTCCATTGGGATTGTGTACAATGGGAGTGAACGGGAAGGGGTTTGGGATTGGGATTGGGTACAATTGGATTGAATGCAAAGGGGTGTGAGTCCATTGGGACTGTGTACCGTGGGAGTGAACTGGAAGGGCTTTGTGTCCATTGGGATTGTGTACAGTGGGAGTGAACGGGAAGGGGTTTGGGTCCATTGGGATTGTGTACAGTGGGAGTGAATGGGAAGGGGTTTGGGGCCATTGGTATTGTGTACAGTGGGAGTGAACGGGAATGGGTTTGGGTCCATTGGGATTGTGTACAGTGGGAGTGAACGGGAATGGGTTTGGGTCCATTGGGATTCTGTATATTGGGAATGAATGAGACGGGATTTGGGTCCATTTGGATTGTGTACAGTGGGAGTGAACAACAAGGGTTTAGGGTGCACTGGGATTGTGTACAGTGGGAGTGAACGGGAATTGATTTTGTTCCATTGGGATTGTGTAAAGTGGGAGTGACCGGGAAGGGTTTTGGGTGCATTGGAATTGGGTACAGTGGGATTTAAGGGGAAGTGGTTTGGTTCCATTGGGATTGTCTGCAGTGGGAGTGAACAGGAAGGGGTTTGGGTCCATTGGGATTGTGTACAGTGGGATTTAATGGGAAGTGGTTTGGTTCCATTGGGATTTTGTAAGGTGGGAATGAACTGGAAGGAGGTTGGGTCCATTGGGATTGTGCACAGTGGGAGTGAACGGGAAGGGGTTTGGGTCCATTGGGATTGTGTACAGTGGGAGTGAACGGGAAGGGGTTTGGGTCCTCTGGGATTGTGTACAGTGGGAGTGAATGGGAAGGGATTTGGGGCCATTCGGATTGTGTTCAGTGGGAGTGAACGGGAAGGGGTTTGGGTCCATTTGGATTGTGTACAGTGGGAGTGAACGGGAAGAGGTTTGTGTCCATTGGGCCTGTGTACAGTGGGAGGGAACGGGAAGGGGTTCGGGTCCATTGCGTTTGTGTACAGTGGGAGTGAACGGGAAGTTGTTCGGGTCCATTGGGATTGTGTAGTGTGGGAGTGAACGGGAAGGGGTGTGGGTCCATTGGGACTGTTCACCGTGGGAGTGAACAGGAAGGGTTTTGTGTCCATTGGGATTGTGTACAGTGGGAGTGAATGGGGAGGGGTTTGGGGCAATTGCGCTTGTGTACATTGGGAGTGAACGGGAATGGGTTTGGGGCAATTGGGATTGTGTACAGTGGGAGTGAACGGGAAGGGGTTTGGGGCCATTGGTATTGTGCACAGTGGGAGTGAACGGGAATAGGTTTGGGTCCATTCGGATTGTGTACAGTGGGAGTGAACAGGAATGGTTTTGGGTCCATTGGGATTGTGTACAGTGGGAGTGAACGGGAAGGGGTTTGGTTCCTCTGGGATTGTGTACAGTGGGAGTGAATGGGAATGGATTTGGGGCCATTCGGATTGTGTTCAGTGGGAGTGAATGGGAAGGGGTTTGTGTCCATTTGAATTGTGCACAGTGGGAGTGAACGGGAAGAGGCTTGTGTCCATTGGGCCTGTGTACAGTGGGAGTGAACGGGAAGGGGTTCGGGTCCATTGCGTTTGTGTACAGTGGGAGTGAACGGGAAGTTGTTCGGGTCCATTGGGATTGTGTAGAGTGGGAGTGAACGGGAAGGGGTTTGTGTCCATTGGGATTGTGTACAGTGGGAGTGAATGGGAAGGGGTTTGGGGCAATTGCGATTGTGTACAGTGGGAGTGAATGGGAAGGGGTTTGGGGCCATTGGTATTGTGTACAGTGGGAGTGAACGGGAATGGGTTTGGGTCCATTGGATTGTGTACAGTGGGAGTGAACGGGAATGGGCTTGGGTCATTGGGATTGTGTACAGTGGGAGTGAACGGGAAGGTGTTTTGGTCCTCTGGGATTGTGTACAGTGGGAGTGAATGGGAAGGGATTTGGGGCCATTCGGATTGTGTACAGTGGGAGTGAATGGGAAGAGGTTTGTGTCCATTGGGTCTGTGTACAGTGGGAGTGGACGGGAAGGGGTTCGGGTCCATTGCGTTTGTGTACAGTGGGAGTCAACGTGGAGGCGTTTGTGTCCTTTGGGATTGTGTACAGTGGGAGTGAACAGGAAGTGTTTTGGGTACATTCTGATTCTGTACAGTGGGAGATAACAGGAAGGGCTTTTGGTTGTATTGGGATCGTGTAAAGTGGGAGTAAACGGCAAAGGGTTTGGGATTGGTATTGTGTATAGCGGGAGTTAACAGGAAGCGAATTGGATCCATTTGGATAGTGTACATTGGGAGTGAATGGGAAGGGGTTTGCGTCCATTGGGATTGTGTACGGTGGGAGTGAACGGGAATGGGTTTGGGTCCATTGGGATTCTGTATATTGGGAATGAATGAGACGGGATTTGGGTCCATTTGGATTGTGTACAGTGGGAGTGAACAAGAAGGGTTTTGGGTGCACTGGGATTGTGTACAGTGGGAGTGAACGGGAATTGATTTTGTTCCATTGGGATTGTGTACAGTGGGAGTGACCGGGAAGGGTTTTGGGTGCATTGGAATTGGGTACAGTGGGATTTAAGGGGAAGTGGTTTGGTTCCATTGGGATTGTCTGCAGTGGGAGTGAACAGGAAGGGGTTTGGGTCCATTGGGATTGTGTACAGTGGGACTTAATGGGAAGTGGTTTGGTTCCATTGGGATTTTGTAAGGTGGGAATGAACTGGAAGGAGGTTGGGTCCATTGGGATTGTGTACAGTGGGAGTGAACGGGAAGGGGTTTGGGTCCATTGGGATTGTGTACAGTGGGAGTGAATAGGAAGGGATTTGGGTCCATTGGGATTGTGTACAGTGGGAGTGAACAGGAAGTGGTTTGGGTCCATTGGGATTGTGTACTGTGGGAGTGAACGTGGAGGCGTTTGTGTCCTTTGGGATTGTGTACAGTGGGAGTGAACAGGAAGTGTTTTGGGTCCATTCTGATTCTGTACAGTGGGAGATAACAGGAAGGGCTTTTGGTTGTATTGGGATCGTGTAAAGTGGGAGTAAACGGCAAGGGGTTTGGGATTGGTATTGTGTATAGCGGGAGTTAACAGGAAGCGAATTGGATCCATTTGGATAGTGTACATTGGGAGTGAATGGGAAGGGGTTTGCGTCCATTGGGATTGTGTACAGAGTGAACGGGAAAAGTTTTTGGTCCATTGGGTTTATGTGCACCGGGAGTGAACGTGTAGGGGTTTGGGAATTGGAATGTGTTTAGTGTGACTGAGCGGGAATGGTTTTGGATCCATTGGGATTGTGTACAGTGGGAGTGAAGGGGATGGTGTTTGGGTCTTTTGGGATTATCTGCAGTGGGAGTGAACGGGAACGGTTTTGGGGCCATTGGGATTGTGAACAGTGGGAGTGAAGATGAACTTTTTTGGGTCCATTGGGATTCTGTATATTGGAAATGAATGGGATGGGGTTTGGGTCCATTGGGATTGTGTACATTGGGAGTGAATGGGATGGGGTTTGGGTCCATTGGGATTGTGTACAGTGGGAGTGAACGGGAAGGAGTTTGGCTCTATTGGGATTGTGTACAGTGGGACTGAAGGGTAAGGCGTTTGGGTCCATTATTTTTGTTTACAGCGGAAGTGAACTTAAGGGGTTTGGAGCCTTTGGGATTGTGTACAGTGAGAGTGAAGGTGAACGCTTTTGGGTCCATTGAAATTGTATACATTGGGAGTGAATGGGATGGTGTTTGGGTCCATTGGGATTGTGTAAAGAGGAAGTGAATGGGAAGGGTGTTGGGATTGGGACTGTGTACAAATGGAGTGAACAGGAAGGCGTTTGTTTGCAATTGGATTGTGTACAGTGGGAGTGAACAGGAAGGGGTTTGGGTGCACTGGGATTGTGTACAGTGGGAGTGAACGGGAATTGATTTGGTTCCATTGGGATTGTGTACAGTGGGAGTGACCGGGAAGGGTTTTGGGTGCATTGGAATTGGGTGCAGTGGGATTTAAGGGCAAGTGGTTTGGTTCCCTTGGTTTTGTGTATAGTGGGAGTGAATGGGAACTGGTTTGGGTCCATTGGGATTGCATAAAATTGGGTATTAACGGGAAGTGGTTTGGTTCCATTGGAATTGTGTGCGGTGGGAGTGAACGGGAAGGGGATTGTGTCCATTGAGTTTGTGTTTTGTGGGCGTGAACAGGAAGGGGTTTGGGTCCATTGGGATTGTGCACAATGGGATTGAACTGGAAAGTCTTTGTTTGCATTTTGATTGTGTACGGTGTGAGTGAACGAGAAGGTGTTTGGGGCCACTGGGATGGTGTAAAGTGAGATTTAACAGGAAGGGGCTGGATTCCATCGGGATTGTGTACAGTGGGATTTAATGGGAAGGAGTTTGGGACCATAGGGATTGTGTACAGTTTGATTTAACGGGAAGGGTTTTGGGTACATTGGGATTGTGTACAGTGGGATGTAACAAGAAGGGGTTTGGGTCCATTGGGATTGTGTACAGTGGGATTTAACGAGAAGGGGTTTGGCTCCTTTGGGATTGTACATAGTTGGACTGAACAGGAAGTGGTTTGAGTCCATTGCGATTGTGCAAAGTGGGAATGCATGGGAATGGGTTTTCGTCCATCAGGATTGTGTACAATGGGAGTGAACGGGAAGGGGTGTGTGTCCATTGGGATCTTGTACAGTCGGAGTCAATGGGAATGGGTTTGGGTCCATTGGGAATGGGTATGGAAAAAGTGAACGGGAAGGGGTTTGCGTCCTTTTGGATTGTGCACAGTGGGAGTGAACGGGAAGGGGTTTGTGTCCATTGGGCCTGTGTACAGTGGGAGTGAACGGGAAGGGGTTCGGGTCCATTGTGTTTGTGTACAGTGGGAGTGAACGGGAAGTTCTTCGGGTCGATTGGGATTGTGTACAATGGGAGTGAACGGGAAGGGTTTTGGGAAATGGAATTGTGTACAATGGGATTGAATGTAAAGGGGTGTGGGACCATTGGGACTGTTTACCGTGGGAGTGAACAGGAAGGGTTTTGTGTCCATTGGGATTGTGTACAGTGGGAGTGAATGGGAAGGGCTTTGGGGCAATTGCGATTGTGTACAGTGGGAGTGAACGGGAAGGGGTTTGGGGCCATTGGTATTATGTACAGTGGGAGTGAACGGGAATGGGTTTGGGTCCATTGGATTGTGTACAGTGGGAGTGAATGGGAATGGGCTTGGGTCCATTGGGATTGTGTACAGTGGGCGTGAACGGGAAGGTGTTTGGGTCCTTTGGGATTGTGTAGAGTGGGAGTGAATGGGAAGGGGTTTGGGGCCATTGGGATTGTGTTCAGTGGTAGTGAATGGGAAGGGGTTAGGTTCCATTTGGATTGTGTACTGTGGATGTGACTGGGAAAGGGTTTTTGGGTCCATTGGGAATCTTTACAGTGGGAATGAACGGGAAGGCATTTGGGTCCATTGGGATTTTGGACATTTGGAGTGAACGGGAAGGGGTTTGTTTCCACTGGGATTGTGTACAGTCACAGTGAATGGGAAAGGTTTTTTGAGTCCATTGGGATTGTGTACAGTGGGTGTGAATGGGAAGGGGTTTGGGGCCATTGGTATTGTGCACAGTGGGAGTGAACAGGAATGGGTTTGGGTCCATTGGGATTGTGTACAGTGGGAGTGAACGGGAAGGGGTTTGGGTCCTCTGGGATTGTGTACAGTGGGAGTGAATGGGAAGGGATTTGGGGCCATTCGGATTGTGTTCAGTGGGAGTGAACGGGAAGGGTTTTGGGTCCATTTGGATTGTGTACAGTGGGAGTGAATGGGAATGGGTTTGTGTCCATTTGGCCTGTGTACAGTGGGAGTGAACGGGAAGGGGTTCGGGTCCATTGCGCTTGTGTGCAGTGGGAGTGAATGGGAAGTTCTTCGGGTCCATTGGGATTGTGTACAGTGGGTGTGAAGGGGATGGTGTTTGGGTCTTTTGGGATTATGTACAGTGTGATTGAACGGGATGGGTTTTGGTTCCATTGGGATTGTGAACAGTGGGAGTGAAGATGAACTTTTTTGGGTCCATTGGGATTCTGTATATTGGGAGTGAATGGGACGGGGTTTGGGTCCATTGGGATTGTGTACATTGGGACTGAATGGGATGGGGTTTGGTTCCATTGGGATTGTGTACAGTGGGATTTAACGTGTAGGGGTTTGGGTCAATTGGGATTCTGTACAGTGGGAGTGAACGGGAAGGAGTTTGGCTCTATTGGGATTGTGTACAGTGGGAGTGAAGGGTAAGGCGTTTGGGTCCATTATTTTTGTTTACAGCGGAAGTGAACTTAAGGGGTTTGGAGCCTTTGGGATTGTGTACAGTGAGAGTGAAGGTGAACGCTTTTGGGTCCATTGAAATTGTATACATTGGGAGTGAATGGGATGGTGTTTGGTTCCATTGGGATTGTGTAAAGAGGAAGTGAATGGGAAGGGTGTTGGGATTGGGACTGTGTACAAATGGAGTGAACAGGAAGGCGTTTGTTTGCAATTGGATTGTGTACAGTGGGAGTGAACAGGAAGGGGTTTGGATGCACTGGGATTGTGTACAGTGGGAGTGAACGGGAATTGATTTGGTTCCATTGGGATTGTGCACAGTGGGAGTGACCGGGAAGGGTTTTGGGTGCATTGGAATTGGGTGCAGTGGGATTTAAGGGCAAGTGGTTTGGTTCCCTTGGTTTTGTGTATAGTGGGAGTGAATGGGAACTGGTTTGGGTCCTTTGGGATTGCATAAAATTGGGTATTAACGGGAAGTGGTTTGGTTCCATTGGAATTGTGTGCGGTGGGAGTGAACGGGAAGGGGATTGTGTCCATTGAGTTTGTGTACTGTGGGCGTGAACAGGAAGGGGTTTGGGTCCATTGGGATTGTGCACAATGGGATTGAACTGGAAAGTCTTTGTTTGCATTTTGATTGTGTACGGTGTGAGTGAACGAGAAGGTGTTTGGGGCCACTGGGATTGTGTAAAGTGAGATTTAACAGAAAGGGGCTGGATTCCATCGGGATTGTGTACAGTGGGATTTAATGGGAAGGAGTTTGGGTCCATAGGGATTGTGTACAGTTTGATTTAACGGGAAGGGTTTTGGGTACATTGGGATTGTGTACAGTGGGATGTAACAAGAAGGGGTTTGGGTCCATTGGGATTGTACATAGTTGGACTGAACAGGAAGTGGTTTGAGTCCATTGCGATTGTGCAAAGTGGGAATGCATGGGAATGGGTTTTCGTCCATCAGGATTGTGTACAATGGGAGTGAACGGGAAGGGGTGTGTGTCCATTGGGATCTTGTACAGTCGGAGTCAATGGGAATGGGTTTGGGTCCATTGGGAATGGGTATGGAAAAAGTGAACGGGAAGGGGTTTGCGTCCTTTTGGATTGTGCACAGTGGGAGTGAACGGGAAGGGGTTCGGGTCCATTGGGATTGTGTACAGTGGGAGTGAACGGGAAGGGGTTTGGGTCCATTGGGATTGTGTACAGTGGGAGTGAACGGGAAGGGATTTGTGTCCATTGGGCCTGTGTACAGTGGGAGTGAACGGGAAGGGGTTCGGGTCCATTGGGATTGTGTACAATGGGAGTGAACGGGAAAGGGTTTGGGATTGGGATTGAGTACAATTGGATTGAATGTAAAGGGGTGTGAGTCCATTGGGCCTGTGTACCGTGGGAGTGAACTGGAAGGGGTTTGTGTCCATTGGGATTGTGTACAGTGGGAGTGAACGGGAAGGGGTTTGGGTCCATTGGGATTGTGTACAGTGGGAGTGAACGGGAAGGGGTTTGTGTCCATTGGGCCTGTGTACAGTGGGAGTGAACGGGAAGGGGTTCGGGTCCATTGTGTTTGTGTACAGTGGGAGTGAACGGGAAGTTCTTCGGGTCGATTGGGATTGTGTACAATGGGAGTGAACGGGAAGGGTTTTGGGAAATGGAATTGTGTACAATGGGATTGAATGTAAAGGGGTGTGGGTCCATTGGGACTGTTTACCGTGGGAGTGAACAGGAAGGGTTTTGTGTCCATTGGGATTGTGTACAGTGGGAGTGAATGGGAAGGGCTTTGGGGCAATTGCGATTGTGTACAGTGGGAGTGAACGGGAAGGGGATTGGGGCCATTGGTATTATGTACAGTGGGAGTGAACTGGAATGGGTTTGGGTCCATTGGATTGTGTACAGTGGGAGTGAATGGGAATGGGCTTGGGTCCATTGGGATTGTGTACAGTGGGCGTGAACGGGAAGGTGTTTGGGTCCTCTGGGATTGTGTAGAGTGGGAGTGTATGGGAAGGGGTTTGGGGCCATTGGGATTGTGTTCAGTGGTAGTGAACGGGAAGGGGTTAGGTTCCATTTGGATTGTGTACTGTGGATGTGACTTGGAAAGGGTTTTTGGGTCCATTGGGAATCTTTACAGTGGGAATGAACGGGAAGGCATTTGGGTCCATTGGGATTTTGGACATTTGGAGTGAACGGGAAGGGGTTTGTTTCCACTGGGATTGTGTACAGTCACAGTGAATGGGAAAGGTTTTTTGAGTCCATTGGGATTGTGTACAGTGGGAGTGAATGGGAAGGGGTTTGGGGCCATTGGTATTGTGCACAGTGGGGGTGAACGGGAAGGGGTTTGGGTCCATTCAGATTGTGTACAGTGGGAGTGAACAGGAATGGGTTTGGGTCCATTGGGATTGTGTACAGTGGGAGTGAACGGGAAGGGGTTTGGGTCCTCTGGGATTGTGTACAGTGGGAGTGAATGGGAAGGGATTTGGGGCCATTCGGATTGTGTTCAGTGGGAGTGAACGGGAAGGGTTTTGGGTCCATTTGGATTGTGTACAGTGGGAGTGAATGGGAATGGGTTTGTGTCCATTTGGCCTGTGTACAGTGGGAGTGAACGGGAAGGGGTTCGGGTCCATTGCGCTTGTGTGCAGTGGGAGTGAACGGGAAGTTCTTCGGGTCCATTGGGATTGTGTACAGTGGGTGTGAAGGGGATGGTGTTTGGGTCTTTTGGGATTATGTACAGTGTGATTGAACGGGATGGGTTTTGGTTCCATTGGGATTGTGAACAGTGGGAGTGAAGATGAACTTTTTTGGGTCCATTGGGATTCTGTATATTGGGAGTGAATGGGACGGGGTTTGGGTCCATTGGGATTGTGTACATTGGGACTGAATGGGATGGGGTTTGGTTCCATTGGGATTGTGTACAGTGGGATTTAACGTGTAGGGGTTTGGGTCAATTGGGATTCTGTACAGTGGGAGTGAACGGGAAGGAGTTTGGCGCCATTGGGATTGTGTACAGTGGGAGTGAAGGGTAAGGCGTTTGGGTCCATTATTTTTGTGTACAGCGGCAGTGAACTTAAGGCGTTTGGAGCCTTTGGGATTGTGTACAGTGAGAGTGAAGGTGAAGGCGTTTGGGTCCATTGAAATTGTATACATTGGGAGTGAATGGGATGGTGTTTGGTTCCATTGGGATTGTGTAAAGAGGAAGTGAATGGGAAGGGTGTTGGGATTGGGACTGTGTACAAATGGAGTGAACAGGAAGGCGTTTGTTTGCAATTGGATTGTGTACAGTGGGAGTGAACAGGAAGGGGTTTGGATGCACTGGGATTGTGTACAGTGGGAGTGAACGGGAATTGATTTGGTTCCATTGGGATTGTGCACAGTGGGAGTGACCGGGAAGGGTTTTGGGTGCATTGGAATTGGGTGCAGTGGGATTTAAGGGCAAGTGGTTTGGTTCCCTTGGTTTTGTGTATAGTGGGAGTGAATGGGAACTGGTTTGGGTCCTTTGGGATTGCATAAAATTGGGTATTAACGGGAAGTGGTTTGGTTCCATTGGAATTGTGTGCGGTGGGAGTGAACGGGAAGGGGATTGTGTCCATTGAGTTTGTGTACTGTGGGCGTGAACAGGAAGGGGTTTGGGTCCATTGGGATTGTGCACAATGGGATTGAACTGGAAAGTCTTTGTTTGCATTTTGATTGTGTACGGTGTGAGTGAACGAGAAGGTGTTTGGGGCCACTGGGATTGTGTAAAGTGAGATTTAACAGAAAGGGGCTGGATTCCATCGGGATTGTGTACAGTGGGATTTAATGGGAAGGAGTTTGGGTCCATAGGGATTGTGTACAGTTTGATTTAACGGGAAGGGTTTTGGGTACATTGGGATTGTGTACAGTGGGATGTAACAAGAAGGGGTTTGGGTCCATTGGGATTGTACATAGTTGGACTGAACAGGAAGTGGTTTGAGTCCATTGCGATTGTGCAAAGTGGGAATGCATGGGAATGGGTTTTCGTCCATCAGGATTGTGTACAATGGGAGTGAACGGGAAGGGGTGTGTGTCCATTGGGATCTTGTACAGTCGGAGTCAATGGGAATGGGTTTGGGTCCATTGGGAATGGGTATGGAAAAAGTGAACGGGAAGGGGTTTGCGTCCTTTTGGATTGTGCACAGTGGGAGTGAACGGGAAGGGGTTCGGGTCCATTGGGATTGTGTACAGTGGGAGTGAACGGGAAGGGGTTTGGGTCCATTGGGATTGTGTACAGTGGGAGTGAACGGGAAGGGATTTGTGTCCATTGGGCCTGTGTACAGTGGGAGTGAACGGGAAGGGGTTCGGGTCCATTGGGATTGTGTACAATGGGAGTGAACGGGAAAGGGTTTGGGATTGGGATTGAGTACAATTGGATTGAATGTAAAGGGGTGTGAGTCCATTGGGCCTGTGTACCGTGGGAGTGAACTGGAAGGGGTTTGTGTCCATTGGGATTGTGTACAGTGGGAGTGAACGGGAAGGGGTTTGGGTCCATTGGGATTGTGTACAGTGGGAGTGAACGGGAAGGGGTTTGTGTCCATTGGGCCTGTGTACAGTGGGAGTGAACGGGAAGGGGTTCGGGTCCATTGTGTTTGTGTACAGTGGGAGTGAACGGGAAGTTCTTCGGGTCGATTGGGATTGTGTACAATGGGAGTGAACGGGAAGGGTTTTGGGAAATGGAATTGTGTACAATGGGATTGAATGTAAAGGGGTGTGGGTCCATTGGGACTGTTTACCGTGGGAGTGAACAGGAAGGGTTTTGTGTCCATTGGGATTGTGTACAGTGGGAGTGAATGGGAAGGGCTTTGGGGCAATTGCGATTGTGTACAGTGGGAGTGAACGGGAAGGGGATTGGGGCCATTGGTATTATGTACAGTGGGAGTGAACTGGAATGGGTTTGGGTCCATTGGATTGTGTACAGTGGGAGTGAATGGGAATGGGCTTGGGTCCATTGGGATTGTGTACAGTGGGCGTGAACGGGAAGGTGTTTGGGTCCTCTGGGATTGTGTAGAGTGGGAGTGTATGGGAAGGGGTTTGGGGCCATTGGGATTGTGTTCAGTGGTAGTGAACGGGAAGGGGTTAGGTTCCATTTGGATTGTGTACTGTGGATGTGACTTGGAAAGGGTTTTTGGGTCCATTGGGAATCTTTACAGTGGGAATGAACGGGAAGGCATTTGGGTCCATTGGGATTTTGGACATTTGGAGTGAACGGGAAGGGGTTTGTTTCCACTGGGATTGTGTACAGTCACAGTGAATGGGAAAGGTTTTTTGAGTCCATTGGGATTGTGTACAGTGGGAGTGAATGGGAAGGGGTTTGGGGCCATTGGTATTGTGCACAGTGGGGGTGAACGGGAAGGGGTTTGGGTCCATTCAGATTGTGTACAGTGGGAGTGAACAGGAATGGGTTTGGGTCCATTGGGATTGTGTACAGTGGGAGTGAACGGGAAGGGGTTTGGGTCCTCTGGGATTGTGTACAGTGGGAGTGAATGGGAAGGGATTTGGGGCCATTCGGATTGTGTTCAGTGGGAGTGAACGGGAAGGGTTTTGGGTCCATTTGGATTGTGTACAGTGGGAGTGAATGGGAATGGGTTTGTGTCCATTTGGCCTGTGTACAGTGGGAGTGAACGGGAAGGGGTTCGGGTCCATTGCGCTTGTGTGCAGTGGGAGTGAACGGGAAGTTCTTCGGGTCCATTGGGATTGTGTACAGTGGGTGTGAAGGGGATGGTGTTTGGGTCTTTTGGGATTATGTACAGTGTGATTGAACGGGATGGGTTTTGGTTCCATTGGGATTGTGAACAGTGGGAGTGAAGATGAACTTTTTTGGGTCCATTGGGATTCTGTATATTGGGAGTGAATGGGACGGGGTTTGGGTCCATTGGGATTGTGTACATTGGGACTGAATGGGATGGGGTTTGGTTCCATTGGGATTGTGTACAGTGGGATTTAACGTGTAGGGGTTTGGGTCAATTGGGATTCTGTACAGTGGGAGTGAACGGGAAGGAGTTTGGCTCCATTGGGATTGTGTACAGTGGGAGTGAAGGGTAAGGCGTTTGGGTCCATTATTTTTGTGTACAGCGGCAGTGAACTTAAGGCGTTTGGAGCCTTTGGGATTGTGTACAGTGAGAGTGAAGGTGAAGGCGTTTGGGTCCATTGGGTTTGTGTACAGTCGGAGTGAATTGGACAGGGTTTGGGTCCATTGGGATTGTGTACAGAGGAAGTGAACGGGAAGGATTTTGGGATTGGGATTGTGTACAAATGGAGTGAACAGGAAGGGGTTTGGTTGCATTTGGATTGTGTACAGTGGGAGTGAACAGGAAGGGGTTTGGGTGCACTGGGATTGTGTACAGTGGGAGTGAATGGGAATAGGTTTGGGTCCATTTGGATTGTGTACAGTGGGAGTGAACAGGAATGGGTTTGGGTCCATTGGGATTGTGTACAGTGGGAGTGAACGGGAAGGGGTTTGGGTCCATTGGGATTGTGTACAGTGGGAGTGAAAGGGAAGGGGTTTGGGTCCATTGGGATTGTGTACAGTGGGAGTGAATGGGAAGGGATTTGGGGCCATTCGGATTGTGTTCAGTGGGAGTGAACGGGAAGGGGTTTGGGTCCATTTGGATTGTGTACAGTGGGAGTGAACGGGAAGAGGTTTGTGTCCATTGGGCCTGTGTACAGTGGGAGTGAACGGGAAGGGGTTCGGGTCCATTGCGTTTGTGTACAGTGGGAGTGAACGGGAAGTTGTTCGGGTCCATTGGGATTGTGTAGTGTGGGAGTGAATGGGAATGGATTTGGGTCCATTCGGATTGTGTTCAGTGGGAGTGAGCGGGAAGGGGTTTGGGTCCATTGGGACTGTGTAGTGTGGGAGTGAACGGGAAGGGGTTTGGGTCCATTGGGATTGTGTACAGTGGGAGTGAACGGGAAGGGGTTTGGGTCCATTGGGATTGTGTACAGTGGGAGTGAACGGGAAGGGGTTTGGGTCCATTGGGACTGTTCACCGTGGGAGTGAACAGGAAGGGTTTTGTGTCCATTGGGATTGTGTACAGTGGGAGTGAATGGTGAGGGGTTTGGGGCAATTGCGATTGTGTACATTGGGAGTGAATGGGAATGGGTTTGGGGCAATTGGGATTGTTTACAGTGGGAGTGAACGGGAATAGGTTTGGGTCCATTCGGATTGTGTACAGTGGGAGTGAACAGGAATGGTTTTGGGTCCATTGGGATTGTGTACAGTGGGAGTGAACGGGAAGGGGTTTGGTTCCTCTGGGATTGTGTACAGTGGGAGTGAATGGGAATGGATTTGGGGCCATTCGGATTGTGTTCAGTGGGAGTGAACGGGAAGGGGTTTGTGTCCATTTGGATTGTGCACAGTGGGAGTGAACGGGAAGAGGCTTGTGTCCATTGGGCCTGTGTACAGTGGGAGTGAACGGGAAGGGGTTCGGGTCCATTGCGTTTGTGTAGAGTGGGAGTGAACGGGAAGTTGTTCGGGTCCATTGGGATTGTGTACGGTGGGTGTGAACGGGAAGGAGTTTGGCTCCATTGGGATTGTGTACAGTGGGAGTGAAGGGTAAGGCGTTTGGGTCCATTATTTTTGTGTACAGCGGAAGTGAACTTAAGGGGTTTGGAGCCTTTGGGATTGTGTACAGTGAGAGTGAAGGTGAACGCTTTTGGGTCCATTGAAATTGTATACATTGGGAGTGAATGGGATGGTGTTTGGTTCCATTGGGATTGTGTAAAGAGGAAGTGAATGGGAAGGGTGTTGGGATTGGGACTGTGTACAAATGGAGTGAACAGGAAGGCGTTTTGTTTGCAATTGGATTGTGTACAGTGCGAGTGAACAGGAAGGGGTTTGGGTGCACTGGGATTGTGTACAGTGGGAGTGAACGGGAATTGATTTGGTTCCATTGGGATTGTGTACAGTGGGAGTGACCTGGAAGGGTTTTGGGTGCATTGGAATTGGGTGCAGTGGGATTTAAGGGCAAGTGGTTTGGTTCCCTTGGTTTTGTGTATAGTGGGAGTGAATGGGAACTGGTTTGGGTCCATTGGGATTGCATAAAATTGGGTATTAACGGGAAGTGGTTTGGTTCCATTGGAATTGTGTGCGGTGGGAGTGAATGGGAAGGGGATTGTGTCCATTGAGTTTGTGTACTGTGGGCGTGAACAGGAAGGGGTTTGGGTCCATTGGGATTGTGCACAATGGGATTGAACTGGAAAGTCTTTGTTTGCATTTTGATTGTGTACGGTGTGAGTGAACGAGAAGGTGTTTGGGGCCACTGGGATTGTGTAAAGTGAGATTTAACAGGAAGGGTCTGGATTCCATCGGGATTGTGTACAGTGGGATTTAATGGGAAGGAGTTTGGGTCCATAGGGATTGTGTACAGTTTGATTTAACGGGAAGGGTTTTGGGTACATTGGGATTGTGTACAGTGGGATGTAACAAGAAGGGGTTTGGGTCCATTGGGATTGTACATAGTTGGACTGAACAGGAAGTGGTTTGAGTCCATTGCGATTGTGCAAAGTGGGAATGCATGGGAATGGGTTTTCGTCCATCAGGATTGTGTACAATGGGAGTGAACGGGAAGGGGTGTGTGTCCATTGGGATCTTGTACAGTCGGAGTCAATGGGAATGGGTTTGGGTCCATTGGGAATGGGTATGGAAAAAGTGAACGGGAAGGGGTTTGCGTCCTTTTGGATTGTGCACAGTGGGAGTGAACGGGAAGGGGTTTGTGTCCATTGGGCCTGTGTACAGTGGGAGTGAACGGGAAGGGGTTCGGGTCCATTGGGATTGTGTACAATGGGAGTGAACGGGAAAGGGTTTGGGATTGGGATTGTGTACAATTGGATTGAATGTAAAGGGGTGTGATTCCATTGGGCTTGTGTACCGTGGGAGTGAACTGGAAGGGGTTTGTGTCCATTGGGATTGTGTACAGTGGGAGCGAACGGGAAGGGGTTTGGGTCCATTGGGATTGTGTACAGTGGGAGTGAACGGGAAGGGGTTTGTGTCCATTGGGCCTGTGTACAGTGGGAGTGAACGGGAAGGGGTTCGGGTCCATTGTGTTTGTGTACAGTGGGAGTGAACGGGAAGTTCTTTGGGTCGATTGGGATTGTGTACAATGGGAGTGAACGGGAAGGGTTTTGGGAAATGGAATTGTGTACAATGGGATTGAATGTAAAGGGGTGTGGGTCCATTGGGACTGTTTACCGTGGGAGTGAACAGGAAGGGTTTTGTGTCCATTGGGATTGTGTACAGTGGGAGTGAATTGGAATGGGGTTGGGTCCATTGGGATTGTGTACAGTGGGCGTGAACGGGAAGGTGTTTGGGTCCTTTGGGATTGTGTAGAGTGGGAGTGAATGGGAAGGGGTTTGGGGCCATTGGGATTGTGTTCAGTGGTAGTGAACGGGAAGGGGTTAAGTTCCATTTGGATTGTGTACTGTGGATGTGACTGGGAAAGGGTTTTGGGTCCATTGGGAATCTTTACAGTGGGAATGAACGGGAAGGCATTTGGGTCCATTGGGATTTTGGACATTTGGAGTGAACGGGAAGGGGTTTGTTTCCACTGGGATTGTGTACAGTCACAGTGAATGGGAAAGGTTTTTTGAGTCCATTGGGATTGTGTACAGTGGGAGTGAATGGGAAGGGGTTTGGGGCCATTGGTATTGTGCACAGTGGGAGTGAACAGGAATGGGTTTGGGTCCATTCAGATTGTGTACAGTGGGAGTGAACAGGAATGGGTTTGGGTCCATTGGGATTGTGTACAGTGGGAGTGAACGGGAAGGGGTTTGGGTCCTCTGGGATTGTGTACAGTGAGAGTGAATGGGAAGGGATTTGGGGCCATTCGGATTGTGTTCAGTGGGAGTGAACGGGAAGGGTTTTGGGTCCATTTGGATTGTGTACAGTGGGAGTGAATGGGAATGGGTTTGTGTCCATTTGGCCTGTGTACAGTTGGAGTGAACGGGAAGGGGTTCGGGTCCATTGCGCTTGTGTGCAGTGGGAGTGAACGGGAAGTTCTTCGGGTCCATTGGGATTGTGTACAGTGCTTGTGAAGGGGATGGTGTTTGGGTCTTTTGGGATTATGTACAGTGTGATTGAACGGGATGGGTTTTGGTTCCATTGGGATTGTGAACAGTGGGAGTGAAGATGAACTTTTTTGGGTCCATTGGGATTCTGTATATTGGGAGTGAATGGGACGGGGTTTATGTCCATTGGGATTGTGTACATTGGGACTGAATGGGATGGGGTTTGGTTCCATTGGGATTGTGTACAGTGGGATTTAACGTGTAGGGGTTTGGGTCAATTGGGATTCTGTACAGTGGGAGTGAACGGGAAGGAGTTTGGCTCCATTGGGATTGTGTACAGTGGGAGTGAAGGGTAAGGCGTTTGGGTCCATTATTTTTGTGTACAGCGGCAGTGAACTTAAGGAGTTTGGAGCCTTTGGGATTGTGTACAGTGAGAGTGAAGGTGAAGGGGTTTGGGTCCATTGGGTTTGTGTACAGTCGGAGTGAATTGGACGGGGTTTGGGTCCATTGGGATTGTGTACAGAGGAAGTGAACGGGAAGGATTTTGGGATTGGGATTGTGTACAAATGGAGTGAACAGGAAGGGGTTTGGTTGCATTTGGATTGTGTACAGTGGGAGTGAACAGGAAGGGCTTTGGGTGCACTGGGATTGTGTACAGTGGGAGTGATCGGGAATTGATTTGGTTCCATTGGGATTGTGTACAGTGGGATTTAACGAGAAGGGGTTTGGGTCCATTGGGATTGTGTACAGTGGGATTTAACGAGAAGGGGTTTGGGTCCATTGGGATTGTACACAGTTGGACTGAACAGGAAGTGGTTTGAGTCCATTGCGATTGTGCAAAGTGGGAATGAATGGGAAATGGGTTTTCGTCCATCAGGATTGTGTACAATGGGAGTGAGCGGGAAGGGGTGTGTGTCCATTGGGATCGTGTACAATCGGAGTGAACGGGAATGGGTTTGGGTCCATTGGGAATGGGTATGGAAGAAGTGAACGGGAAGGGGTTTGGGTCCTTTTGGATTGTGCACAGTGGGAGTGAACGGGAAGGGGTTTGTGTCCATTGGGCCTGTGTACAGTTGGTGTGAATGGGAAGGGGTTCGGGTCCATTGGGATTGTGTAGAGTGGGAGTGAACGGGAAGTGTTTCGGGTCCATTGGGATTGTGTACAATGGGAGTGAACGGGAAGGGGTTTGGGATTGGGATTGGGTTCAATTGGATTGAATGCAAAGGGGTGTGAGTCCATTGGGACTGTGTACCGTGGGAGTGAACTGGAAGGGCTTTGTGTCCATTGGGATTGTGTACAGTGGGAGTGAATGGAAAGGGGTTTGGGGCAATTGGGATTGTGTACAGTGGGAGTGAACGGGAAGGGGTTTGGGGCCATTGGTATTGTGCACAGTGGGAGTGAACGGGAATAGGTTTGGGTCCATTTGGATTGTGTACAGTGGGAGTGAACAGGAATGGGTTTGGGTCCATTGGGATTGTGTACAGTGGGAGTGAACGGGAAGGGGTTTGGGTCCTCTGGGATTGTGTACAGTGGGAGTGAATGGGAAGGGATTTGGGGCCATTCGGATTGTGTTCAGTGGGAGTGAACGGGAAGGGGTTTGGGTCCATTTGGATTGTGTACAGTGGGAGTGAACGGGAAGGGGTTCGGGTCCATTGCGTTTGCGTACAGTGGGAGTGAACGGGAAGTTGTTCGGGTCCATTGGGATTGTGTAGTGTGGGAGTGAATGGGAATGGATTTGGGGCCATTCGGATTGTGTTCAGTGGGAGTGAACGGGAAGGGGTTTGGGTCCATTTGGATTGTGTACAGTGGGAGTGAACGGGAAGAGGTTTGTGTCCATTGGGCCTGTGTACAGTGGGAGTGAACGGGAAGGGGTTCGGGTCCATTGCGTTTGTGTACAGTGGGAGTGAACGGGAAGTTGTTCTGGTCCATTGGGATTGTGTAGTGTGGGAGTGAACGGGAAGGGGTGTGGGTCCATTGGGACTGTTCACCGTGGGAGTGAACAGGAAGGGTTTTGTGTCCATTGGGATTGTGTACAGTGGGAGTGAATGGGGAGGGGTTTGGGGCAATTGCGATTGTGTACATTGGGAGTGAACGGGAATGGGTTTGGGGCAATTGGGATTGTGTACAGTGGGAGTGAACGGGAAGGGGTTTGGGGCCATTGGTATTGTGCACAGTGGGAGTGAACGGGAATAGGTTTGGGTCCATTCGGATTGTGTACAGTGAGAGTGAACAGGAATGGTTTTGGGTCCATTGGGATTGTGTACAGTGGGAGTGAACGGGAAGGGGTTTGGTTCCTCTGGGATTGTGTACAGTGGGAGTGAATGGGAATGGATTTGGGGCCATTCGGATTGTGTTCAGTGGGAGTGAACGGGAAGGGGTTTGTGTCCATTTGGATTGTGCACAGTGGGAGTGAACGGGAAGAGGCTTGTGTCCATTGGGCCTGTGTACAGTGGGAGTGAACGGGAAGGGGTTCAGGTCCATTGCGTTTGTGTACAGTGGGAGTGAACAGGAAGTTGTTCGGGTCCATTGGGATTGTGTACAGTGGGAGTGAACGGGAAGGAGTTTGGCTCTATTGGGATTGTGTACAGTGGGAGTGAAGGGTAAGGCGTTTGGGTCCATTATTTTTGTTTACAGCGGAAGTGAACTTAAGGGGTTTGGAGCCTTTGGGATTGTGTACAGTGAGAGTGAAGGTGAACGCTTTTGGGTCCATTGAAATTGTATACATTGGGAGTGAATGGGATGGTGTTTGGTTCCATTGGGATTGTGTAAAGAGGAAGTGAATGGGAAGGGTGTTGGGATTGGGACTGTGTACAAATGGAGTGAACAGGAAGGCGTTTGTTTGCATTTGGATTGTGTACAGTGGGAGTGAACAGGAAGGGGTTTGGGTGCACTGGGATTGTGTACAGTGGGAGTGAACGGGAATTGATTTGGTTCCATTGGGATTGTGTACAGTGGGAGTGACCGGGAAGGGTTTTGGGTGCATTGGAATTGGGTGCAGTGGGATTTAAGGCAAGTGGTTTGGTTCCCTTGGTTTTGTGTATAGTGGGAGTGAATGGGAACTGGTTTGGGTCCATTGGGATTGCATAAAATTGGGTATTAACGGGAAGTGGTTTGGTTCCATTGGAATTGTGTGCGGTGGGAGTGAACGGGAAGGGGATTGTGTCCATTGAGTTTGTGTACTGTGGGCGTGAACAGGAAGGGGTTTGGGTCCATTGGGATTGTGCACAATGGGATTGAACTGGAAAGTCTTTGTTTGCATTTTGATTGTGTACGGTGTGAGTGAACGAGAAGGTGTTTGGGGCCACTGGGATTGTGTAAAGTGAGATTTAACAGGAAGGGGCTGGATTCCATCGGGATTGTGTACAGTGGGATTTAATGGGAAGGAGTTTGGGTCCATAGGGATTGTGTACAGTTTGATTTAACGGGAAGGGTTTTGGGTACATTGGGATTGTGTACAGTGGGATGTAACAAGAAGGGGTTTGGGTCCATTGGGATTGTACATAGTTGGACTGAACAGGAAGTGGTTTGAGTCCATTGCGATTGTGCAAAGTGGGAATGCATGGGAATGGGTTTTCGTCCATCAGGATTGTGTACAATGGGAGTGAACGGGAAGGGGTGTGTGTCCATTGGGATCTTGTACAGTCGGAGTGAATGGGAATGGGTTTGGGTCCATTGGGAATGGTAATGGAAAAAGTGAACGGGAAGGGGTTTGCGTCCTTTTGGATTATGCACAGTGGGAGTGAACGGGAAGGGGTTCGGGTCCATTGGGATTGTGCACAGTGGTAGTGAACGGGAAGGGTTTTGTGTCCATTGGGCCTGTGTACAGTGGGGGTGAACAGGAAGGGGTTCGGGTCCATTGGGATTGTGTACAATGGGAGTGAACGGGAAGGGGTTTGGGATTGGGATTGTGTACAATTGCATTGAATGTAAAGGGGTGTGAGTCCATTGGGCCTGTGTACCGTGGGAGTGAACTGGAAGGGGTTTGTGTCCATTGGGATTGTGTACAGTGGGAGTGAACGGGAAGGGGTTTGGGTCCATTGGGATTGTGTACAGTGGGAGTGAACGGGAAGGGGTTTGTGTCCATTGGGCCTGTGTACAGTGGGAGTGAACGGGAAGGGGTTCGGGTCCATTGTGTTTGTGTACAGTGGGAGTGAACGGGAAGTTCTTCGGGTCGATTGGGATTGTGTACAATGGGAGTGAACGGGAAGGGTCTTGGGAAATGGAACTGTGTACGATGGGATTGAATGTAAAGGGGTGTGGGTCCATTGGGACTGTTTACCGTGGGAGTGAACAGGAAGGGTTTTGTGTCCATTGGGATTGTGTACAGTGGGAGTGAATGGGAAGGGCTTTGGGGCAATTGCGATTGTGTACAGTGGGAGTGAACGGGAAGGGGTTTGGGGCCATTGGTATTATGTACAGTGGGAGTGAACGGGAATGGGTTTGGGTCCATTGGATTGTGTACAGTGGGAGTGAATGGGAATGGGCTTGGGTCCATTGGGATTGTGTACAGTGGGAGTGAATGGGAATGGGCTTGGGTCCATTGGGATTGTGTACAGTGGGAGTGAACGGGAATGGGTTTGGGTCCATTGGATTGTGTACAGTGGGAGTGAATGGGAATGGGCTTGGGTCCATTGGATTGTGTACAGTGGGCGTGAACGGGAAGGTGTTTGGGTCCTCTGGGATTGTGTAGAGTGGGAGTGAATGGGAAGGGGTTTGGGGCCATTGGGATTGTGTTCAGTGGTAGTGAACGGGAAGGGGTTAGGTTCCAATTGGATTGTGTACTGTGGATGTGACTGGGAAAGGGTTTTTGGGTCCATTGGGAATCTTTACAGTGGGAATGGACATTTGGAGTGAACGGGAAGGGGTTTGTTTCCACTGGGATTGTGTACAGTCACAGTGAATGGGAAAGGTTTTTTGAGTCCATTGGGATTGTGTACAGTGGGAGTGAATGGGAAGGGGTTTGGGGCAATTGGGATTGTGTACAGTGGGAGTGAACGGGAAGGGGTTTGGGGCCTTTGGTATTGTGCACAGTGGGAGTGAACGGGAATGGGTTTGGGTCCATTCAGATTGTGTACAGTGGGAGTGAACAGGAATGGGTTTGGGTCCATTGGGATTGTGTACAGTGGGAGTGAACGGGAAGGGGTTTGGGTCCTCTGGGATTGTGTACAGTGGGAGTGAATGGGAAGGGATTTGGGGCCATTCGGATTGTGTTCAGTGGGAGTGAACGGGAAGGGTTTTGGGTCCATTTGGATTGTGTACAGTGGGAGTGAATGGGAATGGGTTTGTGTCCATTTGGCCTGTGTACAGTGGGAGTGAACGGGAAGGGGTTCGGGTCCATTGCGCTTGTGTGCAGTGGGAGTGAACGGGAAGTTCTTCGGGTCCATTGGGATTGTGTACAGTGGGTGTGAAGGGGATGGTGTTTGGGTCTTTTGGGATTATGTACAGTGTGATTGAACGGGATGGGTTTTGGTTCCATTGGGATTGTGAACAGTGGGAGTGAAGATGAACTTTTTTGGGTCCATTGGGATTCTGTATATTGGGAGTGAATGGGACGGGGTTTGGGTCCATTGGGATTGTGTACATTGGGACTGAATGGGATGGGTTTGGTTCCATTGGGATTGTGTACAGTGGGATTTAACGTGTAGGGGTTTGGGTCAATTGGGATTCTGTACAGTGGGAGTGAACGGGAAGGAGTTTGGCTCCATTGGGATTGTGTACAGTGGGAGTGAAGGGTAAGGCGTTTGGGTCCATTGGGTTTGTGTACAGTCGGAGTGAATTGGACCGGGTTTGGGTCCATTGGGATTGTGTACAGAGGAAGTGAACGGGAAGGATTTTGGGATTGGGATTGTGTACAAATGGAGTGAACAGGAAGGGGTTTGGTTGCATTTGGATTGTGTACAGTGGGAGTGAACAGGAAGGGGTTTGGGTGCACTGTGATTGTGTACAGTGGGATTGATCGAGAATTGATTTGGTTCCATTGGGATTGTGTACAGTGGGATTTAACGAGAAGGGGTTTGGGTCCATTGGGATTGTGTACAGTAGGATTTAACGAGAAGGGGTTTGGCTCCATTGGGATTGTATACAGTTGGACTGAACAGGAAGTGGTTTGAGTCCATTGCGATTGTGCAAAGTGGGAATGAATGGGAAATGGGTTTTCGTCCATCAGGATTGTGTACAATGGGAGTGAACGGGAAGGGGTGTGTGTCCATTGGGATCGTGTACAATCGGAGTGAACGGGAATGGGTTTGGGTCCATTGGGAATGGGTATGGAAGAAGTGAACCGGAAGGGGTTTGGGTCCCTTTGGATTGTGCGCAGTGGGAGTGAACGGGAAGGGGTTTGTGTCCATTGGGCCTGTGTACAGTGGGTGTGAATGGGAAGGGGTTCGGGTCCATTGGGATTGTGTAGAGTGGGAGTGAACGGGAAGTGTTTCGGGTCCATTGGGATTGTGTACAATGGGAGTGAACGGGAAGGGGTTTGGGATTGGGATTGGGTACAATTGGATTGAATGCAAAGGGGTGTGAGTCCATTGGGACTGTGTACCGTGGGAGTGAACTGGAAGGGCTTTGTGTCCATTGGGATTGTGTACAGTGGGAGTGAATGGAAAGGGGTTTGGGGCAATTGGGATTGTGTACAGTGGGAGTGAACGGGAAGGGGTTTGGGGCCATTGGTATTGTGCACAGTGGGAGTGAACGGGAATAGGTTTGGGTCCATTCGGACTGTGTACAGTGGGAGTGAACAGGAATGGGTTTGGGTCCATTGGGATTGTGTACAGTGGGAGTGAACGGGAAGGGGTTTGGGTCCTCTGGGATTGTGTACATTGGGAGTGAATGGGTAGGGGTTTGCGTCCATTGGGATTGTGTACGGTGGGAGTGGACGGGAAAAGTTTTTGGTCCATTGGGTTTATGTGCAGTGGGAGTGAATGCGTAGGGGTTTGGGAATTGGAATGTGTTTAGTGGGACTGAACGGGAATGGTTTTGGATCCATTGGGATTGTGTACAGTGGGAGTGAAGGGGATGGTGTTTGGGTCTTTTGGGATTATCTGCAGTGGGAGTGAACGGGAACAGTTTTGGGTCCAATGGGATTGTGAACAGTGGGAGTGAAGATGAACTTTTTTGGGTCCATTGGGATTCTGTATATTGGAAATGAATGGGATGGGGTTTGGGTCCATTGGGATTGTGTACATTGGGAGTGAATGGCATGGGGTTTGGGTCCATTGGGATTGTGTACAGTGGGAGAGAACGGGAAGGAGTTTGGCTCCATTGGGATTGTGTACAGTGGGAGTGAAGGGTAAGGCGTTTGGGTCCATTGGGATTGTGTACAGTGGGAGTGAAGGGTAAGGCGTTTGTGTCCATTGGGATTGTGTACAGTGGGAGTGAATGGGAATGGGCTTGGGTCCATTGGGATTGTGTACAGTGGGAGTGAACGGGAATGGGTTTGGGTCCATTGGATTGTGTACAGTGGGAGTGAATGGGAATGGGCTTGGGTCCATTCGATTGTGTACAGTGGGCGTGAACGGGAAGGTGTTTGGGTCCTCTGGGATTGTCTAGAGTGGGAGCGAATGGGAAGGGGTTTGGGGCCATTGGGATTGTGTTCAGTGGTAGTGAACGGGAAGGGGTTAGGTTCCATTTGGATTGTGTACTGTGGATGTGACTGGGAAAGGGTTTTTGGGTCCATTGGGAATCTTTACAGTGGGAATGAACGGGAAGGCATTTGGGTCCATTGGGATTTTGGACATTTGGAGTGAACGGGAAGGGGTTTGTTTCCACTGGGATTGTGTACAGTCACAGTGAATGGGAAAGGTTTTTTGAGTCCATTGGGATTGTGTACAGTGGGAGTGAAAGGGAAGGGGTTTGGGGCAATTGGGATTGTGTACAGTGGGAGTGAACGGGAAGGGGTTTGGGGCCTTTGGTATTGTGCACAGTGGGAGTGAACGGGAATGGGTTTGGGTCCATTCAGATTGTGTACAGTGGGAGTGAACAGGAATGGGTTTGGGTCCATTGGGATTGTGTACAGTGGGAGTGAACGGGAAGGGGTTTGGGTCCTCTGGGATTGTGTACAGTGGGAGTGAATGGGAAGGGATTTGGGGCCATTCGGATTGTGTTCAGTGGGAGTGAACGGGAAGGGTTTTGCGTCCATTTGGATTGTGTACAGTGGGAGTGAATGGGAATGGGTTTGTGTCCATTTGGCCTGTGTACAGTGGGAGTGAACGGGAAGGGGTTCGGGTCCATTGCGCTTGTGTGCAGTGGGAGTGAACGGGAAGTTCTTTGGGTCCATTGGGATTGTGTACAGTGGGTGTGAAGGGGATGGTGTTTGGGTCTTTTGGGATTATGTACAGTGTGATTGAACGGGATGGGTTTTGGTTCCATTGGGATTGTGAACAGTGGGAGTGAAGATGAACTTTTTTGGGTCCATTGGGATTCTGTATATTGGGAGTGAATGGGACGGGGTTTGGGTCCATTGGGATTGTGTACATTGGGACTGAATGGGATGGGGTTTGGTTCCATTGGGATTGTGTACAGTGGGATTTAACGTGTAGGGGTTTGGGTCAATTGGGATTCTGTACAGTGGGAGTGAACGGGAAGGAGTTTGGCTCCATTGGGATTGTGTACAGTGGGAGTGAAGGGTAAGGCGTTTGGGTCCATTGGGTTTGTGTACAGTCGGAGTGAATTGGACCGGGTTTGGGTCCATTGGGATTGTGTACAGAGGAAGTGAACGGGAAGGATTTTGGGATTGGGATTGTGTACAAATGGAGTGAACAGGAAGGGGTTTGGTTGCATTTGGATTGTGTACAGTGGGAGTGAACAGGAAGGGGTTTGGGTGCACTGTGATTGTGTACAGTGGGATTGATCGAGAATTGATTTGGTTCCATTGGGATTGTGTACAGTGGGATTTAACGAGAAGGGGTTTGGGTCCATTGGGATTGTGTACAGTGGGATTTAACGAGAAGGGGTTTGGGTCCATTGGGATTGTACACAGTTGGACTGAACAGGAAGTGGTTTGAGTCCATTGCGATTGTGCAAAGTGGGAATGAATGGGAAATGGGTTTTCGTCCATCAGGATTGTGTACAATGGGAGTGAACGGGAAGGGGTGTGTGTCCATTGGGATCGTGTACAATCGGAGTGAACGGGAATGGGTTTGGGTCCATTGGGAATGGGTATGGAAGAAGTGAACGGGAAGGGGTTTGGGTCCCTTTGGATTGTGCGCAGTGGGAGTGAACGGGAAGGGGTTTGTGTCCATTGGGCCTGTGTACAGTGGGTGTGAATGGGAAGGGGTTCGGGTCCATTGGGATTGTGTAGAGTGGGAGTGAACGGGAAGTGTTTCGGGTCCATTGGGATTGTGTACAATGGGAGTGAACGGGAAGGGGTTTGGGATTGGGATTGGGTACAATTGGATTGAATGCAAAGGGGTGTGAGTCCATTGGGACTGTGTACCGTGGGAGTGAACTGGAAGGGCTTTGTGTCCATTGGGATTGTGTACAGTGGGAGTGAATGGAAAGGGGTTTGGGGCAATTGGGATTGTGTACAGTGGGAGTGAACGGGAAGGGGTTTGGGGCCATTGGTATTGTGCACAGTGGGAGTGAACGGGAATAGGTTTGGGTCCATTCGGACTGTGTACAGTGGGAGTGAACAGGAATGGGTTTGGGTCCATTGGGATTGTGTACAGTGGGAGTGAACGGGAAGGGGTTTGGGTCCTCTGGGATTGTGTACATTGGGAGTGAATGGGAAGGGGTTTGCGTCCATTGGGATTGTGTACGGTGGGAGTGAACGGGAAAAGTTTTTTATCCATTGGGTTTATGTGCAGCGGGAGTGAATGCGTAGGGGTTTGGGAATTGGAATGTGTTTAGTGGGACTGAACGGGAATGGTTTTGGATCCATTGGGATTGTGTACAGTGGGAGTGAAGGGGATGGTGTTTGGGTCTTTTGGGATTATCTGCAGTGGGAGTGAACGGGAACAGTTTTGGGTCCAATGGGATTGTGAACAGTGGGAGTGAAGATGAACTTTTTTGGGTCCATTGGGATTCTGTATATTGGAAATGAATGGGATGGGGTTTGGGTCCATTGGGATTGTGTACATTGGGAGTGAATGGCATGGGGTTTGGGTCCATTGGGATTGTGTACAGTGGGAGTGAACGGGAAGGAGTTTGGCTCCATTGGGATTGTGTACAGTGGGAGTGAAGGGTAAGGCGTTTGGGTCCATTGGGATTGTGTACAGTGGGAGTGAAGGGTAAGGCGTTTGTGTCCATTGGGATTGTGTACAGTGGGAGTGAAGGGTAAGGCGTTTGGGTCCATTATTTTTGTGTACAGCGGAAGTGAACTTAAGGAGTTTGGAGCCTTTGGGATTGTGTACAGTGAGAGTGAAGGTGAACGCTTTTGGGTCCATTGAAATTGTGTACATTGGGAGTGAATGGGATGGTGTTTGGGTCCATTGGGATTGTGTAAAGAGGAAGTGAACGGGAAGGGTGTTGGGATTGGGACTATGTACAAATGGAGTGAACAGGAAGGGGTTTGTTTGCAATTGGATTGTGTACAGTGGGAGTGAACAGGAAGGGGTTTGGGTGCACTGGGATTGTGTACAGTGGGAGTGAACGGGAATTGATTTGGTTCCATTGGGATTGTGTACAGTGGGAGTGACCGGGAAGGGTTTTTGGTGCATTGGAATTGGGTACAGTGGGATTTAAGGGGAAGTGGTTTGGTTCCCTTGGTTTAGTGTATAGTGGGAGTGAATGGGAACTGGTTTGGGCCCATTGGGATTGCGTAAAATTGGGAATTAACGGGAAGTGGTTTGGTTCCATTGGAATTGTGTGCGGTGGGAGTGAACGGGAAGGGGATTGTGTCCATTGAGTTTGTGTACTGTGGGCGTGAACAGGAAGGGGTTTGGGTCCATTGGGATTGTGCACAATGGGATTGAACTGGAAAGTCTTTGTTTGCATTTTGATTGTGTACGGTGTGAGTGAACGAGAAGGTGTTTGGGTCCACTGGGATTGTGTAAAGTGAGATTTAACAGGAAGGGGCTGGATTCCATCGGGATTGTGTACAGTGGGATTTAATGGGAAGGAGTTTGGGTCCATTGGGATTGTGTACAGTTTGATATAACGGGAAGGGTTTTGTGTACATTGGGATTGTGTACAGTGGGATTTAACGAGAAGGGGTTTGTGTACATTGGGATTGTATACAGTTGGACTGAACAGGAAGTGGTTTGAGTCCATTTCGATTTTGCAAAGTGGGAATGAATGGGAATGTGTTTTCGTCCATCAGGATTGTGTACAATGGGAGTGAACGGGAAGGGGTGTGTGTCCAATGGGATCGTGTACAGTGGGAGTGAACGGGAAAGGGTTTTGGTCCATTGGGAATGGGTATGGAAGAAGTGAACGGGAAGGGCTTTGGGTCCATTTGGATTGTGTACAGTGGGAGTGAACGGGAAGGGGTTTGTGTCCATTGGGCCTGTGTACAGTGGTTGTGAACGGGAAGGGGTTCGGGTCCATTGGGATTGTGTACAGTGGGAGTGAACGGGAAGTGGTTCGGGTCCATTGGGATTGTGTACAATGGGAGTGAACGGGAAGGGTTTTGGGATTGGGATTGAGTACAATTGGATTGAATGTAAAGGGGTGTTGGTCCATTGGGACTGTGTACCATGTTGAGTGAACTGGAATGGGTTTGTGTCCATTGGGATTGTGTACAGTGGGAGTGAATGGGAAGGGGTTTGGGGCAATTGGGATTGTGTGCAGTGGGAGTGAACGGGAAGGGGTTTGGGGCCATTGGTATTGTGTAGAGTGGGAGTGAACGGGAATGGGTTTGGGTCCATTGGGATTGTGTACAGTGGGAGTGAACGGGAATGGTTTGGGTCCATTGGGATTCTGTATATTGGCAATGAATGAGACGGGATTTGGGTCCATTTGGATTGTGTACAGTGGGAGTGAACAAGAAGGGTTTTGGGTGCACTGGGATTGTGTACAGTGGGAGTGAACGGGAATTGATTTTGTTCCATTGGGATTGTGTACAGTGGGAGTGACCGGGAAGGGTTTTGGGTGCATTGGAATTGGGTACAGTGGGATTTAAGGGGAAGTGGTTTGGTTCCATTGGGATTGTCTACAGTGGGAGTGAACAGGAAGGGGTTTGGGTCCATTGGGATTGTGTACAGTGGGATTTAATGGGAAGTGGTTTGGTTCCATTGGGATTTTGTAAGGTGGGAATGAACTGGAAGGAGGTTGGGTCCATTGGGATTGTGTACAGTGGGAATGAGCGGTAAGCGGTTTGGGTCGATGGGGATTGTGTACAATGGGAGTGAACGGGAAGGGGTTTGGGTCCATTGGGATTGTGGACAGTGGGATTTAATGGGAAGTGGTTTGATTCCATTGGGATTGTGTACAGTGGGAGTGAACAGGAAGTGTTTTGGGTCCATTGGGATTGTGTATAGTGGGAGTGAACGGGAAGTGGTTTGGGTCCATTGGGATTGTGTACAGTGGGAGTGAACAGGAAGTGTTTTGCGTCCATTCTGATTCTGTACAGTGGGAGAGAACAGGAAGGGCTTTTTGTTGTATTGGGATCGTGTACAGTGGGAGTAAACGGCAAAGGGTTTGGGATTGGTATTGTATATAGCGGGAGTTAACAGGAAGCGAATTGGATCCATTTGTACAGTGGGAGTGAATGGGAAGGGGTTTGCGTCCATTGGGATTGTGTACGGTGGGAGAGAACGGGAAAAGTTTTTGGTCCATTGGGTTTATGTGCAGCGGGACTGAATGTGTAGGGGTTTGGGAATTGGAATGTGTTTAGTGGGACTGAGCGGGAATGGTTTTGGATCCTTTGGGATTGTGTACAGTGGGAGTGAAGGGGATGGTGTTTGGGTCTTTTGGGATTATCTGCAGTGGGAGTGAACGGGAACGGTTTTGGGTCCATTGGGATTGTGAACAGTGGGAGTGAAGATGAACTTTTTTGGGTCCATTGGGATTCTGTATATTGGGAATGAATGGGATGGGGTTTGGGTCCATTGGGATTGTGTACATTGGGAGTGAATGGGATGGGGTTTGGGTCCATTGGGATTGTGTACAGTGGGAGTGAATGGGATGGTGTTTGGGTCCATTGGGATTGTGTAAAGAGGAAGTGAACGGGAAGGGTGTTGGGATTGGGACTATGTACAAATGGAGTGAACAGGAAGGGGTTTGTTTGCAATTGGATTGTGTACAGTGGGAGTGAACAGGAAGGGGTTTGGGTGCACTGGGATTGTGTACAGTGGGAGTGAACGGGAATTGATTTGGTTCCATTGGGATTGTGTACAGTGGGAGTGACCGGGAAGGGTTTTTGGTGCATTGGAATTGGGTACAGTGGGATTTAAGGGGAAGTGGTTTGGTTCCCTTGGTTTAGTGTATAGTGGGAGTGAATGGGAACTGGTTTGGGTCCATTGGGATTGCGTAAAATTGGGAATTAACGGGAAGTGGTTTGGTTCCATTGGAATTGTGTGCGGTGGGAGTGAACGGGAAGGGGATTGTGTCCATTGAGTTTGTGTACTGTGGGCGTGAACAGGAAGGGGTTTGGGTCCATTGGGATTGTGCACAGTGGGATTGAACTGGAAAGTCTTTGTTTGCATTTTGATTGTGTACGGTGTGAGTGAACGAGAAGGTGTTTGGGTCCACTGGGATTGTGTAAAGTGAGATTTAACAGGAAGGGGCTGGATTCCGTCGGGATTGTGTACAGTGGGATTTAATGGGAAGGAGTTTGGGTCCATAGGGATTGTGTACAGTTTGATATAACGGGAAGGGTTTTGTGTACATTGGGATTGTGTACAGTGGGATTTAACGAGAAGGGGTTTGTGTACATTGGGATTGTATACAGTTGGACTGAACAGGAAGTGTTTTGAGTCCATTTCGATTTTGCAAAGTGGGAATGAATGGGAATGTGTTTTCGTCCATCAGGATTGTGTACAATGGGAGTGAACGGGAAGGGGTGTGTGTCCAATGGGATCGTGTACAGTGGGAGTGAACGGGAAAGGGTTTTGGTCCATTGGGAATGGGTATGGAAGAAGTGAACGGGAAGGGCTTTGGGTCCATTTGGATTGTGTACAGTGGGAGTGAACGGGAAGGGGTTTGTGTCCATTGGGCCTGTGTACAGTGGTTGTGAACGGGAAGGGGTTCGGGTCCATTGGGATTGTGTACAGTGGGAGTGAACGGGAAGTGGTTCGGGTCCATTGGGATTGTGTACAATGGGAGTGAACGGGAAGGGTTTTGGGATTGGGATTGAGTACAATTGGATTGAATGTAAAGGGGTGTTGGTCCATTGGGACTGTGTACCATGTTGAGTGAACTGGAATGGGTTTGTGTCCATTGGGATTGTGTACAGTGGGAGTGAATGGGAAGGGGTTTGGGGCAATTGGGATTGTGGGCAGTGGGAGTGAACGGGAAGGGGTTTGGGGCCATTGGTATTGTGTAGAGTGGGAGTGAACGGGAATGGGTTTGGGTCCATTGGGATTGTGTACAGTGGGAGTGAACGGGAATGGTTTGGGTCCATTGGGATTCTGTATATTGGCAATGAATGAGACGGGATTTGGGTCCATTTGGATTGTGTACAGTGGGAGTGAACAAGAAGGGTTTTGGGTGCACTGGGATTGTGTACAGTGGGAGTGAACGGGAATTGATTTTGTTCCATTGGGATTGTGTACAGTGGGAGTGACCGGGAAGGGTTTTGGGTGCATTGGAATTGGGTACAGTGGGATTTAAGGGGAAGTGGTTTGGTTCCATTGGGATTGTCTACAGTGGGAGTGAACAGGAAGGGGTTTGGGTCCATTGGGATTGTGTACAGTGGGATTTAATGGGAAGTGGTTTGGTTCCATTGGGATTTTGTAAGGTGGGAATGAACTGGAAGGAGGTTGGGTCCATTGGGATTGTGTACAGTGGGAATGAGCGGTAAGCGGTTTGGGTCGATGGGGATTGTGTACAATGGGAGTGAACGGGAAGGGGTTTGGGTCCATTGGGATTGTGGACAGTGGGATTTAATGGGAAGTGGTTTGATTCCATTGGGATTGTGTACAGTGGGAGTGAACAGGAAGTGTTTTGGGTCCATTGGGATTGTGTATAGTGGGAGTGAACGGGAAGTGGTTTGGGTCCATTGGGATTGTGTACAGTGGGAGTGAACAGGAAGTGTTTTGCGTCCATTCTGATTCTGTGCAGTGGGAGAGAACAGGAAGGGCTTTTTGTTGTATTGGGATCGTGTACAGTGGGAGTAAACGGCAAAGGGTTTGGGATTGGTATTGTATATAGCGGGAGTTAACAGGAAGCGAATTGGATCCATTTGTACAGTGGGAGTGAATGGGAAGGGGTTTGCGTCCATTGGGATTGTGTACGGTGGGAGAGAACGGGAAAAGTTTTTGGTCCATTGGGTTTATGTGCAGCGGGAGTGAATGTGTAGGGGTTTGGGAATTGGAATGTGTTTAGTGGGACTGAGCGGGAATGGTTTTGGATCCTTTGGGATTGTGTACAGTGGGAGTGAAGGGGATGGTGTTTGGGTCTTTTGGGATTATCTGCAGTGGGAGTGAACGGGAACGGTTTTGGGTCCATTGGGATTGTGAACAGTGGGAGTGAAGATGAACTTTTTTGGGTCCATTGGGATTCTGTATATTGGGAATGAATGGGATGGGGTTTGGGTCCATTGGGATTGTGTACATTGGGAGTGAATGGGATGGGGTTTGGGTCCATTGGGATTGTGTACAGTGGGAGTGAACGGGAAGGAGTTTGGCTCCATTGGGATTGTGTACAGTGGGTGTGAAGGGGATGCTGTTTGGGTCTTTTGGGATTATGTACAGTGTGATTGAACGGGAAGGGTTTTGGTTCCATTGGGATTGTGAACAGTGGGAGTGAAGATGAACTTTTTTGGGTCCATTGGGATTCTGTATATTGGGAGTGAATGGGACGGGGTTTGGGTCCATTGGGATTGTGTACATCGGAACTGAATGGGATGGGGTTTGGTTCCATTGGGATTGTGTACAGTGGGATTTAACGTGAAGGGGTTTGGGTCAATTGGGATTCTGTACAGTGGGAGTGAACGGGAAGGGGTTTGGGTCCATTGGGATTCTGTACAGTGGGAGTGAACGGGAAGGATTTTGGCTCCATTGGGATTGTGTACAGTGGGAGTGAAGGGTAAGGCGTTTGGGTCCATTATTTTTGTGTACAGCGGCAGTGAACGTAAGGAGTTTGGACCCTTTGGGATTGTGTACAGTGAGAGTGAAAGTGAAGGCGTTTGGGTCCATTGGGTTTGTGTACAGTCGGAGTGAATGGGCGGGGTTTGGGTCCATTGGGATTGTGTACAGAGGAAGTGAACGGGAAGGGTTTTGGGATTGGGATTGTGTACAAATGGAGTGAACAGGAAGGGGTTTGGTCGCATTTGGATTGTGTACAGTGGGAGTGAACAGGAAGGGGTTTGGGTGCACTGGGATTGTGTACAGTGGGAGTGAACGGGAATTGATTTGGTTCCATTAGGATTGTGTACAGTGGGAGTGACCGGGAAGGGTTTTGAGTGCATTGGGATTGGGTACAGTGGGATTTAAGGGGAAGTGGTTTGGTTCCTTTGGTTTTGTGTATAGTGGGAGTGAATGGGAACTGGTTTGGGTCCATTGGGATTGCGTAAAATTGGGAATTAACGGGAAGTGGTTTGGTTCCATTGGGATTGTGTGCGGTGGGAGTGAACGGGAAGGGGTTTGTGTCCATTGAGTTTGTGCACTGTGGGCGTGAACAGGAAGGGGTTTGTGTCCATTGGGATTGTGCACAATGGGATTGAACTGGAAAGTCTTTGTTTCCATTTTGATTGTGTTCAGTGTGAGTGAACGAGAACGTGTTTGGGTCCACTGGGATTGGGTACTGTGGGCATGTACAGGAAGGGGTTGGGGTCCATTGGGATTGTGTACAGTGGGATTTAATGGGAAGGGGTTTGGGTCCACTGGGATTGTGTACAGTGGGATATAACGGAAAGGGGTATGGGTTCATTGGGAATGTGTAAAGTGAGATTTAACAGGAAGGGGTTTGATTCCATCGGGATTGTGTACAGTGGGATTTAAAGGGAAGGAGTTTGGGTCCATTGGGATTGTGTACAGTTTGATTTAACGGGAAGGGGTTTGGGTACAGTGGGATTGTATACAGTGGGATTTAACGAGAAGGGGTTTGGGTCCATTGGGATTGTATACAGATGGACTGAACAGGAAGTGGTTTGAGTCCATTGCGATTTTGCAAAGTGGGAATGAATGGGAATGGGTTTTCGTCCATCAGGATTGTGTACAATGGGAGTGAATGGGAAGGGGTGTGTGTCCAATGGGATCGTGTACAGTGGGAGTGAACGGGAATGGGTTTGGGTCCATTGGGAATGGGTATGGAAGAAGTGAACGGGAAGGGCTTTGGGTCCATTTGGATTGTGTACAGTGGGAGTGAACGGGAAGGGGTTTGTGTCCATTGGGCTTGTGTACAGTGGGTGTGAACGGGAAGGGGTTCGGGTCCATTGGGATTGTGTACAGTGGGAGTGAACGGGAAGTGGTTGAGGTCCATTGGGATTGTGTACAATGGGAGTGAACGGGAAGGGTTTTGGGATTGGGATTGAGTACAATTGGATTGAATGTAAAGGGGTGTGGGTCCATTGGGACTGTGTACCGTGTTGAGTGAACTGGAATGGTTTTGTGTCCATTGGGATTGTGTACAGTGGGAGTGAATGGGAAGGGGTTTGGGGCAATTGGGATTGTGTACAGTGGGAGTGAACGGGAAGGGGTTTGGGGCCATTGGTATTGTGTACAGTGGGAGTGAACGGGAATGGGTTTGGGTCCATTGGGATTCTGTATATTGGGAATGAATGAGACGGGATTTGGGTCCATTTGGATTGTGTACAGTGGGAGTGAACGGGAATTGATTTTGTTCCATTGGGATTGTGTACAGTGGGAGTGACCGGGAAGGGTTTTGGGTGCATTGGAATTGGGTACAGTGGGATTTAAGGGGAAGAGGTTTGGTTCCATTGGGATTGTCTACAGTGGGAGTGAACAGGAAGTGGTTTGGGTCCATTGGGATTGTGTACAGTGGGATTTAATGGGAAGTGGTTTGGATCCATTTGGATTTTGTAAGGTCGGAATGAACTGGAAGGAGGTTGGGTCCATTGGGATTGTGTACAGTGGGAGTGAACGGGAAGGCGTTTGGGTCCATTGGGATTGTGTACGTTGGGAATGAGCGGTAAGGGGTTTGGTTCGATGGGGATTGTGTACAATCGGAGTGAACGGGAAGGGGTTTGGGTCCATTGGGATTGTGTACAGTGGGATTTAACGGGAAGTGGTTTGATTCCATTGGGATTGTGTAAAGTTGGAGTGAACAGGAAGGAGATTGGGTCCATTGGGATTGTGTACAGTGGGAGTGAGCGGGAAGTGGTTTGGCTCCATTGGGATTGTGTACTGTGGGAGTGAACGTGGAGGCGTTGGTGTCCTATGGGATTGTGTACAGTGGGAGTGAACGGGAAGTGGTTTGGGTCCATTGTGATTGTGTACTGTGGGAGTGAACGTGGAGGCGTTTGTGTCCTTTGGGATTGTGTACAGTGGGAGTGAACAGGAAGTGTTTTGGGTCCATTCTGATTCTGTACAGTGGGAGAGAACAGGAAGGGCTTTTTGTTGTATTGGGATCGTGTACAGTGGGAGTAAACGGCAAAGGGTTTGGGATTGGTATTGTGTATAACGGGAGTTAACAGGAAGCGAATTGGATCCATTTGGATAGTGTACAGTGGGAGTGAATGGGAAGGGGTTTGCGTCCATTGGGATTGTGTACGGTGGGAGTGAACGGGAAAGGTTTTTGGTCCATTGGGTTTATGTGCAGCGGGAGTGAATGTGTAGGGTTTTGGGAATTGGAATGTGTTTAGTGGGACTGAGCGGGAATGGTTTTGGATCCATTGGGATTGTGTACAGTGGGAGTGAAGGGGATGGTGTTTGGGTCTTTTGGGATTATCTGCAGTGGGAGTGAACGGGAACGGTTTTGGGTCCATTGGGATTGTGAACAGTGGGAGTGAAGATGAATTTTTTTGGGTCCATTGGGATTCTGTATATTGGGAATGAATGGGATGGGGTTTGGGTCCATTGGGATTGTGTACATTGGGAGTGAATGGCATGGGGTTTGGGTCCATTGGGATTGTGTACAGTGGGAGTGAACGGGAAGGAGTTTGGCTCCATTGGGATTGTGTACAGTGGGAGTAAAGGGTAAGGCGTTTGGGTCCATTGGGATTGTGTACAGTGGGAGTGAAGGGTAAGGCGTTTGGGTCCATTATTTTTGTGTACAGCGGAAGTGAACTTAAGGAGTTTGGAGCCTGTGGGATTGTGTACAGTGAGTGAATGTGAACGCTTTTGTGTCCATTGAAATTGTGTACATTGGGAGTGAATGGGATGGTGTTTGGGTCCATTGGGATTGTGTAAAGAGGAAGTGAACAGGAAGGGTGTTGGGATTGGGACTATGTACAAATGGCGTGAACAGGAAGGGGTTTGTTTGCAGTTGGATTGTGTACAGTGGGAGTGAACAGGAAGGGGTTTGGGTGCACTGGGATTGTGTACAGTGGGAGTGAACGGGAATTGATTTTGTTCCATTGGGATTGGGTACAGTGGTAGTGACCGGGAAGGGTTTTGGGTGCATTGGAATTGGGTACAGTGGGATTTAAGGGGAAGTGGTTTGGTTCCATTGGGATTGTCTACAGTGGGAGTGAACAGGAAGGGGTTTGGGTCCATTGGGATTGTGTACAGTGGGATTTAATGGGAAGTGGTTTGGTTCCATTGGGATTTTGTAAGGTGGGAATGAACTGGAAGGAGGTTGGGTCCATTGGGATTGTGTACAGTGGGAATGAGCGGTAAGCGGTTTGGGTCGATGGGGATTGTGTACAATGGGAGTGAACGGGAAGGGGTTTGGGTCCATTGGGATTGTGGACAGTGGGATTTAATGGGAAGTGGTTTGGGTCCATTGGGATTGTGTACAGTGGGAGTGAACAGGAAGTGTTTTGCGTCCATTCTGATTCTGTACAGTGGGAGAGAACAGGAAGGGCTTTTTGTTGTATTGGGATCGTGTACAGTGGGAGTAAACGGCAAAGGGTTTGGGATTGGTATTGTATATAGCGGGAGTTAACAGGAAGCGAATTGGATCCATTTGTACAGTGGGAGTGAATGGGAAGGGGTTTGCGTCCATTGGGATTGTGTACGGTGGGAGAGAACGGGAAAAGTTTTTGGTCCATTGGGTTTATGTGCAGCGGGAGTGAATGTGTAGGGGTTTGGGAATTGGAATGTGTTTAGTGGGACTGAGCGGGAATGGTTTTGGATCCTTTGGGATTGTGTACAGTGGGAGTGAAGGGGATGTTGTTTGGGTCTTTTGGGATTATCTGCAGTGGGAGTGAACGGGAACGGTTTTGGGTCCATTGGGATTGTGAACAGTGGGAGTGAAGATGAACTTTTTTGGGTCCATTGGGATTCTGTATATTGGGAATGAATGGGATGGGGTTTGGGTCCATTGGGATTGTGTACATTGGGAGTGAATGGGATGGGGTTTGGGTCCATTGGGATTGTGTACAGTGGGAGTGAATGGGATGGTGTTTGGGTCCATTGGGATTGTGTAAAGAGGAAGTGAACGGGAAGGGTGTTGGGATTGGGACTATGTACAAATGGAGTGAACAGGAAGGGGTTTGTTTGCAATTGGATTGTGTACAGTGGGAGTGAACAGGAAGGGGTTTGGGTGCACTGGGATTGTGTACAGTGGGAGTGAACGGGAATTGATTTGGTTCCATTGGGATTGTGTACAGTGGGAGTGACCGGGAAGGGTTTTTGGTGCATTGGAATTGGGTACAGTGGGATTTAAGGGGAAGTGGTTTGGTTCCCTTGGTTTAGTGTATAGTGGGAGTGAATGGGAACTGGTTTGGGTCCATTGGGATTGCGTAAAATTGGGAATTAACGGGAAGTGGTTTGGTTCCATTGGAATTGTGTGCGGTGGGAGTGAACGGGAAGGGGATTGTGTCCATTGAGTTTGTGTACTGTGGGCGTGAACAGGAAGGGGTTTGGGTCCATTGGGATTGTGCACAATGGGATTGAACTGGAAAGTCTTTGTTTGCATTTTGATTGTGTACGGTGTGAGTGAACGAGAAGGTGTTTGGGTCCACTGGGATTGTGTAAAGTGAGATTTAACAGGAAGGGGCTGGATTCCATCGGGATTGTGTACAGTGGGATTTAATGGGAAGGAGTTTGGGTCCATAGGGATTGTGTACAGTTTGATATAACGGGAAGGGTTTTGTGTACATTGGGATTGTGTACAGTGGGATTTAACGAGAAGGGGTTTGTGTACATTGGGATTGTATACAGTTGGACTGAACAGGAAGTGTTTTGAGTCCATTTCGATTTTGCAAAGTGGGAATGAATGGGAATGTGTTTTCGTCCATCAGGATTGTGTACAATGGGAGTGAACGGGAAGGGGTGTGTGTCCAATGGGATCGTGTACAGTGGGAGTGAACGGGAAAGGGTTTTGGTCCATTGGGAATGGGTATGGAAGAAGTGAACGGGAAGGGCTTTGGGTCCATTTGGATTGTGTACAGTGGGAGTGAACGGGAAGGGGTTTGTGTCCATTGGGCCTGTGTACAGTGGTTGTGAACGGGAAGGGGTTCGGGTCCATTGGGATTGTGTACAGTGGGAGTGAACGGGAAGTGGTTCGGGTCCATTGGGATTGTGTACAATGGGAGTGAACGGGAAGGGTTTTGGGATTGGGATTGAGTACAATTGGATTGAATGTAAAGGGGTGTTGGTCCATTGGGACTGTGTACCATGTTGAGTGAACTGGAATGGGTTTGTGTCCATTGGGATTGTGTACAGTGGGAATGAATGGGAAGGGGTTTGGGGCAATTGGGATTGTGTGCAGTGGGAGTGAACGGGAAGGGGTTTGGGGCCATTGGTATTGTGTAGAGTGGGAGTGAACGGGAATGGGTTTGGGTCCATTGGGATTGTGTACAGTGGGAGTGAACGGGAATGGTTTGGGTCCATTGGGATTCTGTATATTGGCAATGAATGAGACGGGATTTGGGTCCATTTGGATTGTGTACAGTGGGAGTGAACAAGAAGGGTTTTGGGTGCACTGGGATTGTGTACAGTGGGAGTGAACGGGAATTGATTTTGTTCCATTGGGATTGTGTACAGTGGGAGTGACCGGGAAGGGTTTTGGGTGCATTGGAATTGGGTACAGTGGGATTTAAGGGGAAGTGGTTTGGTTCCATTGGGATTGTCTACAGTGGGAGTGAACAGGAAGGGGTTTGGGTCCATTGGGATTGTGTACAGTGGGATTTAATGGGAAGTGGTTTGGTTCCATTGGGATTTTGTAAGGTGGGAATGAACTGGAAGGAGGTTGGGTCCATTGGGATTGTGTACAGTGGGAATGAGCGGTAAGCGGTTTGGGTCGATGGGGATTGTGTACAATGGGAGTGAACGGGAAGGGGTTTGGGTCCATTGGGATTGTGGACAGTGGGATTTAATGGGAAGTGGTTTGATTCCATTGGGATTGTGTACAGTGGGAGTGAACAGGAAGTGTTTTGGGTCCATTGGGATTGTGTATAGTGGGAGTGAACGGGAAGTGGTTTGGGTCCATTGGGATTGTGTACAGTGGGAGTGAACAGGAAGTGTTTTGCGTCCATTCTGATTCTGTGCAGTGGGAGAGAACAGGAAGGGCTTTTTGTTGTATTGGGATCGTGTACAGTGGGAGTAAACGGCAAAGGGTTTGGGATTGGTATTGTATATAGCGGGAGTTAACAGGAAGCGAATTGGATCCATTTGTACAGTGGGAGTGAATGGGAAGGGGTTTGCGTCCATTGGGATTGTGTACGGTGGGAGAGAACGGGAAAAGTTTTTGGTCCATTGGGTTTATGTGCAGCGGGAGTGAATGTGTAGGGGTTTGGGAATTGGAATGTGTTTAGTGGGACTGAGCGGGAATGGTTTTGGATCCTTTGGGATTGTGTACAGTGGGAGTGAAGGGGATGGTGTTTGGGTCTTTTGGGATTATCTGCAGTGGGAGTGAACGGGAACGGTTTTGGGTCCATTGGGATTGTGAACAGTGGGAGTGAAGATGAACTTTTTTGGGTCCATTGGGATTCTGTATATTGGGAATGAATGGGATGGGGTTTGGGTCCATTGGGATTGTGTACATTGGGAGTGAATGGGATGGGGTTTGGGTCCATTGGGATTGTGTACAGTGGGAGTGAACGGGAAGGAGTTTGGCTCCATTGGGATTGTGTACAGTGGGTGTGAAGGGGATGCTGTTTGGGTCTTTTGGGATTATGTACAGTGTGATTGAACGGGAAGGGTTTTGGTTCCATTGGGATTGTGAACAGTGGGAGTGAAGATGAACTTTTTTGGGTCCATTGGGATTCTGTATATTGGGAGTGAATGGGACGGGGTTTGGGTCCATTGGGATTGTGTACATCGGAACTGAATGGGATGGGGTTTGGTTCCATTGGGATTGTGTACAGTGGGATTTAACGTGAAGGGGTTTGGGTCAATTGGGATTCTGTACAGTGGGAGTGAACGGGAAGGGGTTTGGGTCCATTGGGATTCTGTACAGTGGGAGTGAACGGGAAGGATTTTGGCTCCATTGGGATTGTGTACAGTGGGAGTGAAGGGTAAGGCGTTTGGGTCCATTATTTTTGTGTACAGCGGCAGTGAACGTAAGGAGTTTGGACCCTTTGGGATTGTGTACAGTGAGAGTGAAAGTGAAGGCGTTTGGGTCCATTGGGTTTGTGTACAGTCGGAGTGAATGGGCGGGGTTTGGGTCCATTGGGATTGTGTACAGAGGAAGTGAACGGGAAGGGTTTTGGGATTGGGATTGTGTACAAATGGAGTGAACAGGAAGGGGTTTGGTTGCATTTGGATTGTGTACAGTGGGAGTGAACAGGAAGGGGTTTGGGTGCACTGGGATTGTGTACAGTGGGAGTGAACGGGAATTGATTTGGTTCCATTAGGATTGTGTACAGTGGGAGTGACCGGGAAGGGTTTTGAGTGCATTGGGATTGGGTACAGTGGGATTTAAGGGGAAGTGGTTTGGTTCCTTTGGTTTTGTGTATAGTGGGAGTGAATGGGAACTGGTTTGGGTCCATTGGGATTGCGTAAAATTGGGAATTAACGGGAAGTGGTTTGGTTCCATTGGGATTGTGTGCGGTGGGAGTGAACGGGAAGGGGTTTGTGTCCATTGAGTTTGTGCACTGTGGGCGTGAACAGGAAGGGGTTTGTGTCCATTGGGATTGTGCACAATGGGATTGAACTGGAAAGTCTTTGTTTCCATTTTGATTGTGTTCAGTGTGAGTGAACGAGAACGTGTTTGGGTCCACTGGGATTGGGTACTGTGGGCATGTACAGGAAGGGGTTGGGGTCCATTGGGATTGTGTACAGTGGGATTTAATGGGAAGGGGTTTGGGTCCACTGGGATTGTGTACAGTGGGATATAACGGAAAGGGGTATGGGTTCATTGGGAATGTGTAAAGTGAGATTTAACAGGAAGGGGTTTGATTCCATCGGGATTGTGTACAGTGGGATTTAAAGGGAAGGAGTTTGGGTCCATTGGGATTGTGTACAGTTTGATTTAACGGGAAGGGGTTTGGGTACAGTGGGATTGTATACAGTGGGATTTAACGAGAAGGGGTTTGGGTCCATTGGGATTGTATACAGATGGACTGAACAGGAAGTGGTTTGAGTCCATTGCGATTTTGCAAAGTGGGAATGAATGGGAATGGGTTTTCGTCCATCAGGATTGTGTACAATGGGAGTGAATGGGAAGGGGTGTGTGTCCAATGGGATCGTGTACAGTGGGAGTGAACGGGAATGGGTTTGGGTCCATTGGGAATGGGTATGGAAGAAGTGAACGGGAAGGGCTTTGGGTCCATTTGGATTGTGTACAGTGGGAGTGAACGGGAAGGGGTTTGTGTCCATTGGGCTTGTGTACAGTGGGTGTGAACGGGAAGGGGTTCGGGTCCATTGGGATTGTGTACAGTGGGAGTGAACGGGAAGTGGTTGAGGTCCATTGGGATTGTGTACAATGGGAGTGAACGGGAAGGGTTTTGGGATTGGGATTGAGTACAATTGGATTGAATGTAAAGGGGTGTGGGTCCATTGGGACTGTGTACCGTGTTGAGTGAACTGGAATGGTTTTGTGTCCATTGGGATTGTGTACAGTGGGAGTGAATGGGAAGGGGTTTGGGGCAATTGGGATTGTGTACAGTGGGAGTGAACGGGAAGGGGTTTGGGGCCATTGGTATTGTGTACAGTGGGAGTGAACGGGAATGGGTTTGGGTCCATTGGGATTCTGTATATTGGGAATGAATGAGACGGGATTTGGGTCCATTTGGATTGTGTACAGTGGGAGTGAACGGGAATTGATTTTGTTCCATTGGGATTGTGTACAGTGGGAGTGACCGGGAAGGGTTTTGGGTGCATTGGAATTGGGTACAGTGGGATTTAAGGGGAAGAGGTTTGGTTCCATTGGGATTGTCTACAGTGGGAGTGAACAGGAAGTGGTTTGGGTCCATTGGGATTGTGTACAGTGGGATTTAATGGGAAGTGGTTTGGATCCATTTGGATTTTGTAAGGTCGGAATGAACTGGAAGGAGGTTGGGTCCATTGGGATTGTGTACAGTGGGAGTGAACGGGAAGGCGTTTGGGTCCATTGGGATTGTGTACGTTGGGAATGAGCGGTAAGGGGTTTGGTTCGATGGGGATTGTGTACAATCGGAGTGAACGGGAAGGGCTTTGGGTCCATTGGGATTGTGTACAGTGGGATTTAACGGGAAGTGGTTTGATTCCATTGGGATTGTGTAAAGTTGGAGTGAACAGGAAGGAGATTGGGTCCATTGGGATTGTGTACAGTGGGAGTGAGCGGGAAGTGGTTTGGCTCCATTGGGATTGTGTACTGTGGGAGTGAACGTGGAGGCGTTGGTGTCCTATGGGATTGTGTACAGTGGGAGTGAACGGGAAGTGGTTTGGGTCCATTGTGATTGTGTACTGTGGGAGTGAACGTGGAGGCGTTTGTGTCCTTTGGGATTGTGTACAGTGGGAGTGAACAGGAAGTGTTTTGGGTCCATTCTGATTCTGTACAGTGGGAGAGAACAGGAAGGGCTTTTTGTTGTATTGGGATCGTGTACAGTGGGAGTAAACAGCAAAGGGTTTGGGATTGGTATTGTGTATAACGGGAGTTAACAGGAAGCGAATTGGATCCATTTGGATAGTGTACAGTGGGAGTGAATGGGAAGGGGTTTGCGTCCATTGGGATTGTGTACGGTGGGAGTGAACGGGAAAGGTTTTTGGTCCATTGGGTTTATGTGCAGCGGGAGTGAATGTGTAGGGTTTTGGGAATTGGAATGTGTTTAGTGGGACTGAGCGGGAATGGTTTTGGATCCATTGGGATTGTGTACAGTGGGAGTGAAGGGGATGGTGTTTGGGTCTTTTGGGATTATCTGCAGTGGGAGTGAACGGGAACGGTTTTGGGTCCATTGGGATTGTGAACAGTGGGAGTGAAGATGAATTTTTTTGGGTCCATTGGGATTCTGTATATTGGGAATGAATGGGATGGGGTTTGGGTCCATTGGGATTGTGTACATTGGGAGTGAATGGCATGGGGTTTGGGTCCATTGGGATTGTGTACAGTGGGAGTGAACGGGAAGGAGTTTGGCTCCATTGGGATTGTGTACAGTGGGAGTAAAGGGTAAGGCGTTTGGGTCCATTGGGATTGTGTACAGTGGGAGTGAAGGGTAAGGCGTTTGGGTCCATTATTTTTGTGTACAGCGGAAGTGAACTTAAGGAGTTTGGAGCCTGTGGGATTGTGTACAGTGAGTGAAGGTGAACGCTTTTGTGTCCATTGAAATTGTGTACATTGGGAGTGAATGGGATGGTGTTTGGGTCCATTGGGATTGTGTAAAGAGGAAGTGAACAGGAAGGGTGTTGGGATTGGGACTATGTACAAATGGCGTGAACAGGAAGGGGTTTGTTTGCAGTTGGATTGTGTACAGTGGGAGTGAACAGGAAGGGGTTTGGGTGCACTGGGATTGTGTACAGTGGGAGTGAACGGGAATTGATTTTGTTCCATTGGGATTGGGTACAGTGGGAGTGACCGGGAAGGGTTTTGGGTGCATTGGAATTGGGTACAGTGGGATTTAAGGGGAAGTGGTTTGGTTCCATTGGGATTGTCTACAGTGGGAGTGAACAGGAAGGGGTTTGGGTCCATTGGGATTGTGTACAGTGGGATTTAATGGGAAGTGGTTTGGTTCCATTGGGATTTTGTAAGGTGGGAATGAACTGGAAGGAGGTTGGGTCCATTGGGATTGTGTACAGTGGGAATGAGCGGTAAGCGGTTTGGGTCGATGGGGATTGTGTACAATGGGAGTGAACGGGAAGGGGTTTGGGTCCATTGGGATTGTGGACAGTGGGATTTAATGGGAAGTGGTTTGAGTCCATTGGGATTGTGTACAGTGGGAGTGAACAGGAAGTGTTTTGCGTCCATTCTGATTCTGTACAGTGGGAGAGAACAGGAAGGGCTTTTTGTTGTATTGGGATCGTGTACAGTGGGAGTAAACGGCAAAGGGTTTGGGATTGGTATTGTATATAGCGGGAGTTAACAGGAAGCGAATTGGATCCATTTGTACAGTGGGAGTGAATGGGAAGGGGTTTGCGTCCATTGGGATTGTGTACGGTGGGAGAGAACGGGAAAAGTTTTTGGTCCATTGGGTTTATGTGCAGCGGGAGTGAATGTGTAGGGGTTTGGGAATTGGAATGTGTTTAGTGGGACTGAGCGGGAATGGTTTTGGATCCTTTGGGATTGTGTACAGTGGGAGTGAAGGGGATGGTGTTTGGGTCTTTTGGGATTATCTGCAGTGGGAGTGAACGGGAACGGTTTTGGGTCCATTGGGATTGTGAACAGTGGGAGTGAAGATGAACTTTTTTGGGTCCATTGGGATTCTGTATATTGGGAATGAATGGGATGGGGTTTGGGTCCATTGGGATTGTGTACATTGGGAGTGAATGGGATGGGGTTTGGGTCCATTGGGATTGTGTACAGTGGGAGTGAATGGGATGGTGTTTGGGTCCATTGGGATTGTGTAAAGAGGAAGTGAACGGGAAGGGTGTTGGGATTGGGACTATGTACAAATGGAGTGAACAGGAAGGGGTTTGTTTGCAATTGGATTGTGTACAGTGGGAGTGAACAGGAAGGGGTTTGGGTGCACTGGGATTGTGTACAGTGGGAGTGAACGGGAATTGATTTGGTTCCATTGGGATTGTGTACAGTGGGAGTGACCGGGAAGGGTTTTTGGTGCATTGGAATTGGGTACAGTGGGATTTAAGGGGAAGTGGTTTGGTTCCCTTGGTTTAGTGTATAGTGGGAGTGAATGGGAACTGGTTTGGGTCCATTGGGATTGCGTAAAATTGGGAATTAACGGGAAGTGGTTTGGTTCCATTGGAATTGTGTGCGGTGGGAGTGAACGGGAAGGGGATTGTGTCCATTGAGTTTGTGTACTGTGGGCGTGAACAGGAAGGGGTTTGGGTCCATTGGGATTGTGCACAGTGGGATTGAACTGGAAAGTCTTTGTTTGCATTTTGATTGTGTACGGTGTGAGTGAACGAGAAGGTGTTTGGGTCCACTGGGATTGTGTAAAGTGAGATTTAACAGGAAGGGGCTGGATTCCATCGGGATTGTGTACAGTGGGATTTAATGGGAAGGAGTTTGGGTCCATAGGGATTGTGTACAGTTTGATATAACGGGAAGGGTTTTGTGTACATTGGGATTGTGTACAGTGGGATTTAACGAGAAGGGGTTTGTGTACATTGGGATTGTATACAGTTGGACTGAACAGGAAGTGTTTTGAGTCCATTTCGATTTTGCAAAGTGGGAATGAATGGGAATGTGTTTTCGTCCATCAGGATTGTGTACAGTGGGAGTGAACGGGAAGTGGTTCGGGTCCATTGGGATTGTGTACAATGGGAGTGAACGGGAAGGGTTTTGGGATTGGGATTGAGTACAATTGTATTGAATGTAAAGGGGTGTTGGTCCATTGGGACTGTGTACCACGTTGAGTGAACTGGAATGGGTTTGTGTCCATTGGGATTGTGTACAGTGGGAGTGAATGGGAAGGGGTTTGGGGCAATTGGGATTGTGTGCAGTGGGAGTGAACGGGAAGGGGTTTGGGGCCATTGGTATTGTGTAGAGTGGGAGTGAACGGGAATGGGTTTGGGTCCATTGGGATTGTGTACAGTGGGAGTGAACGGGAATGGTTTGGGTCCATTGGGATTCTGTATATTGGCTATGAATGAGACGGGATTTGGGTCCATTTGGATTGTGTACAGTGGGAGTGAACAACAAGGGTTTTGGGTGCACTGGGATTGTGTACAGTGGGAGTGAACGGGAATTGATTTTGTTCCATTGGGATTGGGTACAGTGGGAGTGACCGGGAAGGGTTTTGGGTGCATTGGAATTGGGTACAGTGGGATTTAAGGGGAAGTGGTTTGGTTCCATTGGGATTGTCTACAGTGGGAGTGAACAGGAAGGGGTTTGGGTCCATTGGGATTGTGTACAGTGGGATTTAATGGGAAGTGGTTTGGTTCCATTGGGATTTTGTAAGGTGGGAATGAACTGGAAGGAGGTTGGGTCCATTGGGATTGTGTACAGTGGGAATGAGCGGTAAGCGGTTTGGGTCGATGGGGATTGTGTACAATGGGAGTGAACGGGAAGGGGTTTGGGTCCATTGGGATTGTGGACAGTGGGATTTAATGGGAAGTGGTTTGATTCCATTGGGATTGTGTACAGTGGGAGTGAACAGGAAGTGTTTTGGGTCCATTGGGATTGTGTATAGTGGGAGTGAACGGGAAGTGGTTTGGGTCCATTGGGATTGTGTACAGTGGGAGTGAACAGGAAGTGTTTTGCGTCCATTCTGATTCTGTGCAGTGGGAGAGAACAGGAAGGGCTTTTTGTTGTATTGGGATCGTGTACAGTGGGAGTAAACGGCAAAGGGTTTGGGATTGGTATTGTATATAGCGGGAGTTAACAGGAAGCGAATTGGATCCATTTGTACAGTGGGAGTGAATGGGAAGGGGTTTGCGTCCATTGGGATTGTGTACGGTGGGAGAGAACGGGAAAAGTTTTTGGTCCATTGGGTTTATGTGCAGCGGGAGTGAATGTGTAGGGGTTTGGGAATTGGAATGTGTTTAGTGGGACTGAGCGGGAATGGTTTTGGATCCTTTGGGATTGTGTACAGTGGGAGTGAAGGGGATGGTGTTTGGGTCTTTTGGGATTATCTGCAGTGGGAGTGAACGGGAACGGTTTTGGGTCCATTGGGATTGTGAACAGTGGGAGTGAAGATGAACTTTTTTGGGTCCATTGGGATTCTGTATATTGGGAATGAATGGGATGGGGTTTGGGTCCATTGGGATTGTGTACATTGGGAGTGAATGGGATGGGGTTTGGGTCCATTGGGATTGTGTACAGTGGGAGTGAACGGGAAGGAGTTTGGCTCCATTGGGATTGTGTACAGTGGGTGTGAAGGGGATGCTGTTTGGGTCTTTTGGGATTATGTACAGTGTGATTGAACGGGAAGGGTTTTGGTTCCATTGGGATTGTGAACAGTGGGAGTGAAGATGAACTTTTTTGGGTCCATTGGGATTCTGTATATTGGGAGTGAATGGGACGGGGTTTGGGTCCATTGGGATTGTGTACATCGGAACTGAATGGGATGGGGTTTGGTTCCATTGGGATTGTGTACAGTGGGATTTAACGTGAAGGGGTTTGGGTCAATTGGGATTCTGTACAGTGGGAGTGAACGGGAAGGGGTTTGGGTCCATTGGGATTCTGTACAGTGGGAGTGAACGGGAAGGATTTTGGCTCCATTGGGATTGTGTACAGTGGGAGTGAAGGGTAAGGCGTTTGGGTCCATTATTTTTGTGTACAGCGGCAGTGAACGTAAGGAGTTTGGACCCTTTGGGATTGTGTACAGTGAGAGTGAAAGTGAAGGCGTTTGGGTCCATTGGGTTTGTGTACAGTGGGAGTGAAGGGTAAGGCGTTTGGGTCCATTATTTTTGTGTACAGCGGCAGTGAACGTAAGGAGTTTGGACCCTTTGGGATTGTGTACAGTGAGAGTGAAGGTGAAGGCGTTTGGGTCCATTGGGTTTGTGTACAGTCGGAGTGAATGGGCGGGGTTTGGGTCCATTGGGATTGTGTACAGAGGAAGTGAACGGGAAGGGTTTTGGGATTGGGATTGTGTACAAATGGAGTGAACAGGAAGGGGTTTGGTTGCATTTGGATTGTGTACAGTGGGAGTGAACAGGAAGGGGTTTGGGTGCACTGGGATTGTGTACAGTGGGAGTGAACGGGAATTGATTTGGTTCCATTGGGATTGTGTACAGTGGGAGTGACCGGGAAGGGTTTTGGGTGCATTGGGATTGGGTACAGTGGGATTTAAGGGGAAGTGGTTTGGTTCCTTTGGTTTTGTGTATAGTGGGAGTGAATGGGAACTGGTTTGGGTCCATTGGGATTGCGTAAAATTGGGAATTAACGGGAAGTGGTTTGGTTCCATTGGGATTGTGTGCGGTGGGAGTGAACGGGAAGGTGTTTGTGTCCATTGAGTTTGTGCACTGTGGGCGTGAACAGGAAGGGGTTTGTGTCCATTGGGATTGTGCACAATGGGATTGAACTGGAAAGTCTTTCTTTCCATTTTGATTGTGTTCAGTGTGAGTGAACGAGAAGGTGTTTGGGTCCACTGGGATTGGGTACTGTGGGCATGAACAGGAAGGGGTTGGGGTCCATTGGGATTGTGTACAGTGGGATTTAATGGGAAGGGGTTTGGGTCCACTGGGATTGTGTACAGTGGGATATAACGGAAAGGGGTATGGGTTCATTGGGAATGTGTAAAGTGAGATTTAACAGGAAGGGGTTTGATTCCATCGGGATTGTGTACAGTGGGATTTAAAGGGAAGGAGTTTGGGTCCATTGGGATTGTGTACAGTTTGATTTAACGGGAAGGGGTTTGGGTACAGTGGGATTGTATACAGTGGGATTTAACGAGAAGGGGTTTGGGTCCATTGGGATTGTATACAGATGGACTGAACAGGAAGTGGTTTGAGTCCATTGCGATTTTGCAAAGTGGGAATGAATGGGAATGGGTTTTCGTCCATCAGGATTGTGTACAATGGGAGTGAATGGGAAGGGGTGTGTGTCCAATGGGATCGTGTACAGTGGGAGTGAACGGGAATGGGTTTGGGTCCATTGGGAATGGGTATGGAAGAAGTGAACGGGAAGGGCTTTGGGTCTATTTGGATTGTGTACAGTGGGAGTGAACGGGAAGGGGTTTGTGTCCATTGGGCTTGTGTACAGTGGGTGTGAACGGGAAGGGGTTCGGGTCCATTGGGATTGTGTACAGTGGGAGTGAACGGGAAGTGGTTGAGGTCCATTGGGATTGTGTACAATGGGAGTGAACGGGAAGGGTTTTGGGATTGGGATTGAGTACAATTGGATTGAATGTAAAGGGGTGTGGGTCCATTGGGACTGTGTACCGTGTTGAGTGAACTGGAATGGTTTTGTGTCCATTGGGATTGTGTACAGTGGGAGTGAATGGGAAGGGGTTTGGGGCAATTGGGATTGTGTACAGTGGGAGTGAACGGGAAGGGGTTTGGGGCCATTGGTATTGTGTACAGTGGGAGTGAACGGGAATGGGTTTGGGTCCATTGGGATTCTGTATATTGGGAATGAATGAGACGGGATTTGGGTCCATTTGGATTGTGTACAGTGGGAGTGAACGGGAACTGATTTTGTTCCATTGGGATTGTGTACAGTGGGAGTGACCGGGAAGGGTTTTGGGTGCATTGGAATTGGGTACAGTGGGATTTAAGGGGAAGAGGTTTGGTTCCATTGGGATTGTCTACAGTGGGAGTGAACAGGAAGTGGTTTGGGTCCATTGGGATTGTGTACAGTGGGATTTAATGGGAAGTGGTTTGGATCCATTTGGATTTTGTAAGGTCGGAATGAACTGGAAGGAGGTTGGGTCCATTGGGATTGTGTACAGTGGGAGTGAACAGGAAGGCGTTTGGGTCCATTGGGATTGTGTACGTTGGGAATGAGCGGTAAGGGGTTTGGTTCGATGGGGATTGTGTACAATCGGAGTGAACGGGAAGGGCTTTGGGTCCATTGGGATTGTGTACAGTGGGATTTAACGGGAAGTGGTTTGATTCCATTGGGATTGTGTAAAGTTGGAGTGAACAGGAAGGAGATTGGGTCCATTGGGATTGTGTACAGTGGGAGTGAGCGGGAAGTGGTTTGGCTCCATTGGGATTGTGTACTGTGGGAGTGAACGTGGAGGCGTTGGTGTCCTATGGGATTGTGTACAGTGGGAGTGAACGGGAAGTGGTTTGGGTCCATTGTGATTGTGTACTGTGGGAGTGAACGTGGAGGCGTTTGTGTCCTTTGGGATTGTGTACAGTGGGAGTGAACAGGAAGTGTTTTGGGTCCATTCTGATTCTGTACAGTGGGAGAGAACAGGAAGGGCTTTTTGTTGTATTGGGATCGTGTACAGTGGGAGTAAACGGCAAAGGGTTTGGGATTGGTATTGTGTATAACGGGAGTTAACAGGAAGCGAATTGGATCCATTTGGATAGTGTACAGTGGGAGTGAATGGGAAGGGGTTTGCGTCCATTGGGATTGTGTACGGTGGGAGTGAACGGGAAAAGTTTTTGGTCCATTGGGTTTATGTGCAGCGGGAGTGAATGTGTAGGGTTTTGGGAATTGGAATGTGTTTAGTGGGACTGAGCGGGAATGGTTTTGGATCCATTGGGATTGTGTACAGTGGGAGTGAAGGGGATGGTGTTTGGGTCTTTTGGGATTATCTGCAGTGGGAGTGAACGGGAACGGTTTTGGGTCCATTGGGATTGTGAACAGTGGGAGTGAAGATGAATTTTTTTGGGTCCATTGGGATTCTGTATATTGGGAATGAATGGGACGGGGTTTGGGTCCATTGGGATTGTGTACATTGGGAGTGAATGGCATGGGGTTTGGGTCCATTGGGATTGTGTACAGTGGGAGTGAACGGGAAGGAGTTTGGCTCCATTGGGATTGTGTACAGTGGGAGTAAAGGGTAAGGCGTTTGGGTCCATTGGGATTGTGTACAGTGGGAGTGAAGGGTAAGGCGTTTGGGTCCATTATTTTTGTGTACAGCGGAAGTGAACTTAAGGAGTTTGGAGCCTGTGGGATTGTGTACAGTGAGTGAAGGTGAACGCTTTTGTGTCCATTGAAATTGTGTACATTGGGAGTGAATGGGATGGTGTTTGGGTCCATTGGGATTGTGTAAAGAGGAAGTGAACAGGAAGGGTGTTGGGATTGGGACTATGTACAAATGGCGTGAACAGGAAGGGGTTTGTTTGCAGTTGGATTGTGTACAGTGGGAGTGAACAGGAAGGGGTTTGGGTGCACTGGGATTGTGTACAGTGGGAGTGAACGGGAATTGATTTGGTTCCATTGGGATTGTGTACAGTGGGAGTGACCGGGAAGGGTTTTTGGTGCATTGGAATTGGGTACAGTGGGATTTAAGGGGAAGTGGTTTGGTTCCCTTGGTTTTGTGTATAGTGGGAGTGAATGGGAACTTGTTTGGGTCCATTGGGATTGCGTAAAATTGGGAATTAACGGGGAGTGGTTTGGTTCCATTGGAATTGTGTGCGGTGGGAGTGAACGGGAAGGGGATTGTGTCCATTGAGTTTGTGTACTGTGGGCGTGAACAGGAAGGGGTTTGGGTCCATTGGGATTGTGCACAATGGGATTGAACTGGAAAGTCTTTGTTTGCATTTTGATTGTGTACGGTGTGAGTGAACGAGAAGGTGTTTGGGTCCACTGGGATTGTGTAAAGTGAGATTTAACAGGAAGGGGCTGGATTCCATCGGGATTGTGTACAGTGGGATTTAATGGGAAGGAGTTTGGGTCCATAGGGATTGTGTACAGTTTGATATAACGGGAAGGGTTTTGGGTACATTGGGATTGTGTACAGTGGGATTTAACGAGAAGGGGTTTGTGTCCATTGGGATTGTATACAGTTGGACTGAACAGGAAGTGGTTTGAGTCCATTGCGATTTTGCAAAGTGGGAATGAATGGGAATGTGTTTTCGTCCATCAGGATTGTGTACAATGGGAGTGAATGGGAAGGGGTGTGTGTCCAATGGGATCGTGTACAGTGGGAGTGAACGGGAAAGGGTTTGGGTCCATTGGGAATGGGTATGGAAGAAGTGAACGGGAAGGGCTTTGGGTCCATTTGGATTGTGTACAGTGGGAGTGAACGGGAAGGGGTTTGTGTCCATTGGGCCTGTGTACAGTGGGTGTGAACGGGAAGGGGTTCGGGTCCATTGGGATTATGTACAGTGGGAGTGAACGGGAAGTGGTTCGGGTCCATTGGGATTGTGTACAATGGGAGTGAACGGGAAGGGTTTTGGGATTGGGATTGAGTACAATTGGATTGAATGTAAAGGGGTGTTGGTGCATTGGGACTGTGTACCGTGTTGTGTGAACTGGAATGGGTTTGTGTATATTGGGATTGTGTACAGTGGGAGTGAATGGGAAGGGGTTTGGGGCAATTGGGATTGTGTGCAGTGGGAGTGAACGGGAAGGGGTTTGGGGCCATTGGTATTGTGTACAGTGGGAGTGAACGGGAATGGGTTTGGGTCCATTGGGATTGTGTACAGTGGGAGTGACCGGGAAGGGTTTTGGGTGCATTGGAATTGGGTACAGTGGGATTTAAGGGGAAGTGGTTTGGTTCCATTGGGATTGTCTACAGTGGGAGTGAACAGGAAGGGGTTTGGGTCCATTGGGATTGTGTACAGTGGGAGTGAACGGGAAGGGGTTTGGGATTGGGATTGTGTACAGTGGGAGTGAATGTGAAGGGATTTGGGGCCAATCGGATTGTGTTCAGTGGGTGTGAACGGGAAGGGTTTTGGGTCCATTTGGATTGTGTACAGTGGGAGTGAATGGGAAGGGGTTTGTGTCCATTGGGCCTGTGTACAGTGGGAGTGAATGGGAAGGGGTTCGGGTCCATTGTGTTTGTGTACAGTGGGAGTGAACGGGAAGTTCTTCGGGTCGATTGGGATTGTGTACAATGGGAGTGAACGGGAAGGGTTTTGGGAAATGGAATTTTGTACAATGGGATTGAATGTAAAGGGGTGTGGGTCCATTGGGACTGTTTACCGTGGGAGTGAACAGGAAGGGTTTTGTGTCCATTGGGATTGTGTACAGTGGGAGTGAATGGGAAGGGGTTTGGGTCAATTGCGATTGCGTACAGTGGGAGTGAACGGGAAGGGGTTTGGGGCCATTGGTATTATGTACAGTGGGAGTGAACGGGAATGGGTTTGGGGCCATTGGATTGTGTACAGTGGGAGTGAACGGGAATGGGCTTGGGTCCATTGGGATTGTGTACAGTGGGCATGAACGGGAAGGTGTTTGGGTCCTCTGGCATTGTGTAGAGTGGGAGTGAATGGGAAGGGGTTTGGGGCCATTGGGATTGTGTTCAGTGGTAGAGAACGGGAAGGGGTTTGGTTCCATTGGGATTGTGTACTGTGGATGTGACTGGGAAAGGGTTTTTGGGTCCATTGGGAATCTTTACAGTGGGAATGAACGGGAAGGCATTTTGTCCATTGGGCTTTTGCAGATTTGGAGTGAACGGGAAGGGTTTGTTTCCACTGGGATTGTGTACAGTTGCAGTGAATGGGAAAGGTTTTTTGAGTCCATTGGGATTGTGTACAGTGGGAGTGAATGTGAAGGGGTTTGGGGCAATTGGGATTGTGTACAGTGGGAGTGAACGGGAAGGGGTTTGGGGCCATTGGTATTGTGCACAGTGGGAGTGAACGGGAATGGGTTTGGGTCCATTCAGATTGTGTACAGTGGGAGTGAACAGGATTGGGTTTGGGTCCATTGGGATTGTGTACAGTGGGAGTGAACGGGAAGGGGTTTGGGTCCTCTGGGATTGCGTACAGTGGGAGTGAATGGGAAGGGATTTGGGGCCATTCGGATTGTGTTCAGTGGGAGTGAACGGGAAGGGTTTTGGGTCCATTTGGATTGTGTACAGTGGGAGTGACCGGGAAGGGTTTTGGGTGCATTGGAATTGGGTGCAGTGAGATTTAATTGGAAGTGGTTTTGTTCCTTTGGTTTTGTGTATAGTGGGAGTGAATGGGAACTGGTTTGGGTCCATTGGGATTGCGTAAAATTGGGAATTAATGGGAAGTGGTTTGGTTCCATTGGGATTGTGTGCAGTGGGAGTGAACGGGAAGGGGTTTGTGTCCATTGAGTTTGTGCACTGTGGGCGTGAACAGGAAGGGGTTTGTGTCCATTGGGATTGTGCACAATGGGATTGAACTGGAAAGTCTTTGTTTCCATTTTGATTGTGTTCAGTGTGAGTGAACGAGAAGGTGTTTGGGTCCACTGGGATTGGGTACTGTGGGCATGAACAGGAAGGGGTTGTGGTCCATTGGGATTGTGTACAATGGGATTTAATGGGAAGGGGTTTGGGTCCACTGGGATTGTGTACTGTGGGATATAACGGGAAGGGGTATGGGTTCATTGGGAATGTGTAAAGTGAGATTTAACAGGAACGGGTTTGATTCCATCGGGATTGTGTACAGTGGGATTTAAAGGGAAGGAGTTTGGGTCCATTGGGATTGTGTACAGTTTGATTTAACGGGAAGGGGTTTGGATACATTGGGATTGTGTACAGTGGGATTTAACGAGAAGGGGTTTGAGTCCATTGGGATTGTATACAGTTGGACTGAACAGGATGTGGTTTGAGTCCATTGCGATTTTGCAAAGTGGGAATGAATGGGAATGGCTTTTCGTCCATCAGGATTGTGTACAATGGGAGTGAATGGGAAGGGGTGTGTGTCCAATGGGATCTTGTACAGTGGGAGTGAACGGGAATGGGTTTGGGTCCATTGGGAATGGGTATGGAAGATGTGAATGGGAAGGGCTTTGGGACCATTTGGATTGTGTACAGTGGGAGTGAACGGGAAGGGGTTTGTGTCCATTGGGCCTGTGTACAGTGGGTGTGAACGGGAAGGGGTTCGGGTCCTTTGGGATTGTGTACAATGGGAGTGAACGGGAAGGGTTTTGGGATTGGGATTGAGTACAATTGGATTGAATGTAAAGGGGTGTGGGTCCATTGGGACTGTGTACCGTGTTGAGTGAACTGGAATGGGTTTGTGTCCATTGGGATTGTGTACAGTGGGAGTGAATGGGAAGTGGTTTGGGGCAGTTATGATTGTGTACAGTGGGAGTGAACGGGAAGGGGTTTGGGGCCATTGGTATTGTGTACAGTGGGAGTGAACGGGAATGGGTTTGGGTCCATTGGGATTTTGTACAGTGGGAGTGAACGGGAATGGGTTTGGGTCCATTGGGATTCTGTATATTGGGAATGAATGAGACGGGATTTGGGTCCATTTGGATTGTGTACAGTGGGAGTGAACAAGAAGGGTTTTGGGTGCACTGGGATTGTGTACAGTGGGAGTGAACGGGAATTGATTTTGTTCCATTGGGATTGTGTACAGTGGGAGTGACCGGGAAGGGTTTTGGGTGCATTGGAATTGGGTACAGTGGGATTTAAGGGGAAGTGGTTTGGTTCCATTGGGATTGTCTGCAGTGGGAGTGAACAGGAAGGGGTTTGGGTCCATTGGGATTGTGTACAGTGGGATTTAATGGGAAGTGGTTTGGTTCCATTGGGATTTTGTAAGGTGGGAATGAACTGGAAGGAGGTTGGGTCCATTGGGATTGTGCACAGTGGGAGTGAACGGGAAGGGGTTTGGGTCCATTGGGATTGTGTACAGTGGGAGTGAATAGGAAGGGATTTGGGTCCATTGGGATTGTGTACAGTGGGAGTGAACAGGAAGTGGTTTGGCTCCATTGGGATTGTGTACTGTGGGAGTGAACGTGGAGGCGTTTGTGTCCTTTGGGATTGTGTACAGTGGGAGGGAACAGGAAGTGTTTTGGGTACATTCTGATTCTGTACAGTGGGAGATAACAGGAAGGGCTTTTGGTTGTATTGGGATCGTGTAAAGTGGGAGTAAACGGCAAAGGGTTTGGGATTGGTATTGTGTATAGCGGGAGTTAACAGGAAGCGAATTGGATCCATTTGGATAGTGTACATTGGGAGTGAATGGGAAGGGGTTTGCGTCAATTGGGATTGTGTACGGTGGGAGTGAACGGGAATGGGTTTGGGTCCATTGGGATTCTGTATATTGGGAATGAATGAGACGGGATTTGGGTCCATTTGGATTGTGTACAGTGGGAGTGAACAAGAAGGGTTTTGGGTGCACTGGGATTGTGTACAGTGGGAGTGAACGGGAATTGATTTTGTTCCATTTGGATAGTGTACATTGGGAGTGAATGGGAAGGGTTTTGCGTCCATTGGGATTGTGTACGGTGGGAGTGAACGGGAAAAGTTTTTGGTCCATTGGGTTTATGTGCACCGGGAGTAAACGTGTAGGGGTTTGGGAATTGGAATGTGTTTAGTGTGACTGAGCGGGAATGGTTTTGGATCCATTGGGATTGTGTACAGTGGGAGTGAAGGGGATGGTGTTTGGGTCTTTTGGGATTATCTGCAGTGGGAGTGAACGGGAACGGTTTTGGGGCCATTGGGATTGTGAACAGTGGGAGTGAAGATGAACTTTTTTGGGTCCATTGGGATTCTGTATATTGGGAATGAATGGGATGGGGTTTGGGTCCATTAGGATTGTGTACATTGGGAGTGAATGGGATGGGGTTTGGGTCCATAAGGATTGTGTACAGTGGGAGTGAACGGGAAGGAGTTTGGCTCTACTGGGATTGTGTACAGTGGGAGTGAAGTGTAAGGCGTTTGGGTCCATTATTTTTGTTTACAGCGGAAGTGAACTTAAGGGGTTTGGAGCCTTTGGGATTGTGTACAGTGAGAGTGAAGGTGAACGCTTTTGGGTCCATTGAAATTGTATACATTGGGAGTGAATGGGATGGTGTTTGGTTCCATTGGGATTGTGTAAAGAGGAAGTGAATGGGAAGGGTGTTGGGATTGGGACTGTGTACAAATGGAGTGAACAGGAAGGCGTTTGTTTGCAATTGGATTGTGTACAGTGGGAGTGAACAGGAAGGGGTTTGGGTGCACTGGGATTGTGTACAGTGGGAGTGAACGGGAATTGATTTGGTTCCATTGGGATTGTGTACAGTGGGAGTGACCGGGAAGGGTTTTGGGTGCATTGGAATTGGGTGCAGTGGGATTTAAGGGGAAGTGGTTTGGTTCCCTTGGTTTTGTGTATAGTGGGAGTGAATGGGAACTGGTTTGGGTCCATTGGGATTGCATAAAATTGGGAATTAACGGGAAGTGGTTTGGTTCCATTGGAATTGTGTGCAGTGGGAGTGAACGGGAAGGGGATTGTGTCCATTGAGTTTGTGTACTGTGGGCGTGAACAGGAAGGGGTTTGGGTCCATTGGGATTGTGCACAATGGGATTGAACTGGAAAGTCTTTGTTTGCATTTTGATTGTGTACGGTGTGAGTGCGAGAAGGTGTTTGGGGCCACTGGGATTGTGTAAAGTGAGATTTAACAGGAAGGGGCTAGATTCCATCGGGATTGTGTACAGTGGGATTTAATGGGAAGGAGTTTGGGTCCATTGGGATTGTGTACAGTTTGATTTAATGGGAAGGGTTTTGGGTACATTGGGATTGTGTACAGTGGGATGTAACAAGAAGGGGTTTGGGTCCATTGGGATTGTACATAGTTGGACTGAACAGGAAGTGGTTTGAGTCCATTGCGATTGTGCAAAGTGGGAATGCATGGGAATGGGTTTTCGTCCATCCGGATTGTGTACAATGGGAGTGAACGGGAAGGGGTGTGTGTCCATTGGGATCTTGTACAGTCGGAGTGAATGGGAATGGGTTTGGGTCCATTGGGAATGGGTATGGAAAAAGTGAACGGGAAGGGGTTTGCGTCCTTTTGGATTGTGCACAGTGGGAGTGAACGGGAAGGGGTTTGTGTCCATTGGGCCTGTGTACAGTGGGAGTGAACGGGAAGGGGTTCGGGTCCATTGGGATTGTGTACAATGGGAGTGAACGGGAAGGGGTTTGGGATTGGGATTGTGTACAATTGGATTGAATGTAAAGGGGTGTGAGTCCATTGGGCCTGTGTACCGTGGGAGTGAACTGGAAGGGGTTTGTGTCCATTGGGATTGTGTACAGTGGGAGTGAACGGGAAGGGTTTTGGGTCCATTGGGATTGTGTACAGTGTGAGTGAACGGGAAGGGGTTTGTGTCCATTGGGCCTGTGTACAGTGGGAGTGAACGGGAAGGGGTTCGGGTCCATTGTGTTTGTGTACAGTGGGAGTGAACGGGAAGTTCTTCGGGTCGATTGGGATTGTGTACAATGGGAGTGAACGGGAAGGGTCTTGGGAAATGGAATTGTGTACAATGGGATTGAATGTAAAGGGGTGTGGGTCCATTGGGACTGTTTACCGTGGGAGTGAACAGGAAGGGTTTTGTGTCCATTGGGATTGTGTACAGTGGGAGTGAATGGGAAGGGCTTTGGGGCAATTGCGATTGTGTACAGTGGGAGTGAACGGGAAGGGGTTTGGGGCCATTGGTATTCTGTACAGTGGGAGTGAACGGGAATGGGTTTGGGTCCATTGGATTGTGTACAGTGGGAGTGAATGGGAATGGGCTTGGGTCCATTGGGATTGTGTACAGTGGGCGTGAACGGGAAGGTGTTTGGGTCCTCTGGGATTGTGTAGAGTGGGAGTGAATGGGAAGGGGTTTGGGGCCATTGGGATTGTGTTCAGTGGTAGTGAACGGGAAGGGGTTAGGTTCCATTTGGATTGTGTACTGTGGATGTGACTGGGAAAGGGTTTTTGGGTCCATTGGGAATCTTTACAGTGGGAATGAACGGGAAGGCATTTGGGTCCATTGGGATTTTGGACATTTGGAGTGAACGGGAAGGGGTTTGTTTCCACTGGGATTGTGTACAGTCACAGTGAATGGGAAAGGTTTTTTGAGTCCATTGGGATTGTGTACAGTGGGAGTGAATGGGAAGGGGTTTGGGGCAATTGGGATTGTGTACAGTGGGAGTGAACGGGAAGGGGTTTGGGGCCATTGGTATTGTGCACAGTGGGAGTGAACGGGAATGGGTTTGGGTCCATTCAGATTGTGTACAGTGGGAGTGAACAGGAATGGGTTTGGGTCCATTGGGATTGTGTACAGTGGGAGTGAACGGGAAGGGGTTTGGGTCCTCTGGGATTGTGTACAGTGGGAGTGAATGGGAAGGGATTTGGGGCCATTCGGATTGTGTTCAGTGGGAGTGAACGGGAAGGGTTTTGGGTCCATTTGGATTGTGTACAGTGGGAGTGAATGGGAATGGGTTTGTGTCCATTTGGCCTGTGTACAGTGGGAGTGAACGGGAAGGGGTTCAGGTCCATTGCGCTTGTGTGCAGTGGGAGTGAACGGGACGTTCTTCGGGTCCATTGGGATTGTGTACAGTGGGTGTGAAGGGGATGGTGTTTGGGTCTTTTGGGATTATGTACAGTGTGATTGAACGGGATGGGTTTTGGTTCCATTGGGATTGTGAACAGTGGGAGTGAAGATGAACTTTTTTGGGTCCATTGGGATTCTGTATATTGGGAGTGAATGGGACGGGGTTTGGGTCCATTGGGATTGTGTACATTGGGACTGAATGGGATGGGGTTTGGTTCCATTGGGATTGTGTACAGTGGGATTTAACGTGTAGGGGTTTGGGTCAATTGGGATTCTGTACAGTGGGAGTGAACGGGAAGGAGTTTGGCTCCATTGGGATTGTGTACAGTGGGAGTGAAGGGTAAGGCGTTTGGGTCCATTATTTTTGTGTACAGCGGCAGTGAACTTAAGGCGTTTGGAGCCTTTGGGATTGTGTACAGTGAGAGTGAAGGTGAAGGCGTTTGGGTCCATTGGGTTTGTGTACAGTCGGAGTGAATTGGACGGGGTTTGGGTCCATTGGGATTGTGTACAGAGGAAGTGAACGGGAAGGATTTTGGGATTGGGTTTGTGTACAAATGGAGTGAACAGGAAGGGGTTTGGGTGCACTGGGATTGTGTACAGTGGGAGTGATCGGGAATTGATTTGGGTCCATTGGGATTGTGTACAGTGGGATTTAACGAGAAGGGGTTTGGGTCCATTGGGATTGTGTACAGTGGGATTTAACGAGAAGGGGTTTGGGTCCATTGGGATTGTACACAGTTGGACTGAACAGGAAGTGGTTTGAGTCCATTGCGATTGTGCAAAGTGGGAATGAATGGGAAATGGGTTTTCGTCCTTCAGGATTGTGTACAATGGGAGTGAACGGGAAGGGGTGTGTGTCCATTGGGATCGTGTACAATCGGAGTGAACGGGAATGGGTTTGGGTCCATTGGGAATGGGTATGGAAGAAGTGAACGGGAAGGGGTTTGGGTCCTTTTGGATTGTGCGCAGTGGGAGTGAACGGGAAGGGGTTTGAGTCCATTGGGCCTGTGTACAGTGGGTGTGAATGGGAAGGGGTTCGGGTCCATTGGGATTGTGTAGAGTGGGAGTGAACGGGAAGTGTTTCGGGTCCATTGGGATTGTGTACAATGGGAGTGAACGGGAAGGGGTTTGGGATTGGGATTGGGTACAATTGGATTGAATGCAAAGGGGTGTGAGTCCATTGGGACTGTGTACCGTGAGAGTGAACTGGAAGGGGTTTGTGTCCATTGGGATTGTGTACAGTGGGAGTGAACGGGAAGGGGTTTGGGTCCATTGGGATTGTGTACAGTGGGAGTGAATGGGAAGGGGTTTGGGGCCATTGGTATTGTGTACAGTGGGAGTGAACGGGAATGGGTTTGGGTCCATTGGGATTGTGTACAGTGGGAGTGAACGGGAATGGGTTTGGGTCCATTGGGATTCTGTATATTGGGAATGAATGAGACGGGATTTGGGTCCATTTGGATTGTGTACAGTGGGAGTGAACAAGAAGGGTTTTGGGTGCACTGGGATTGTGTACAGTGGGAGTGAACGGGAATTGATTTTGTTCCATTGGGATTGTGTACAGTGGGAGTGACCGGGAAGGGTTTTGGGTGCATTGGAATTGGGTACAGTGGGATTTAAGGGGAAGTGGTTTGGTTCCATTGGGATTGTCTGCAGTGGGAGTGAACAGGAAGGGGTTTGGGTCCATTGGGATTGTGTACAGTGGGATTTAATGGGAAGTGGTTTGGTTCCATTGGGATTTTGTAAGGTGGGAATGAAATGGAAGGAGGTTGGGTCCATTGGGATTGTGCACATTGGGAGTGAACGGGAAGGGGTTTGGGTCCATTGGGATTGTGTACAGTGGGAGTGAATAGGAAGGGATTTGGGTCCATTGGGATTGTGTACAGTGGGAGTGAACAGGAAGTGGTTTGGGTCCATTGGGATTGTGTACTGTGGGAGTGAACGTGGAGGCGTTTGTGTCCTTTGGGATTGTGTACAGTGGGAGTGAACAGGAAGTGTTTTGGGTACATTCTGATTCTGTACAGTGGGAGATAACAGGAAGGGCTTTTGGTTGTATTGGGATCGTGTAAAGTGGGAGTAAACGGCAAAGGGTTTGGGATTGGTATTGTGTATAGCGGGAGTTAACAGGAAGCGAATTGGATCCATTTGGATAGTGTACATTGGGAGTGAATGGGAAGGGGTTTGCGTCCATTGGGATTGTGTACGGTGGGAGTGAACGGGAATGGGTTTGGGTCCATTGGGATTCTGTATATTGGGAATGAATGAGACGGGATTTGGGTCCATTTGGATTGTGTACAGTGGGAGTGAACAAGAAGGGTTTTGGGTGCACTGGGATTGTGTACAGTGGGAGTGAACGGGAATTGATTTTGTTCCATTGGGATTTTGTACAGTGGGAGTGACCGGGAAGGGTTTTCGGTGCATTGGAATTGGGTACAGTGGGATTTAAGGGGAAGTGGTTTGGTTCCATTGGGATTGTCTGCAGTGGGAGTGAACAGGAAGGGGTTTGGGTCCATTGGGATTGTGTACAGTGGGATTTAATGGGAAGTGGTTTGGTTCCATTGGGATTTTGTAAGGTGGGAATGAACTGGAAGGAGGTTGGGTCCATTGGGATTGTGTACAGTGGGAGTGAACGGGAAGGGGTTTGGGTCCATTGGGATTGTGTACAGTGGGAGTGAATAGGAAGGGATTTGGGTCCATTGGGATTGTGTACAGTGGGAGTGAACAGGAAGTGGTTTGGGTCCATTGGGAGTGTGTACTGTGGGAGTGAATGTGGAGGCGTTTGTGTCCTTTGGGATTGTGTACAGTGGGAGTGAACAGGAAGTGTTTTGGGTCCATTCTGATTCTGTACAGTGGGAGATAACAGGAAGGGCTTTTGGTTGTATTGGGATCGTGTAAAGTGGGAGTAAACGGCAAGGGGTTTGGGATTGGTATTGTGTACAGCGGGAGTTAACAGGAAGCGAATTGGATCCATTTGGATAGTGTACATTGGGAGTGAATGGGAAGGGGTTTGCGTCCATTGGGATTGTGTACGGTGGGAGTGAACGGGAAAAGTTTTTGGTCCATTGGGTTTATGTGCACCGGGAGTGAACGTGTAGGGGTTTGGGAACTGGAATGTGTTTAGTGTGACTGAGCGGGAATGGTTTTGGATCCATTGGGATTGTGTACAGTGGGAGTGAAGGGGATGGTGTTTGGGTCTTTTGGGATTATCTGCAGTGGGAGTGAACGGGAACGGTTTTGGGGCCATTGGGATTGTGAACAGTGGGAGTGAAGATGAACTTTTTTGGGTCCATTGGGATTCTGTATATTGGGAATGAATGGGATGGGGTTTGGGTCCATTTGGATTGTGTACATTGGGAGTGAATGGGATGGGGTTTGGGTCCATAAGGATTGTGTACAGTGGGAGTGAACGGGAAGGAGTTTGGCTCTATTGGGATTGTGTACAGTGGGAGTGAAGGGTAAGGCGTTTGGCTCCATTATTTTTGTTTACAGCGGAAGTGAACTTAAGGGGTTTGGAGCCTTTGGGATTGTGTACAGTGAGAGTGAAGGTGAACGCTTTTGGGTCCATTGAAATTGTATACATTGGGAGTGAATGGGATGGTGTTTGGTTCCATTGGGATTGTGTAAAGAGGAAGTGAATGGGAAGGGTGTTCGGATTGGGACTGTGTACAAATGGAGTGAACAGGAAGGCGTTTGTTTGCAATTGGATTGTGTACAGTGGGAGTGAACAGGAAGGGGTTTGGGTGCACTGGGATTGTGTACAGTGGGAGTGAACGGGAATTGATTTGGTTCCATTGGGATTGCGTACAGTGGGAGTGACCGGGAAGGGTTTTGGGTGCATTGGAATTGGGTGCAGTGGGATTTAAGGGGAAGTGGTTTGGTTCCCTTGGTTTTGTGTATAGTGGGAGTGAATGGGAACTGGTTTGGGTCCATTGGGCTTGCATAAAATTGGGTATTAACGGGAAGTGGTTTGGTTCCATTGGAATTGTGTGCGGTGGGAGTGAACGGGAAGGGGATTGTGTCCATTGAGTTTGTGTACTGTGGGCGTGAACAGGAAGGGGTTTGGGTCCATTGGGATTGTGCACAATGGGATTGAACTGGAAAGTCTTTGTTTGCATTTTGATTGTGTACGGTGTGAGTGAACGAGAAGGTGTTTGGGGCCACTGGGATTGTGTAAAGTGAGATTTAACAGGAAGGGTCTGGATTCCATCGGGATTGTGTACAGTGGGATTTAATGGGAAGGAGTTTGGGTCCATAGGGATTGTGTACAGTTTGATTTAACGGGAAGGGTTTTGGGTACATTGGGATTGTGTACAGTGGGATGTAACAAGAAGGGGTTTGGGTCCATTGGGATTGTACATAGTTGGACTGAACAGGAAGTGGTTTGAGTCCATTGCGATTGTGCAAAGTGGGAATGCATGGGAATGGGTTTTCGTCCATCCGGATTGTGTACAATGGGAGTGAACGGGAAGGGGTGTGTGTCCATTGGGATCTTGTACAGTCGGAGTGAATGGGAATGGGTTTGGGTCCATTGGGAATGGGTATGGAAAAAGTGAACGGGAAGGGGTTTGCGTCCTTTTGGATTGTGCACAGTGGGAGTGAACGGGAAGGGGTTTGTGTCCATTGGGCCTGTGTACAGTGGGAGTGAACGGGAAGGGGTTCGGGTCCATTGGGATTGTGTACAATGGGAGTGAACGGGAAGGGGCTTGGGTCCATTGGGATTGTGTACAGTGGGAGTGAACGGGAAGGGGTTTGTGTCCATTGGGCCTGTGTACAGTGGGAGTGAACGGGAAGGGGTTCGGGTCCATTGGGATTGTGTACAATGGGAGTGAACAGGAAGGGGTTTGGGATTGGGATTGTGTACAATTGGATTGAATGTAAAGGGGTGTAAGTCCATTGGGCCTGTGTACCGTGGGAGTGAACTGGAAGGGGTTTGTGTCCATTGGGATTGTGTACAGAGGAAGTGAACGGGAAGGATTTTGGGATTGGGTTTGTGTACAAATGGAGTGAACAGGAAGGGGTTTGGTTGCATTTGGATTGTGTACAGTGGGAGTGAACAGGAAGGGGTTTGGGTGCACTGGGATTGTGTACAGTGGGAGTGATCGGGAATTGATTTGGGTCCATTGGGATTGTGTACAGTGGGATTTAACGAGAAGGGGTTTGGGTCCATTGGGATTGTGTACAGTGGGATTTAACGAGAAGGGGTTTGGGTCCATTGGGATTGTACACAGTTGGACTGAACAGGAAGTGGTTTGAGTCCATTGCGATTGTGCAAAGTGGGAATGAATGGGAAATGGGTTTTCGTCCATCAGGATTGTGTACAATGGGAGTGAACGGGAAGGCGTGTGTGTCCATTGGGATCGTGTACAATCGGAGTGAACGGGAATGGGTTTGGGTCCATTGGGAATGGGTATGGAAGAAGTGAACGGGAAGGGGTTTGGGTCCTTTTGGATTGTGCGCAGTGGGAGTGAACGGGAAGGGGTTTGTGTCCATTGGGCCTGTGTACAGTGGGTGTGAATGGGAAGGGGTTCGGGTCCATTGGGATTGCGTAGAGTGGGAGTGAACGGGAAGTTTTTCGGGTCCATTGGGATTGTGTACAATGGGAGTGAACGGGAAGGGGTTTGGGATTGGGATTGGGTACAATTGGATTGAATGCAAAGGGGTGTGAGTCCATTGGGACTGTGTACCGTGAGAGTGAACTGGAAGGGGTTTGTGTCCATTGGGATTGTGTACAGTGGGAGTGAACGGGAAGGGGTTTGGGTCCATTGGGATTGTGTACAGTGGGAGTGAATGGGAAGGGGTTTGGGGCCATTGGTATTGTGTACAGTGGGAGTGAACGGGAATGGGTTTGGGTCCATTGGGATTGTGTACAGTGGGAGTGAACGGGAATGGGTTTGGGTCCATTGGGATTCTGTATATTGGGAATGAATGAGACGGGATTTGGGTCCATTTGGATTGTGTACAGTGGGAGTGAACAAGAAGGGTTTTGGGTGCACTGGGATTGTGTACAGTGGGAGTGAACGGGAATTGATTTTGTTCCATTGGGATTGTGTACAGTGGGAGTGACCGGGAAGGGTTTTGGGTGCATTGGAATTGGGTACAGTGGGATTTAAGGGGAAGTGGTTTGGTTCCATTGGGATTTTGTAAGGTGGGAATGAACTGGAAGGAGGTTGGGTCCATTGGGATTGTGCACATTGGGAGTGAACGGGAAGGGGTTTGGGTCCATTGGGATTGTGTACAGTGGGAGTGAATAGGAAGGGATTTGGGTCCATTGGGATTGTGTACTGTGGGAGTGAACGTGGAGGCGTTTGTGTCCTTTGGGATTGTGTACAGTGGGAGTGAACAGGAAGTGTTTTGGGTACATTCTGATTCTGTACAGTGGGAGATAACAGGAAGGGCTTTTGGTTGTATTGGGATCGTGTAAAGTGGGAGTAAACGGCAAAGGGTTTGGGATTGGTATTGTGTATAGCGGGAGTTAACAGGAAGCGAATTGGATCCATTTGGATAGTGTACATTGGGAGTGAATGGGAAGGGGTTTGCGTCCATTGGGATTGTGTACGGTGGGAGTGAACGGGAATGGGTTTGGGTCCATTGGGATTCTGTATATTGGGAATGAATGAGATGGGATTTGGGTCCATTTGGATTGTGTACAGTGGGAGTGAACAAGAAGGGTTTTGGGTGCACTGGGATTGTGTACAGTGGGAGCGAACGGGAATTGATTTTGTTCCATTGGGATTGTGTACAGTGGGAGTGACCGGGAAGGGTTTTGGGTGCATTGGAATTGGGTACAGTGGGATTTAAGGGGAAGTGGTTTGGTTCCATTGGGATTGTCTGCAGTGGGAGTGAACAGGAAGGGGTTTGGGTCCATTGGGATTGTGTACAGTGGGATTTAATGGGAAGTGGTTTGGTTCCATTGGGATTTTGTAAGGTGGGAATGAACTGGAAGGAGGTTGGGTCCATTGGGATTGTGTACAGTGGGAGTGAACGGGAAGGGGTTTGGGTCCATTGGGATTGTGTACAGTGGGAGTGAATAGGAAGGGATTTGGGTCCATTGGGATTGTGTACAGTGGGAGTGAACAGGAAGTGGTTTGGGTCCATTGGGAGTGTGTACTGTGGGAGTGAACGTGGAGGCGTTTGTGTCCTTTGGGATTGTGTACAGTGGGAGTGAACAGGAAGTGTTTTGGGTCCATTCTGATTCTGTACAGTGGGAGATAACAGGAAGGGCTTTTGGTTGTATTGGGATCGTGTAAAGTGGGAGTAAACGGCAAGGGGTTTGGGATTGGTATTGTGTACAGCGGGAGTTAACAGGAAGCGAATTGGATCCATTTGGATAGTGTACATTGGGAGTGAATGGGAAGGGGTTTGCGTCCATTGGGATTGTGTACGGTGGGAGTGAACGGGAAAAGTTTTTGGTCCATTGGGTTTATGTGCACCGGGAGTGAACGTGTAGGGGTTTGGGAACTGGAATGTGTTTAGTGTGACTGAGCGGGAATGGTTTTGGATCCATTGGGATTGTGTACAGTGGGAGTGAAGGGGATGGTGTTTGGGGCTTTTGGGACTATCTGCAGTGGGAGTGAACGGGAACGGTTTTGGGGCCATTGGGATTGTGAACAGTGGGAGTGAAGATGAACTTTTTTGGGTCCATTGGGATTCTGTATATTGGGAATGAATGGGATGGGGTTTGGGTCCATTGGGATTGTGTACATTGGGAGTGAATGGGATGGGGTTTGGGTCCATAAGGATTGTGTACAGTGGGAGTGAACGGGAAGGAGTTTGGCTCTATTGGGATTGTGTACAGTGGGAGTGAAGGGTAAGGCGTTTGGCTCCATTATTTTTGTTTACAGCGGAAGTGAACTTAAGGGGTTTGGAGCCTTTGGGATTGTGTACAGTGAGAGTGAAGGTGAACGCTTTTGGGTCCATTGAAATTGTATACATTGGGAGTGAATGGGATGGTGTTTGGTTCCATTGGGATTGTGTAAAGAGGAAGTGAATGGGAAGGGTGTTCGGATTGGGACTGTGTACAAATGGAGTGAACAGGAAGGCGTTTGTTTGCAATTGGATTGTGTACAGTGGGAGTGAACAGGAAGGGGTTTGGGTGCACTGGGATTGTGTACAGTGGGAGTGAACGGGAATTGATTTGGTTCCATTGGGATTGCGTACAGTGGGAGTGACCGGGAAGGGTTTTGGGTGCATTGGAATTGGGTGCAGTGGGATTTAAGGGGAAGTGGTTTGGTTCCCTTGGTTTTGTGTATAGTGGGAGTGAATGGGAACTGGTTTGGGTCCATTGGGCTTGCATAAAATTGGGTATTAACGGGAAGTGGTTTGGTTCCATTGGAATTGTGTGCGGTGGGAGTGAACGGGAAGGGGATTGTGTCCATTGAGTTTGTGTACTGTGGGCGTGAACAGGAAGGGGTTTGGGTCCATTGGGATTGTGCACAATGGGATTGAACTGGAAAGTCTTTGTTTGCATTTTGATTGTGTACGGTGTGAGTGAACGAGAAGGTGTTTGGGGCCACTGGGATTGTGTAAAGTGAGATTTAACAGGAAGGGTCTGGATTCCATCGGGATTGTGTACAGTGGGATTTAATGGGAAGGAGTTTGGGTCCATAGGGATTGTGTACAGTTTGATTTAACGGGAAGGGTTTTGGGTACATTGGGATTGTGTACAGTGGGATGTAACAAGAAGGGGTTTGGGTCCATTGGGATTGTACATAGTTGGACTGAACAGGAAGTGGTTTGAGTCCATTGCGATTGTGCAAAGTGGGAATGCATGGGAATGGGTTTTCGTCCATCCGGATTGTGTACAATGGGAGTGAACGGGAAGGGGTGTGTGTCCATTGGGATCTTGTACAGTCGGAGTGAATGGGAATGGGTTTGGGTCCATTGGGAATGGGTATGGAAAAAGTGAACGGGAAGGGGTTTGCGTCCTTTTGGATTGTGCACAGTGGGAGTGAACGGGAAGGGGTTTGTGTCCATTGGGCCTGTGTACAGTGGGAGTGAACGGGAAGGGGTTCGGGTCCATTGGGATTGTGTACAATGGGAGTGAACGGGAAGGGGCTTGGGTCCATTGGGATTGTGTACAGTGGGAGTGAACGGGAAGGGGTTTGTGTCCATTGGGCCTGTGTACAGTGGGAGTGAACGGGAAGGGGTTCGGGTCCATTGGGATTGTGTACAATGGGAGTGAACGGGAAGGGGTTTGGGATTGGGATTGTGTACAATTGGATTGAATGTAAAGGGGTGTGAGTCCATTGGGCCTGTGTACCGTGGGAGTGAACTGGAAGGGGTTTGTGTCCATTGGGATTGTGTACAGTGGGAGTGAACGGGAAGGGGTTTGGGTCCATTGGGATTGTGTACAGTGGGAGTGAACGGGAAGGGGTTTGTGTCCATTGGGCCTGTGTACAGTGGGAGTGAACGGGAAGGGGTTCGGGTCCATTGTGTTTGTGTACAGTGGGAGTGAACGGGAAGTTCTTCGGGTCGATTGGGATTGTGTACAATGGGAGTGAACGGGAAGGGTCTTGGGAAATGGAATTGTGTACAATGGGATTGAATGTAAAGGGTTGTGGGTCCATTGGGACTGTTTACCGTGGGAGTGAACAGGAAGGGTTTTGTGTCCATTGGGATTGTGTACAGTGGGAGTGAATGGGAAGGGCTTTGGGGCAATTGCGATTGTGTACAGTGGGAGTGAACGGGGAGGGGTTTGGGGCCATTGGTATTATGTACAGTGGGAGTGAACGGGAATGGGTTTGGGGCCATTGGATTGTGTACAGTGGGAGTGAATGGGAATGGGCTTGGGTCGATTGGGATTGTGTACAGTGGGCGTGAACGGGAAGGTGTTTGGGTCCTCTGGGATTGTGTAGAGTGGGAGTGAATGGGAAGGGGTTTGGGGCCATTGGGATTGCGTTCAGTGGTAGTGAACGGGAAGGGGTTAGGTTCCATTTGGATTGTGTACTGTGGATGTGACTGGGAAAGGGTTTTTCGGTCCATTGGGAATCTTTACAGTGGGAATGAACGGGAAGGCATTTGGGTCCATTGGGATTTTGGACATTTGGAGTGAAAGGGAAGGGGTTTGTTTCACTGGGATTGTGTACAGTCACAGTGAATGGGAAAGGTTTTTTGAGTCCATTGGGATTGTGTACAGTGGGAGTGAATGGGAAGGGGTTTGGGGCAATTGGTATTGTGTACAGTGGGAGTGAACGGGAAGGGGTTTGGGGCCATTGGTATTGTGCACAGTGGGAGTGAACGGGAATGGGTTTGGGTCCATTCAGATTGTGTACAGTGGGAGGTAACAGGAATGGGTTTGGGTCCATTGGGATTGTGTACAGTGGGAGTGAACGGGAAGGGGTTTGGGTCCTCTGGGATTGTGTACAGTGGGAGTGAATGGGAAGGTATTTGGGGCCATTCGGATTGTGTTCAGTGGGAGTGAACGGGAAGGGTTTTGGGTCCATTTGGATTGTGTACAGTGGGAGTGAATGGGAATGGGTTTGTGTCCATTTGGCCTGTGTACAGTGGGAGTGAACGGGAAGGGGTTCGGGTCCATTGCGCTTGTGTGCAGTGGGAGTGAACGGGAAGTTCTTCGGGTCCATTGGGATTGTGTACAGTGGGTGTGAAGGGGATGGTGTTTGGGTCTTTTGGGATTATGTACAGTGTGATTGAACGGGATGGGTTTTGGTTCCATTGGGATTGTGAACAGTGGGAGTGAAGATGAACTTTTTTGGGTCCATTGGGATTCTGTATATTGGGAGTGAATGGGACGGGGTTTGGGTCCATTGGGATTGTGTACATTGGGAATGAATGGGATGGGGTTTGGTTCCATTGGGATTGTGTACAGTGGGATTTAACGTGTAGGGGTTTGGGTCAATTGGGATTCTGTACAGTGGGAGTGAACGGGAAGGAGTTTGGCTCCATTGGGATTGTGTACAGTGGGAGTGAAGGGTAAGGCGTTTGGGTCCATTATTTTTGTGTACAGCGGCAGTGAACTTAAGGAGTTTGGAGCCTTTGGGATTGTGTACAGTGAGAGTGAAGGTGAAGGCGTTTGGGCCCATTGGGTTTGTGTACAGTCGGAGTGAATTGGACGGGGTTTGGGTCCATTGGGATTGTGTACAGAGGAAGTGAACGGGAAGGATTTTGGGATTGGGATTGTGTACAAATGGAGTGAACAGGAAGGGGTTTGGTTGCATTTGGATTGTGTACAGTGGGAGTTAACAGGAAGGGGTTTGGGTGCACTGGGATTGTGTACAGTGGGAGTGATCGGGAATTGATTTGGTTCCATTGGGATTGTGTACAGTGGGATTTAACGAGAAGGGGTTTGGGTCGATTGGGATTGTGCACAGTGGGATTTAACGAGAAGGGGTTTGGGTCCATTGGGATTGTATACAGTTGGACTGAACAGGAAGTGGTTTGAGTCCATTGCGATTGTGCAAAGTGGGAATGCATGGGAATGGGTTTTCGTCCATCCGGATTGTGTACAATGGGAGTGAACGGGAAGGGGTGTGTGTCCATTGGGATCTTGTACAGTCGGAGTGAGTGGGAATGGGTTTGGGTCCATTGGGAATGGGTATGGAAAAAGTGAACGGGAAGGGGTTTGCGTCCTTTTGGATTGTGCGCAGTGGGAGTGAACGGGAAGGGGTTTGTGTCCATTGGGCCTGTGTACAGTGGGAGTGAACGGGAAGGGGTTCGGGTCCATTGGGATTGTGTACAATGGGAGTGAACGGGAAGGGGTTTGGGATTGGGATTGTGTACAATTGGATTGAATGTAAAGGGGTGTGAGTCCATTGGGCCTGTGTACCGTGGGAGTGAACTGGAAGGGGTTTGTGTCCATTGGGATTGTGTACAGTGGGAGTGAACGGGAAGGGGTTTGGGTCCATTGGGATTGTGTACAGTGGGAGTGAACGGGAAGGGGTTTGTGTCCATTGGGCCTGTGTACAGTGGGAGTGAACGGGAAGGGGTTCGGGTCCATTGTGTTTGTGTACAGTGGGAGTGAACGGGAAGTTCTTCGGGTCGATTGGGATTGTGTACAATGGGAGTGAACGGGAAGGGTCTTGGGAAATGGAATTGTGTACAATGGGATTGAATGTAAAGGGGTGTGGTTCCATTGGGACTGTTTACCGTGGGAGTGAACAGGAAGGGTTTTGTGTCCATTGGGATTGTGTACAGTGGGAGTGAATGGGAAGGGCTTTGGGGCAATTGCGATTGTGTACAGTGGGAGTGAACGGGAAGGGGTTTGGGGCCATTGGTATTATGTACAGTGAGAGTGAACGGGAATGGGTTTGGGTCCATTGGATTGTGTACAGTGGGAGTGAATGGGAATGGGCTTGGGTCCATTGGGATTGTGTACAGTGGGCGTGAACGGGAAGGTGTTTGGGTCCTCTGGGATTGTGTAGAGTGGGAGTGAATGGGAAGGGGTTTGGGGCCATTGGGATTGTGTTCAGTGGTAGTGAACGGGAAGGGGTTAGGTTCCATTTGGATTGTGTACTGTGGATGTGACTGGGAAAGGGTTTTTGGGTCCATTGGGAATCTTTACAGTGGGAATGAACGGGAAGGCATTTGTTTCCATTGGGATTTTGGACATTTGGAGTGAACGGGAAGGGGTTTGTTTCCACTGGGATTGTGTACAGTCACAGTGAATGGGAAAGGTTTTTTGAGTCCATTGGGATTGTGTACAGTGGGAGTGAATGGGAAGGGGTTTGGGGCAATTGGGATTGTGTACAGTGGGAGTGAACGGGAAGGGGTTTGGGTCCATTGGGATTGTGTACAGTGGGAGTGAACGAGAAGGGGTTTGGGGCCATTGGTATTGTGCACAGTGGGAGTGAACGGGAATGGGTTTGGGTCCATTCAGATTGTGTACAGTGGGAGTGAACAGGAATGGGTTTGGGTCCATTGGGATTGTGTACGGTGGGAGTGAACGGGAAGGGGTTTGGGTCCTCTGGGATTGTGTACAGTGGGAGTGAACGGGAAGGGGTTTGGGTCCATTGGGATTGTGTACAGTGGGAGTGAACGGGAAGGGGTTTGGGGCCATTGGTATTGTGCACAGTGGGAGTGAACGGGAATGGGTTTGGGTCCATTCAGATTGTGTACAGTGGGAGTGAACAGGAATGGGTTTGGGTCCATTGGGATTGTGTACAGTGGGAGTGAACGGGAAGGGGTTTGGGTCCTCTGGGATTGTGTACAGTGGGAGTGAATGGGAAGGGATTTGGGGCCATTCGGATTGTGTTCAGTGGGCGTGAACGGGAAGGGTTTTGGGTCCATTTGGATTGTGTACAGTGGGAGTGAATGGGAATGGGTTTGTGTCCATTTGGCCTGTGTACAGTGGGAGTGAACGGGAAGGGGTTCGGGTCCATTGCGCTTGTGTGCAGTGGGAGTGAACGGGAAGTTCTTCGGGTCCATTGGGATTGTGTACAGTGGGTGTGAAGGGGATGGTGTTTGGGTCTTTTGGGATTATGTACAGTGTGATTGAACGGGATGGGTTTTGGTTCCATTGGGATTGTGAACAGTGGGAGTGAAGATGAACTTTTTTGGGACCATTGGGATTCTGTATATTGGGAGTGAATGGGACGGGGTTTGGGTCCATTGGGATTGTGTACATTGGGACTGAATGGGATGGGGTTTGGTTCCATTGGGATTGTGTACAGTGGGATTTAACGTGTAGGGGTTTGGGTCAATTGGGATTCTGTACAGTGGGAGTGAACGGGAAGGAGTTTGGCTCCATTGGGATTGTGTACAGTGGGAGTGAAGGGTAAGGCGTTTGGGTCCATTATTTTTGTGTACAGCGGCAGTGAACTTAAGGCGTTTGGAGCCTTTGGGATTCTGTACAGTGAGAGTGAAGGTGAAGGCGTTTGGGTCCATTGGGTTTGTGTACAGTCGGAGTGAATTGGACGGGGTTTGGGTCCATTGGGATTGTGTACAGAGGAAGTGAACGGGAAGGATTTTGGGATTGGGATTGTGTACAAATGGAGTGAACAGGAAGGGGTTTGGTTGCATTTGGATTGTGTACAGTGGGAGTGAACAGGAAGGGGTTTGGGTGCACTGGGATTGTGTACAGTGGGAGTGATCGGGAATTGATTTGGTTCCATTGGGATTGTGTACAGTGGGATTTAACGAGAAGGGGTTTGGGTCCATTGGGATTGTGTACAGTGGGATTTAACGAGAAGGGGTTTGGGTCCATTGGGATTGTACACAGTTGGACTGAACAGGAAGTGGTTTGAGTCCATTGCGATTGTGCAAAGTGGGAATGAATGGGAAATGGGTTTTCGTCCATCAGGATTGTGTACAATGGGAGTGAACGGGAAGGGGTGTGTGTCCATTGGGATCGTGTACAATCGGAGTGAATGGGAATGGGTTTGGGTCCATTGGGAATGGGTATGGAAGAAGTGAACGGGAAGGGGTTTGGGTCCTTTTGGATTGTGCGCAATGGGAGTGAACGGGAAGGGGTTTGTGTCCATTGGGCCTGTGTACAGTGGGTGTGAATGGGAAGGGGTTCGGGTCCATTGGGATTGTGTAGAGTGGGAGTGAACGGGAAGTGTTTCGGGTCCATTGGGATTGTGTACAATGGGAGTGAACGGGAAGGGGTTTGGGATTGGGATTGGGTACAATTGGATTGAATGCAAAGGGGTGTGAGTCCATTGGGACTGTGTACCGTGGGAGTGAACTGGAAGGGCTTTGTGTCCATTGGGATTGTGTACAGTGGGAGTGAACGGGAAGGGGTTCGGGTCCATTGGGATTGTGTACAATGGGAGTGAACGGGAAGGGGTTCGGGTCCATTGGGATTGTGTACAGTGGGTGTGAACGGGAAGGGGTTTGTGTCCATTGGGCCTGTGTACAGTGGGAGTGAACGGGAAGGGGTTCGGGTCCATTGGGATTGTGTACAATGGGAGTGAACGGGAAGGGGTTTGGGATTGGGATTGTGTACAATTGGATTGAATGTAAAGGGGTGTGAGTCCATTGGGCCTGTGTACCGTGGGAGTGAACTGGAAGGGGTTTGTGTCCATTGGGATTGTGTACAGTGGGAGTGAACGGGAAGGGGTTTGGGTCCATTGGGATTGTGTACAGTGGGAGTGAACGGGAAGGGGTTTGTGTCCATTGGGCCTGTGTACAGTGGGAGTGAACGGGAAGGGGTTCGGGTCCATTGTGTTTGTGTACAGTGGGAGTGAACGGGAAGTTCTTCGGGTCGATTGGGATTGTGTACAATGGGAGTGAACGGGAAGGGTCTTGGGAAATGGAATTGTGTACAATGGGATTGAATGTAAAGGGGTGTGGGTCCATTGGGACTGTTTACCGTGGGAGTGAACAGGAAGGGTTTTGTGTCCATTGGGATTGTGTACAGTGGGAGTGAATGGGAAGGGCTTTGGGGCAATTGCGATTGTGTACAGTGGGAGTGAACGGGAAGGGGTTTGGGTCCTCTGGGATTGTGTAGAGTGGGAGTGAATGGGAAGGGGTTTGGGGCCATTGGGATTGTGTTCAGTGGTAGTGAACGGGAAGGGGTTAGGTTCCATTTGGATTGTGTACTGTGGATGTGACTTGGAAAGGGTTTTTGGGTCCATTGGGAATCTTTACAGTGGGAATGAACGGGAAGGCATTTGGGTCCATTGGGATTTTGTACATTTGGAGTGAACGGGAAGGGGGTGGTTTCCACTGGGATTGTGTACAGTCACAGTGAATGGGAAAGGTTTTTTGAGTCCATTGGGATTGTGTACAGTGGGAGTGAACGGGAAGGGGTTTGGGGCCATTGGTATTGTGCACAGTGGGAGTGAACGGGAATGGGTTTGGGTCCATTCAGATTGTGTACAGTGGGAGTGAACAGGAATGGGTTTGGGTCCATTGGGATTGTGTACAGTGGGAGTGAACGGGAAGGGGTTTGGGTCCTCTGGGATTGTGTACAGTGGGAGTGAATGGGAAGGGATTTGGGGCCATTCGGATTGTGTTCAGTGGGAGTGAACGGGAAGGGTTTTGGGTCCATTTGGATTGTGTACAGTGGGAGTGAATGGGAATGGGTTTGTGTCCATTTGGCCTGTGTACAGTGGGAGTGAACGGGAAGGGGTTCGGGTCCATTGCGCTTGTGTGCAGTGGGAGTGAACGGGAAGTTCTTCGGGTCCATTGGGATTGTGTACAGTGGGTGTGAAGGGGATGGTGTTTGGGTCTTTTGGGATTATGTACAGTGTGATTGAACGGGATGGGTTTTGGTTCCATTGGGATTGTGAACAGTGGGAGTGAAGATGAACTTTTTTGGGTCCATTGGGATTCTGTATATTGGGAGTGAATGGGACGTGGTTTGGGTCCATTGGGATTGTGTACATTGGGACTGAATGGGATGGGGTTTGGTTCCATTGGGATTGTGTACAGTGGGATTTAACGTGTAGGGGTTTGGGTCAATTGGGATTCTGTACAGTGGGAGTGAACGGGAAGGAGTTTGGCTCCATTGGGATTGTGTACAGTGGGAGTGAAGGGTAAGGCGTTTGTGTCCATTATTTTTGTGTACAGCGGCAGTGAACTTAAGGAGTTTGGAGCCTTTGGGATTGTGTACAGTGAGAGTGAAGGTGAAGGCGTTTGGGTCCATTGGGTTTGTGTACAGTCGGAGTGAATTGGATGGGGTTTGGGTCCATTGGGATTGTGTACAGAGGAAGTGAACGGGAAGGATTTTGGGATTGGGATTGTGTACAAATGGAGTGAACAGGAAGGGGTTTGGTTGCATTTGGATTGTGTACAGTGGGAGTGAACAGGAAGGGGTTTGGGTGCACTGGGATTGTGTACAGTGGGAGTGATCGGGAATTGATTTGGTTCCATTGGGATTGTGTACAGTGGGATTTAACGAGAAGGGGTTTGGGTCGATTGGGATTGTGCACAGTGGGATTTAACGAGAAGGGGTTTGGGTCCATTGGGATTGTACACAGTTGGACTGAACAGGAAGTGGTTTGAGTCCATTGCGATTGTGCAAAGTGGGAATGAATGGGAAATGGGATTTCGTCCATCAGGATTGTGTACAATGGGAGTGAACGGGAAGGGGTGTGTGTCCATTGGGATCGTGTACAATCGGAGTGAACGGGAATGGGTTTGGGTCCATTGGGAATGGGTATGGAAGAAGTGAACGGGAAGGGGTTTGGGTCCTTTTGGATTGTGCACAGTGGGAGTGAACGGGAAGGGGTTTGTGTCCATTGGGCCTGTGTACAGTGGGTGTGAATGGGAAGGGGTTCGGGTCCATTGGGATTGTGTAGAGTGGGAGTGAACGGGAAGTGTTTCGGGTCCATTGGGATTGTGTACAATGGGAGTGAACGGGAAGGGGTTTGGGATTGGGATTGGGTACAATTGGATTGAATGCAAAGGGGTGTGAGTCCATTGGGACTGTGTACCGTGGGAGTGAACTGGAAGGGCTTTGTGTCCATTGGGATTGTGTACAGTGGGAGTGAATGGGAAGGGGTTTGGGGCAATTGGGATTGTGTACAGTGGGAGTGAACGGGAATAGGTTTGGGTCCATTCGGATTGTGTACAGTGGGAGTGAACAGGAATGGGTTTGGGTCCATTGGGATTGTGTACAGTGGGAGTGAACGGGAAGGGGTTTGGGTCCTCTGGGATTGTGTACAGTGGGAGTGAATGGGAAGGGATTTGGGGCCATTCGGATTGTGTTCAGTGGGAGTGAACGGGAAGGGGTTTGGGTCCATTTGGATTGAGTACAGTGGGAGTGAACGGGAAGAGGTTTGTGTCCATTGGGCCTGTGTACAGTGGGAGTGAACGGGAAGGGGTTCGGGTCCATTGCGTTTGTGTACAGTGGGAGTGAACGGGAAGTTGTTCGGGTCCATTGGGATTGTGTAGTGTGGGAGTGAACGGGAAGGGGTGTGGGTCCATTGGGACTGTTCACTGTGGGAGTGAACAGGAAGGGTTTTGTGTCCATTGGGATTGTGTACAGTGGGAGTGAATGGGAAGGGCTTTGGGGCAATTGCGATTGTGTACAGTGGGAGTGAACGGGAAGGGGTTTGGGGCCATTGGTATTATGTACAGTGAGAGTGAACGGGAATGGGTTTGGGTCCATTGGATTGTGTACAGTGGGAGTGAATGGGAATGGGCTTGGGTCCATTGGGATTGTGTACAGTGGGCGTGAACGGGAAGGTGTTTGGGTCCTCTGGGATTGTGTAGAGTGGGAGTGAATGGGAAGGGGTTTGGGGCCATTGGGATTGTGTTCAGTGGTAGTGAACGGGAAGGGGTTAGGTTCCATTTGGATTGTGTACTGTGGATGTGACTGGGAAAGGGTTTTTGGGTCCATTGGGAATCTTTACAGTGGGAATGAACGGGAAGGCATTTGTTTCCATTGGGATTTTGGACATTTGGAGTGAACGGGAAGGGGTTTGTTTCCACTGGGATTGTGTACAGTCACAGTGAATGGGAAAGGTTTTTTGAGTCCATTGGGATTGTGTACAGTGGGAGTGAATGGGAAGGGGTTTGGGGCAATTGGGATTGTGTACAGTGGGAGTGAACGGGAAGGGGTTTGGGTCCATTGGGATTGTGTACAGTGGGAGTGAACGAGAAGGGGTTTGGGGCCATTGGTATTGTGCACAGTGGGAGTGAACGGGAATGGGTTTGGGTCCATTCAGATTGTGTACAGTGGGAGTGAACAGGAATGGGTTTGGGTCCATTGGGATTGTGTACGGTGGGAGTGAACGGGAAGGGGTTTGGGTCCTCTGGGATTGTGTACAGTGGGAGTGAACGGGAAGGGGTTTGGGTCCATTGGGATTGTGTACAGTGGGAGTGAACGGGAAGGGGTTTGGGGCCATTGGTATTGTGCACAGTGGGAGTGAACGGGAATGGGTTTGGGTCCATTCAGATTGTGTACAGTGGGAGTGAACAGGAATGGGTTTGGGTCCATTGGGATTGTGTACAGTGGGAGTGAACGGGAAGGGGTTTGGGTCCTCTGGGATTGTGTACAGTGGGAGTGAATGGGAAGGGATTTGGGGCCATTCGGATTGTGTTCAGTGGGCGTGAACGGGAAGGGTTTTGGGTCCATTTGGATTGTGTACAGTGGGAGTGAATGGGAATGGGTTTGTGTCCATTTGGCCTGTGTACAGTGGGAGTGAACGGGAAGGGGTTCGGGTCCATTGCGCTTGTGTGCAGTGGGAGTGAACGGGAAGTTCTTCGGGTCCATTGGGATTGTGTACAGTGGGTGTGAAGGGGATGGTGTTTGGGTCTTTTGGGATTATGTACAGTGTGATTGAACGGGATGGGTTTTGGTTCCATTGGGATTGTGAACAGTGGGAGTGAAGATGAACTTTTTTGGGACCATTGGGATTCTGTATATTGGGAGTGAATGGGACGGGGTTTGGGTCCATTGGGATTGTGTACATTGGGACTGAATGGGATGGGGTTTGGTTCCATTGGGATTGTGTACAGTGGGATTTAACGTGTAGGGGTTTGGGTCAATTGGGATTCTGTACAGTGGGAGTGAACGGGAAGGAGTTTGGCTCCATTGGGATTGTGTACAGTGGGAGTGAAGGGTAAGGCGTTTGGGTCCATTATTTTTGTGTACAGCGGCAGTGAACTTAAGGCGTTTGGAGCCTTTGGGATTGTGTACAGTGAGAGTGAAGGTGAAGGCGTTTGGGTCCATTGGGTTTGTGTACAGTCGGAGTGAATTGGACGGGGTTTGGGTCCATTGGGATTGTGTACAGAGGAAGTGAACGGGAAGGATTTTGGGATTGGGATTGTGTACAAATGGAGTGAACAGGAAGGGGTTTGGTTGCATTTGGATTGTGTACAGTGGGAGTGAACAGGAAGGGGTTTGGGTGCACTGGGATTGTGTACAGTGGGAGTGATCGGGAATTGATTTGGTTCCATTGGGATTGTGTACAGTGGGATTTAACGAGAAGGGGTTTGGGTCCATTGGGATTGTGTACAGTGGGATTTAACGAGAAGGGGTTTGGGTCCATTGGGATTGTACACAGTTGGACTGAACAGGAAGTGGTTTGAGTCCATTGCGATTGTGCAAAGTGGGAATGAATGGGAAATGGGTTTTCGTCCATCAGGATTGTGTACAATGGGAGTGAACGGGAAGGGGTGTGTGTCCATTGGGATCGTGTACAATCGGAGTGAATGGGAATGGGTTTGGGTCCATTGGGAATGGGTATGGAAGAAGTGAACGGGAAGGGGTTTGGGTCCTTTTGGATTGTGCGCAATGGGAGTGAACGGGAAGGGGTTTGTGTCCATTGGGCCTGTGTACAGTGGGTGTGAATGGGAAGGGGTTCGGGTCCATTGGGATTGTGTAGAGTGGGAGTGAACGGGAAGTGTTTCGGGTCCATTGGGATTGTGTACAATGGGAGTGAACGGGAAGGGGTTTGGGATTGGGATTGGGTACAATTGGATTGAATGCAAAGGGGTGTGAGTCCATTGGGACTGTGTACCGTGGGAGTGAACTGGAAGGGCTTTGTGTCCATTGGGATTGTGTACAGTGGGAGTGAACGGGAAGGGGTTCGGGTCCATTGGGATTGTGTACAATGGGAGTGAACGGGAAGGGGTTCGGGTCCATTGGGATTGTGTACAGTGGGTGTGAACGGGAAGGGGTTTGTGTCCATTGGGCCTGTGTACAGTGGGAGTGAACGGGAAGGGGTTCGGGTCCATTGGGATTGTGTACAATGGGAGTGAACGGGAAGGGGTTTGGGATTGGGATTGTGTACAATTGGATTGAATGTAAAGGGGTGTGAGTCCATTGGGCCTGTGTACCGTGGGAGTGAACTGGAAGGGGTTTGTGTCCATTGGGATTGTGTACAGTGGGAGTGAACGGGAAGGGGTTTGGGTCCATTGGGATTGTGTACAGTGGGAGTGAACGGGAAGGGGTTTGTGTCCATTGGGCCTGTGTACAGTGGGAGTGAACGGGAAGGGGTTCGGGTCCATTGTGTTTGTGTACAGTGGGAGTGAACGGGAAGTTCTTCGGGTCGATTGGGATTGTGTACAATGGGAGTGAACGGGAAGGGTCTTGGGAAATGGAATTGTGTACAATGGGATTGAATGTAAAGGGGTGTGGGTCCATTGGGACTGTTTACCGTGGGAGTGAACAGGAAGGGTTTTGTGTCCATTGGGATTGTGTACAGTGGGAGTGAATGGGAAGGGCTTTGGGGCAATTGCGATTGTGTACAGTGGGAGTGAACGGGAAGGGGTTTGGGTCCTCTGGGATTGTGTAGAGTGGGAGTGAATGGGAAGGGGTTTGGGGCCATTGGGATTGTGTTCAGTGGTAGTGAACGGGAAGGGGTTAGGTTCCATTTGGATTGTGTACTGTGGATGTGACTTGGAAAGGGTTTTTGGGTCCATTGGGAATCTTTACAGTGGGAATGAACGGGAAGGCATTTGGGTCCATTGGGATTTTGTACATTTGGAGTGAACGGGAAGGGGGTGGTTTCCACTGGGATTGTGTACAGTCACAGTGAATGGGAAAGGTTTTTTGAGTCCATTGGGATTGTGTACAGTGGGAGTGAACGGGAAGGGGTTTGGGGCCATTGGTATTGTGCACAGTGGGAGTGAACGGGAATGGGTTTGGGTCCATTCAGATTGTGTACAGTGGGAGTGAACAGGAATGGGTTTGGGTCCATTGGGATTGTGTACAGTGGGAGTGAACGGGAAGGGGTTTGGGTCCTCTGGGATTGTGTACAGTGGGAGTGAATGGGAAGGGATTTGGGGCCATTCGGATTGTGTTCAGTGGGAGTGAACGGGAAGGGTTTTGGGTCCATTTGGATTGTGTACAGTGGGAGTGAATGGGAATGGGTTTGTGTCCATTTGGCCTGTGTACAGTGGGAGTGAACGGGAAGGGGTTCGGGTCCATTGCGCTTGTGTGCAGTGGGAGTGAACGGGAAGTTCTTCGGGTCCATTGGGATTGTGTACAGTGGGTGTGAAGGGGATGGTGTTTGGGTCTTTTGGGATTATGTACAGTGTGATTGAACGGGATGGGTTTTGGTTCCATTGGGATTGTGAACAGTGGGAGTGAAGATGAACTTTTTTGGGTCCATTGGGATTCTGTATATTGGGAGTGAATGGGACGTGGTTTGGGTCCATTGGGATTGTGTACATTGGGACTGAATGGGATGGGGTTTGGTTCCATTGGGATTGTGTACAGTGGGATTTAACGTGTAGGGGTTTGGGTCAATTGGGATTCTGTACAGTGGGAGTGAACGGGAAGGAGTTTGGCTCCATTGGGATTGTGTACAGTGGGAGTGAAGGGTAAGGCGTTTGTGTCCATTATTTTTGTGTACAGCGGCAGTGAACTTAAGGAGTTTGGAGCCTTTGGGATTGTGTACAGTGAGAGTGAAGGTGAAGGCGTTTGGGTCCATTGGGTTTGTGTACAGTCGGAGTGAATTGGATGGGGTTTGGGTCCATTGGGATTGTGTACAGAGGAAGTGAACGGGAAGGATTTTGGGATTGGGATTGTGTACAAATGGAGTGAACAGGAAGGGGTTTGGTTGCATTTGGATTGTGTACAGTGGGAGTGAACAGGAAGGGGTTTGGGTGCACTGGGATTGTGTACAGTGGGAGTGATCGGGAATTGATTTGGTTCCATTGGGATTGTGTACAGTGGGATTTAACGAGAAGGGGTTTGGGTCGATTGGGATTGTGCACAGTGGGATTTAACGAGAAGGGGTTTGGGTCCATTGGGATTGTACACAGTTGGACTGAACAGGAAGTGGTTTGAGTCCATTGCGATTGTGCAAAGTGGGAATGAATGGGAAATGGGATTTCGTCCATCAGGATTGTGTACAATGGGAGTGAACGGGAAGGGGTGTGTGTCCATTGGGATCGTGTACAATCGGAGTGAACGGGAATGGGTTTGGGTCCATTGGGAATGGGTATGGAAGAAGTGAACGGGAAGGGGTTTGGGTCCTTTTGGATTGTGCACAGTGGGAGTGAACGGGAAGGGGTTTGTGTCCATTGGGCCTGTGTACAGTGGGTGTGAATGGGAAGGGGTTCGGGTCCATTGGGATTGTGTAGAGTGGGAGTGAACGGGAAGTGTTTCGGGTCCATTGGGATTGTGTACAATGGGAGTGAACGGGAAGGGGTTTGGGATTGGGATTGGGTACAATTGGATTGAATGCAAAGGGGTGTGAGTCCATTGGGACTGTGTACCGTGGGAGTGAACTGGAAGGGCTTTGTGTCCATTGGGATTGTGTACAGTGGGAGTGAATGGGAAGGGGTTTGGGGCAATTGGGATTGTGTACAGTGGGAGTGAACGGGAATAGGTTTGGGTCCATTCGGATTGTGTACAGTGGGAGTGAACAGGAATGGGTTTGGGTCCATTGGGATTGTGTACAGTGGGAGTGAACGGGAAGGGGTTTGGGTCCTCTGGGATTGTGTACAGTGGGAGTGAATGGGAAGGGATTTGGGGCCATTCGGATTGTGTTCAGTGGGAGTGAACGGGAAGGGGTTTGGGTCCATTTGGATTGAGTACAGTGGGAGTGAACGGGAAGAGGTTTGTGTCCATTGGGCCTGTGTACAGTGGGAGTGAACGGGAAGGGGTTCGGGTCCATTGCGTTTGTGTACAGTGGGAGTGAACGGGAAGTTGTTCGGGTCCATTGGGATTGTGTAGTGTGGGAGTGAACGGGAAGGGGTGTGGGTCCATTGGGACTGTTCACTGTGGGAGTGAACAGGAAGGGTTTTGTGTCCATTGGGATTGTGTACAGTGGGAGTGAATGGGGAGGGGTTTGGGGCAATTGCGATTGTGTACATTGGGAGTGAACGGGAATGGGTTTGGGGCAATTGGGATTGTGTACAGTGGGAGTGAACGGGAAGGGGTTTGGGGCCATTGGTATTGTGCACAGTGGGAGTGAACGGGAATTGGTTTGGGTCCATTCGGATTGTGTACAGTGGGAGTGAACAGGAATGGTTTTGGGTCCATTGGGATTGTGTACAGTGGGAGTGAACGGGAAGGGGTTTGGTTCCTCTGGGATTGTGTACAGTGGGAGTGAATGGGAATGGATTTGGGGCCATTCGGATTGTGTTCAGTGGGAGTGAACGGGAAGGGGTTTGTGTCCATTTGGATTGTGCACAGTGGGAGTGAACGGGAAGAGGCTTGTGTCCATTGGGCCTGTGTACAGTGGGAGTGAATGGGAAGGGGTTCGGGTCCATTGCGTTTGTGTACAGTGGGAGTGAACGGGAAGTTGTTCGGGTCCATTGGGATTGTGTAGAGTGGGAGTGAACTGGAAGGGGTTTGTGTCCATTGGGATTGTGTACAGTGGGAGTGAATGGGAAGGGGTTTGGGGCAATTGTGATTGTGTACAGTGGGAGTGAATGGGAAGTGGTTTGGGGCCATTGGTATTGTGTACAGTGGGAGTGAACGGGAATGGGTTTGGGTCCATTGGATTGTGTACAGTGGGAGTGAACGGGAATGGGCTTGGGTCCATTGGGATTGTGTACAGTGGGAGTGAACGGGAAGGTGTTTGGGTCCTCTGGGATTGTGTACAGTGGGAGTGAATGGGAAGGGATTTGGGGCCATTCGGATTGTGTACAGTGGGAGTGAATGGGAAGAGGTTTGTGTCCATTGGGTCTGTGTACAGTGGGAGTGGACGGGAAGGGGTTCGGGTCCATTGCGTTTGTGTACAGTGGGAGTGAACGTGGAGGCGTTTGTGTCCTTTGGGATTGTGTACAGTGGGAGTGAACAGGAAGTGTTTTGGGTACATTCTGATTCTGTACAGTGGGAGATAACAGGAAGGGCTTTTGGTTGTATTGGGATCGTGTAAAGTGGGAGTAAACGGCAAAGGGTTTGGGATTGGTATTGTGTATAGCGGGAGTTAACAGGAAGCGAATTGGATCCATTTGGATAGTGTACATTGGGAGTGAATGGGAAGGGGTTTGTGTCCATTGGGATTGTGTACGGTGGGAGTGAACGGGAATGGGTTTGGGTCCATTGGGATTCTGTATATTGGGAATGAATGAGACGGGATTTGGGTCCATTTGGATTGTGTACAGTGGGAGTGAACAAGAAGGGTTTTGGGTGCACTGGGATTGTGTACAGTGGGAGTGAACGGGAATTGATTTTGTTCCATTGGGATTGTGTACAGTGGGAGTGACCGGGAAGGGTTTTGGGTGCATTGGAATTGGGTACAGTGGGATTTAAGGGGAAGTGGTTTGGTTCCATTGGGATTGTCCGCAGTGGGAGTGAACAGGAAGGGGTTTGGGTCCATTGGGATTGTGTACAGTGGGATTTAATGGGAAGTGGTTTGGTTCCATTGGGATTTTGTAAGGTGGGAATGAACTGGAAGGAGGTTGGGTCCATTGGGATTGTGTACAGTGGGAGTGAACGGGAAGGGGTTTGGGTCCATTGGGATTGTGTACAGTGGGAGTGAATAGGAAGGGATTTGGGTCCATTGGGATTGTGTACAGTGGGAGTGAACAGGAAGTGGTATGGGTCCATTGGGATTGTGTACTGTGGGAGTGAACGTGGAGGCGTTTGTGTCCTTTGGGATTGTGTACAGTGGGAGTGAACAGGAAGTGTTTTGGGTCCATTCTGATTCTGTACAGTGGGAGATAACAGGAAGGGCTTTTGGTTGTATTGGGATCGTGTAAAGTGGGAGTAAACGGCAAGGGGTTTGGGATTGGTATTGTGTATAGCGGGAGTTAACAGGAAGCGAATTGGATCCATTTGGATAGTGTACATTGGGAGTGAATGGGAAGGGGTTTGCGTCCATTGGGATTGTGTACGGTGGGAGTGAACGGGAAAAGTTTTTGGTCCATTGGGTTTATGTGCACCGGGAGTGAACGTGTAGGGGTTTGGGAATTGGAATGTGTTTAGTGTGACTGAGCGGGAATGGTTTTGGATCCATTGGGATTGTGTACAGTGGGAGTGAAGGGGATGGTGTTTGGGTCTTTTGGGATTATCTGCAGTGGGAGTGAACGGGAACGGTTTTGGGGCCATTGGGATTGTGAACAGTGGGAGTGAAGATGAACTTTTTTGGGTCCATTGGGATTCTGTATATTGGGAATGAATGGGATGGGGTTTGGGTCCATTGGGATTGTGTACATTGGGAGTGAATGGGATGGGGTTTGGGTCCATAAGGATTGTGTACAGTGGGAGTGAACGGGAAGGAGTTTGGCTCTATTGGGATTGTGTACAGTGGGAGTGAAGGGTAAGGCGTTTGGCTCCATTATTTTTGTTTACAGCGGAAGTGAACTTAAGGGGTTTGGAGCCTTTGGGATTGTGTACAGTGAGAGTGAAGGTGAACGCTTTTGGGTCCATTGAAATTGTATACATTGGGAGTGAATGGGATGGTGTTTGGTTCCATTGGGATTGTGTAAAGAGGAAGTGAATGGGAAGGGTGTTGGGATTGGGACTGTGTACAAATGGAGTGAACAGGAAGGCGTTTGTTTGCAATTGGATTGTGTACAGTGGGAGTGAACAGGAAGGGGTTTGGGTGCACTGGGATTGTGTACAGTGGGAGTGAACGGGAATTGATTTGGTTCCATTGGGATTGTGTACAGTGGGAGTGACCGGGAAGGGTTTTGGGTGCATTGGAATTGGGTGCAGTGGGATTTAAGGGGAAGTGGTTTGGTTCCCTTGGTTTTGTGTATAGTGGGAGTGAATGGGAACTGGTTTGGGTCCATTGGGATTGCATAAAATTGGGTATTAACGGGAAGTGGTTTGGTTCCATTGGAATTGTGTGCGGTGGGAGTGAATGGGAAGGGGATTGTGTCCATTGAGTTTGTGTACTGTGGGCGTGAACAGGAAGGGGTTTGGGTCCATTGGGATTGTGCACAATGGGATTGAACTGGAAAGTCTTTGTTTGCATTTTGATTGTGTACGGTGTGAGTGAACGAGAAGGTGTTTGGGCCACTGGGATTGTGTAAAGTGAGATTTAACAGGAAGGGGCTGGATTCCATCGGGATTGTGTACAGTGGGATTTAATGGGAAGGAGTTTGGGTCCATAGGGATTGTGTACAGTTTGATTTAACGGGAAGGGTTTTGGGTACATTGGGATTGTGTACAGTGGGATGTAACAAGAAGGGGTTTGGGTCCATTGGGATTGTACATAGTTGGACTGAACAGGAAGTGGTTTGAGTCCATTGCGATTGTGCAAAGTGGGAATGCATGGGAATGGGTTTTCGTCCATCAGGATTGTGTACAATGGGAGTGAACGGGAAGGGGTGTGTGTCCATTGGGATCTTGTACAGTCGGAGTGAATGGGAATGGTTTTGGGTCCATTGGGAATGGGTATGGAAAAAGTGAACGGGAAGGGGTTTGCGTCCTTTTGGATTGTGCACAGTGGGAGTGAACGGGAAGGGTTTTGTGTCCATTGGGCCTGTGTACAGTGGGAGTGAACGGGAAGGGGTTTGGGTCCATTGGGATTGTGTACAATTGGATTGAATGTAAAGGGGTGTGAGTCCATTGGGCCTGTGTACCGTGGGAGTGAACTGGAAGGGGTTTGTGTCCATTGGGATTGTGTACAGTGGGAGTGAACGGGAAGGGGTTTGGGTCCATTGGGATTGTGTACAGTGGGAGTGAACGGGAAGGGGTTTGTGTCCATTGGGATTGTGTACAGTGGGAGTGAACGGGAAGGGGTTTGGGTCCATTGGGATTGTGTACAGTGGGAGTGAACGGGATGGGGTTCGGGTCCATTGTGTTTGTGTACAGTGGGAGTGAACGGGAAGTTCTTCGGGTCGATTGGGATTGTGTACAATGCGAGTGAACGGGAAGGGTTTTGGGAAATGGAATTGTGTACAATGGGATTGAATGTAAAGGGGTGTGGGTCCATTGGGACTGTTTACCGTGGGAGTGAACAGGAAGGGTTTTGTGTCCATTGGGATTGTGTACAGTGGGAGTGAATGGGAAGGGCTTTGGGGCAATTGCGATTGTGTACAGTGGGAGTGAACGGGAAGGGGTTTGGGGCCATTGGTATTATGTACAGTGGGAGTGAACGGGAATGGGTTTGGGTCCATTGGATTGTGTACAGTGGGAGTGAATGGGAATGGGCTTGGGTCCATTGGGATTGTGTACAGTGGGCGTGAACGGGAAGGTGTTTGGGTCCTCTGGGATTGTGTAGAGTGGGAGTGAATGGGAAGGGGTTTGGGGCCATTGGGATTGTGTTCAGTGGTAGTGAACGGGAAGGGGTTAGGTTCCATTTGGATTGTGTACTGTGGATGTGACTGGGAAAGGGTTTTTGGGTCCATTGGGAATCTTTACAGTGGGAATGAACGGGAAGGCATTTGGGTCCATTGGGATTTTGGACATTTGGAGTGAACGGGAAGGGGTTTGTTTCCACTGGGATTGTGTACAGTCACAGTGAATGGGAAAGGTTTTTTGAGTCCATTGGGATTGTGTACAGTGGGAGTGAATGGGAAGGGGTTTGGGGCAATTGGGATTGTGTACAGTGGGAGTGAACGGGAAGGGGTTTGGGGCCTTTGGTATTGTGCACAGTGGGAGTGAACGGGCATGGGTTTGGGTCCATTCAGATTGTGTACAGTGGGAGTGAACAGGAATGGGTTTGGGTCCATTGGGATTGTGTACAGTGGGAGTGAACGGGAAGGGGTTTGGGTCCTCTGGGATTGTGTATAGTGGGAGTGAATGGGAAGGGATTTGGGGCCATTCGGATTGTGTTCAGTGGGAGTGAACGGGGAGGGTTTTGGGTCCATTTGGATTGTGTACAGTGGGAGTGAATGGGAATGGGTTTGTGTCCATTTGGCCTGTGTACAGTGGGAGTGAACGGGAAGGGGTTCGGGTCCATTGCGCTTGTGTGCAGTGGGAGTGAACGGGAAGTTCTTCGGGTCCATTGGAATTGTGTACAGTGGGTGCGAAGGGGATGGTGTTTGGGTCTTTTGGGATTATGTACAGTGTGATTGAACGGGATGGGTTTTGGTTCCATTGGGATTGTGAACAGTGGGAGTGAAGATGAACTTTTTTGGGTCCATTGGGATTCTGTATATTGGGAGTGAATGGGACGGGGTTTGGGTCCATTGGGATTGTGTACATTGGGACTGAATGGGATGGGGTTTGGTTCCATTGGGATTGTGTACAGTGGGATTTAACGTGTAGGGGTTTGGGTCAATTGGGATTCTGTACAGTGGGAGTGAACGGGAAGGAGTTTGGCTCCATTGGGATTGTGTACAGTGGGAGTGAAGGGTAAGGCGTTTGGGTCCATTATTTTTGTGTACAGCGGCAGTGAACTTAAGGTGTTTGGAGCCTTTGGGATTGTGTACAGTGCGAGTGAAGGTGAAGGCGTTTGGGTCCATTGGGTTTGTGTACAGTCGGAGTGAATTGGACGGGGTTTGGGTCCATTGGGATTGTGTACAGAGGAAGTGAACGGGAAGGATTTTGGGATTGGGATTGTGTACAAATGGAGTGAACAGGAAGGGGTTTGGTTGCATTTGGATTGTGTACAGTGGGAGTGAACAGGAAGGGGTTTGGGTGCACTGGGATTGTGTACAGTGGGAGTGATCGGGAATTGATTTGGTTCCATTGGGATTGTGTACTGTGGGATTTAACGAGAAGGGGTTTGGGTCCATTGGGATTGTGTACAGTGGGATTTAACGAGAAGGGGTTTGGGTCCATTGGGATTGTACACAGTTGGACTGAACAGGAAGTGGTTTGAGTCCATTGCGATTTTGCAAAGTGGGAATGAATGGGAAATGGGTTTTCGTCCATCAGGATTGTGTACAATGGGAGTGAACGGGAAGGGGTGTGTGTCCATTGGGATCGTGTACAATCGGAGTGAACGGGAATGGGTTTGGGTCCATTGGGAATGGGTATGGAAGAAGTGAACGGGAAGGGGTTTGGGTCCTTTTGGATTGTGCACAGTGGGAGTGAACGGGAAGGGGTTTGGGTCCTTTTGGATTGTGCACAGTGGGAGTGAACGGGAAGGGGTTTGTGTCCATTGGGCCTGTGTACAGTGGGTGTGAATGGGAAGGGGTTCGGGTCCATTGGGATTGTGTAGAGTGGGAGTGAACGGGAAGTGTTTCGGGTCCATTGGGATTGTGTACAATGGGAGTGAACGGGAAGGGGTTTGGGATTGGGATTGGGTACAATTCGATTGAATGCAAAGGGGTGTGAGTCCATTGGGACTGTGTACCGTGGGAGTGAACTGGAAGGGCTTTGTGTCCATTGGGATTGTGTACAGTGGGAGTGAATGGAAAGGGGTTTGGGGCAATTGGGATTGTGTACAGTGGGAGTGAACGGGAAGGGGTTTGGGGCCATTGGTATTGTGCACAGTGGGAGTGAACGGGAATAGGTTTGGGTCCATTCGGATTGTGTACAGTGGGAGTGAACAGGAATGGGTTTGGGTCCATTGGGATTGTGTACCGTGGGAGTGAACGGGAAGGGGTTTGGGTCCTCTGGGATTGTGTACAGTGGGAGTGAATGGGAAGGGATTTGGGGCCATTCGGATTGTGTTCAGTGGGAGTGAACGGGAAGGGGTTTGGGTCCATTTGGATTGTGTACAGTGGGAGTGAACGGGAAGAGGTTTGTGTCCATTGGGCCTGTGTACAGTGGGAGTGAACGGGAAGGGTTTCGGGTCCATTGCGTTTGTGAACAGTGGGAGTGAACGGGAAGTTGTTCAGGTCCATTGGGATTGTGTAGTGTGGGAGTGAATGGGAATGGATTTGGGGCTATTCGGATTGTGTTCAGTGGGAGTGAACGGGAAGGGGTGTGGGTCCATTGGGACTGTTCACCGTGGGAGTGAACAGGAAGGGTTTTGTGTCCATTGGGATTATGTACAGTGGGAGTGAATGGGGAGGGGTTTGGGGCAATTGCGATTGTGTACATTGGGAGTGAACGGGAATGGGTTTGGGGCAATTGGGATTGTGTACAGTGGGAGTGAACAGGAAGGGGTTTGGGGCCATTGGTATTGTGCACAGTGGGAGTGAAGGGGAATAGGTTTGGGTCCATTCGGATTGTGTACAGTGGGAGTGAACAGGAATGGTTTTGGGTCCATTGGGATTGTGTACAGTGGGAGTGAACGGGAAGGGGTTTGGTTCCTCTGGGATTGTGTACAGTGGGAGTGAATGGGAATGGATTTGGGGCCATTCGGATTGTGTTCAGTGGGAGTGAACGGGAAGAGGTTTGTGTCCATTTGGATTGTGCACAGTGGGAGTGAACGGGAAGAGGCTTGTGTCCATTGGGCCTGTGTACAGTGGGAGTGAACGGGAAGGGGTTCGGTTCCATTGCGTTTGTGTACAGTGGGAGTGAACGGGAAGTTGTTCGGGTCCATTGGGATTGTGTAGAGTGGGAGTGAACGGGAAGGGGTTTGTGTCCATTGGGATTGTGTACAGTGGGAGTGAATGGGAAGGGGTTTGGGGCAATTGCGATTGTGTACAGTGGGAGTGAATGGGAAGGGGTTTGGGGCCATTGGTATTGTGTACAGTGGGAGTGAACGGGAATGGGTTTGGGTCCATTGGATTGTGTACAGTGGGAGTGAACGGGAATGGGCTTGGGTCCTTTGGGATTGTGTACAGTGGGAGTGAACGGGAAGGTGTTTGGGTCCTCTGGGATTGTGTACAGTGGGAGTGAATGGGAAGGGATTCGGGGCCATTCGGATTGTGTACAGTGGGAGTGAATGGGAAGAGGTTTGTGTCCATTGGGCCTGTGTACAGTGGGAGTGGACGGGAAGGGGTTCGGGTCCATTGCGTTTGTGTACAGTGGGAGTGAACGGGAAGTTGTTCGGGTCCATTGGGATTGTGTAGAGTGGGAGTGAATGGGAAGGGGTGTGGGTCCATTGGGACTGTTCACCGTGGGAGTGAACAGGAAGGGTTTTGTGTCCATTGGGATTGTGTACAGTGGGAGTGAATGGGGAGGGTTTTGGGGCAATTGCGATTGTGTACAGTGGGAGTGAACGGGAATGGGTTTGGGGCAATTGGGATTGTCTACAGTATGAGTGAACGGGAAGGGGTGTGGTGCCATTGGTATTGTGCACAGTGGGAGTGAACGGGAATAGGTTTGGGTCCATTCGGATTGTGTACAGTGGGAGTGAACAGGAATGGTTTTGGGTCCATTGGGATTGTGTACAGTGGGAGTGAACGGGAAGGGGTTTGGTTCCTCTGGGATTGTGTACAGTGGGAGTGAATGGGAATGGATTTGGGGCCATTCGGATTGTGTTCAGTGGGAGTGAACGGGAAGTGATTTGGGTCCACTTGGATTGTGCACAGTGGGAGTGAACGGGAAGAGGTTTGTGTCCATTGGGCCTGTGTACAGTGGGAGTGAACGGGAAGGTGTTTGGGTCCATTGGGATTGTGTGCAGTGGGAGTGAACGGGAAGGGGTTTGGGTCCTCTGGGATTGTGTACAGTGGGGGTGAACGGGAAGGAGTTTGGGTCCATTGGGATTGTGTACAGTGGGAGTGAACGGGAAGGGGTTTGGGCCCATTGGGATTGTGTTCAGTGGGAGTGAACGGGAAGGGGTTTGGGTCCATTGGGCCTGTGTACAGTGGGAGTGAACGGGAAGGTGTTTGGGTCCTCTGGGATTGTGTACAGTGGGGGTGAATGGGAAGGGGTTTGGCTCCATTGGGACTGTGTGCATTGGGAGTGTTCGGGAAGGGGTTAGGTTCCATTGGGATTGAGTACTGTGGATGTGACTGGGAAAGGGTATGTGGGTCAATTGGGAATCTTTACAGTGGGAATGAACGGGAAGGCATTTGGGTCCATTGGGATCTTGCACATTTGGAGTGAACGGGAAGGGGTTTGTTTCCTCTGGGATTGTGTACAGTCGCAGTGAATGGGAAAGGTTTTTTGAGTCCATTGGGATTGTGTACAGAGAGAATGAATGGGAATGGTTTTGGTCCATTGGGATTGTATACAGTAGAGTGAACGGGAAGGGGTTTGGGTCAATGGAGTTTCTGTACAGTGGGAGTGAACGGAAAGGGGTTTGGGTCCATTGGGATTGTGCACATTGGGAGTGAAGCAGATGTGGTTTGGGTCCATTGGGTTTGTGTACAGTGGAAGTGAACGGTAAGGTGTTTGGTTCCTTTGGGATTGTGTACAGTGGGAGTGAAGGGGACTGGGTTTGGGTCCATTGGTTTTGCGTACAGTCGGAGTGAGTGGGAAGGGGTTTGGGTCGATTGGGATTGTGTACAGTGGATGTGAACAGGAAGGGTTTTGGGATTGGCATTGTGTACAATGGGAGTGAACAGGAAGGGGTTTGGTTGCATTTGGATAGTGTACAGTGGGAGTGAACAGGAAGGGGATTGGGTGCACTGGGATTGTGTACAGTGGGAGTGAACGTGAAGGGATTTGTTTTCATTGGGATTGTGTACAGTGTGAGTGAACGGGAAGGGGTTCGGATCCTTTGGGATTGTGTACGGTGGGAGTGAATGGGAAGGGGTGTGAGTCCATTGGGACTGTTTACAGTGGGAGTGAACGGGAAGGGGCTTGGTTGCATTTTGATTTTGTACAGTGGGATTTAAGGGGAAGTGGTTTGGTTCCATTGGGATTGTGTACAGTGGGAGTGAACTGGAACGTGTTTGGTTCCATTTTGATTGTGTTCAGTGTGAGTGAACGAGAAAGTGTTTGGGTCCATTGGGAATGTGTACTGTGGGCATGAACAGGAAGGGTTTGTGTCCATTGGGATTGTGTACAGTGGGATTTAACGGAAAGGGGTTTGGGTCCATTGGGATTGTGTAAAGTGGGATTTATCACGAAGGTGTTTGTGTCCATTGGGATTGTGTACAGTGGGATTTAACGGAAAGGGGTTTGGGTCCATTGGGATTGTGTAAAGTGGGATTTATCACGAAGGTGTTTTTGTCCATTGGGATTGTGTACTGTGGGAGTGAACTGGAAGGGGTCTGGGTGCATTGGGTTGTCTACAGTGGGATTTACGGGGATGGGGTTTGGGTCCATTGGTATTGTGTACAGTGGAAGTGAATGGCAAGTGGTGTGGGTCCATTGGGACTGTGTACAGTGCGAGTGAACAGGAAGGGGTTTGTGTCCATTGGGATTGTGTACAGTGGGAGTGAAGGGGAAGGGTTTTGGTATTGGCATTGTGTACAAAGGGAGTGAACAGTAAGGGGTTTGGGTGCATTGGGATTGTGTACAGTGGGATTTCAGGGGAAGTGGATTGGTTCCATTGCGATTGTTCACAATGGGACTGAACGGGAAGGGGATTGGGAACATTGGGATTGTGTACAGTCGTATTTAAGGGGAAGTGGTTTGGTTCCTTTGGGATTGTGTACAGTGGGATTGACCTGGAACGTGTTTGGTTCCATTTTGATTGTGTTCAGTGTGAGTGAACGAGAAGGTGTTTGGGTCCATTGGGATTGTGTACAGTGGGATTTAACGGAAAGGAGTTTGGGTCCATTGGAATTGTGTAAATTGGGATTTAACAGGAATTGGCTTGATTCCATTGGAATTGTGTACAGTGGGATTTAAAGCGAAGGCGTTTGGGTCCATTGGGATTGTGTACATTGCGATGTACCGGGAAGGGGTTTTGGTCCATTGGGATTGTGTACAGTGGGATTTAACGAGAAGGGGTTTAGTTCCATTGAGATAGTGTACAGTGGGAGTGAACAGGAGTGAGTTTGGGACCATTGGGATTGTGTACATTGGGAGTGAACGGGAAAGGGTTTGGGTCCATTGGGATTGTGTACAGTTGGAGTGATCGTGAAGGGGTTTGGGTTCATTGGGATTGTGTAAAGTGGGAATGAATGGGAATGCGTTTGCGTACATCAGGATTGTGAATAGTGGGAGTGAACGGAGAGGGGTGTGTGTCCATTGGGATTGTGTACAGTGGGAATGAACGGGAAGGGGTTTGGGTCCATTGGGATTGTGTACAGTGGGAGTGAACGGGAAGGGGTTTGGGTCCATTGGGACTGTGTACAGTTGGAGTGATCAGGACGGGGTTTGGGTCCATTGGGATTGTGTAAAGTGGGAGTGAACGGGAAGGGGTTTGCGATTGGGACTGGGACTGAATGTGAAGGGGTTCGTTTCCATTGGGAATGTGTACAGTGGGAGTCAACGGGCCGGGGTTTGGGTCCATTGGAACTGTGTACAGTGGGAGTGAACAGGAAGGGGTTTGGGTCCATTGGGATTGTGTAAAGTGCCAGTGAATGGGAAGGGTTTTGGGTCCATTGGGATTGTGTACAGTGGGAGCGAACGGGAAAGGGTTTGGGGTCATTGGGATTGTGTACAGTGGGAGTGAACGGGAAGGGGTTCGGGTGCAATGGGATTGTGCACAGCGGTATTTAAGGGGAAGTGGTTTGGTTCCATTGGCATTGTGTACAGTGGTAGTGAAAGGAAAGGGGTTTGGGTCCATTGGGATTGTGTACAGTGGGATTGAACGGGACTGGCTTTGGTTCCAATGGGATTGTGTACTGTAGGATTAAATGGGAACTGCTTTTGTTCCATTGGGATTGTGTACAGAGTGATTTAAAGGGAAGGAGTTTGGTTCCATTTGGATTGTGTACAGTGGGATTTAACTGGAAAGGTTTTGGGTCCATTGGGACTGTGTACAGTGGGATTTAAAGCGAAGGCGTTTGGGTCCATTGGGATTGTGTACATTGCGATTTACCAGGAAGGGGTTTCGGTCCATTGGGATTGTGTACAGTGGGATTTAAAGCGAAGGCGTTTGGGTCCATTGGGATTGTGTACATTGCGATTTACCAGGAAGGGGTTTCGGTCCATTGGGATTGTGTACAGTGGGATTTAAAGCGAAGGCGTTTGGGTCCATTGGGATTGTGTACATTGCGATTTACCAGGAAGGGGTTTCGGTCCATTGGGATTGTGTACAGTGGGATTTAACGAGAAGGGGTTTAGTTCCATTGAGATAGTGTACAGTCGGAGTGAACAGGAGTGGGTTTGGGACCATTGGGATTGTGTACAGTGGGAGTGAATGGGAAGGGGTTTGGGTCTATTGGGATTGTGTACAGTGGAAGTGAACGGGAAGGTGTTTGCGTCCATTGGGATTGTGTACAGTGGGTGTGAACGTGAAGGGGTTTGGGTCCATTGGGATTGTGTACAGTGGGTGTGAACGTGAAGGGGTTTGGGTTCATTGGGATTGTGTACAGTGGGTGTGAACGTGAAGGGGTTTGTGTCCATTGGGATTGTGTACAGTGGGTGTGAACGTGAAGGGGTTTGGGTTCATTGGGATTGTGTAAAGTGGGAATGAATGGGAATGCGTCTGGGTCCATCAGGATTGTGTATAGTGGGAGTGAACAGAGAGGGTTGTGTGTCAATTGGGATCATTTACAGTGGGAATGAACGGGAAGGGCTTTGGGTGCATTGGGATTGTGTGCGGTGGGAGTGAACGGGAAGTGGTTTGGGTCCATTGGGACTGTGTACAGTTGGAGTGAACAGGAAGGGGTTTGTTTCCATTGGGACTGTGTACAGTTGGAGTGATCGGGAAGGGGTTTGGGTCCATTGGGATTGTGTAAAGTGGGAGTGAACGGGAAGGGGTTTGCGATTGGGACTGTGTACAGTGGGACTGAATGTGAAGGGGTTCGTTTCCATTGGGATTGTGTACAGTGGGAGTGAACGGGAAGGGGTTTGGGTCCATTGGCATTGTGTACAGTGGTAGTGAAAGGAAAGGGGTTTGGGTCCATTGGGATTGTGTACAGTGGGATTGAACGGGACTGGCTTTGGTTCCAATGGGATTGTGTACTGTAGGATTAAATGGGAACTGCTTTTGTTCCATTGGGATTGTGTACAGAGTGATTTAAAGGGAAGGAGTTTGGTTCCATTTGGATTGTGTACAGTGGGATTTAACCGGAAAGGTTTTGGGTCCATTGGGACTGTGTACAGTGGGATTTAAAGCGAAGGCGTTTGGGTCCATTGGGATTGTGTACATTGCGATTTACCAGGAAGGGGTTTCGGTCCATTGGGATTGTGTACAGTGGGATTTAAAGCGAAGGCGTTTGGGTCCATTGGGATTGTGTACATTGCGATTTACCAGGAAGGGGTTTCGGTCCATTGGGATTGTGTACAGTGGGATTTAACGAGAAGGGGTTTAGTTCCATTGAGATAGTGTACAGTCGGAGTGAACAGGAGTGGGTTTGGGACCATTGCGATTGTGTACAGTGGGAGTGAATGGGAAGGGGTTTGGGTCTATTGGGATTGTGTACAGTGGGAGTGAACGGGAAGGTGTTTGCGTCCATTGGGATTGTGTACAGTGGGTGTGAACGTGAAGGGGTTTGGGTTCATTGGGATTGTGTACAGTGGGTGTGAACGTGAAGGGGTTTGGGTTCATTGGGATTGTGTAAAGTGGGAATGAATGGGAATGCGTCTGGGTCCATCAGGATTGTGTATAGTGGGAGTGAACAGAGAGGGTTGTGTGTCAATTGGGATCATTTACAGTGGGAACGAACGGGAAGGGCTTTGGGTGCATTGGGATTGCGTGCGGTGGGAGTGAACGGGAAGTGGTTTGGGTCCATTGGGACTGTGTACAGTTGGAGTGAACAGGAAGGGGTTTGTTTCCATTGGGACTGTGTACAGTTGGAGTGATCGGGAAGGGGTTTGGGTCCATTGGGATTGTGTAAAGTGGGAGTGAACGGGAAGGGGTTTGCGATTGGGACTGTGTACAGTGGGACTGAATGTGAAGGGGTTCGTTTCCATTGGGAATGTGTACAGTGGGAGTGAACAGGAAGGGGTTTGTGTCCATTGGGATTGTGTAAAGTGGCATTGAATGGGAAGGGTTTTGGGGCCATTGGGATTGTGTACAGTGGGAGCGAACGGGAAGGGGTTTGTGGTCATTGGGATTGTGTACAGTGGGAGTGAACGGGAAGGGGTTCGGGTGCAATGGGATGGTGTACAGTGGGATTTAAGGGGAAGTGGTTTGGTTCCATTGGCATTGTGTACAGTGGTAGTGAAAGGAAAGGGGTTTGGGTCCATTGGGATTGTGTACAGTGGGATTGAACGGGACTGGCTTTGGTTCCAATGGGATTGTGTACTGTAGGATTATATGGGAACTGCTTTTGTTCCATTGGGATTGTGTACAGAGTGATTTAAAGGGAAGGTGTTTGGTTCCATTGGGATTGTGTACAGTGGGATTTAACCGGAAAGGTTTTGGGTCCATTGGGACTGTGTACAGTGTGAGTGAACAGGAAGGGATTTGGGACCAATGTAATTGTATACAGTGGGAGTGAAAGGGAAGGGGTTTTGGGTCATTGGGATTGTGTACAGTGGGAGTGAACAGGAAGGCGTTTGGGTCCATTGTGATTGTGTACAGTGGGAGTGAAAGGGAAGGCGTCCGGTTGCATTGGGTTGTGTACAGTGGGATTTACAGGGAAGGGGTTTGGGTCCATTGGGATTGTTTACAGTGGGATTTAACGAGAAGGGGTTTGGGTCCATTGGGATTGTCCTCAGTGGTAGTGAACAGCTAGGGGTGTGTGTCCATTGGGACTGTGTGCAGTTGGAGTGAACGGGAAGGGGTTTGGGATCATTGGGATTGTGTACAGTGGGATTTAATGATAAGGGCTTAGGGTCCATTGGGTTAGTGTACAGTGGGAGTGAACAGGAAGGGGTTTGTGTCCATTGGGACTGTGTACAGTTGTAGTGAAGAGGAAGGGGTTTGTTTCCATTGGGACTGTGTACAGTGGGACTGAATGTGAAGGGGTTCGTTTCCATTGGGAATGTGTACAGTGGGAGTCAACGGGCCGGGGTTTGGGTCCATTGGGACTGTGTACAGTGGGAGTGAACAGGAAGGGGTTTGTGTCCATTGGGATTGTGTAAAGTGGCATTGAATGGGAAGGGTTTTGGGGCCATTGGGATTGTGTACAGTGGGAGCGAATGGGAAGGGATTTGTGGTCATTGGGATTGTGTACATTGGGAGTGAACAGGAAGTCGTTTTGGGCCATTGAGATTGTGTACATTGGGAGTGAACACGAAGGGGTTTGGCTCCATTGGGATTGTGTAAATTGCGAGTGAAAGGGAAGGGGTTTGTGTCCATTGGGATTGTGTACAGTGCGAGTGAAAGGGAAGGGGTTTGTGTCCATTGGGATTGTGTACAGTGCGAGTGAAAGGGAAGGGGTTTGTGTCCATTGGGATTGTGTACATTGGGAGTGTTCAGGTAGGGGTTTGGATTCATTGGGAATGTGTACAGTGGGAGTGAACGGGAAGGCGTTTGGTTTCATTGGGAAAGTGTACAGTGGGAGTGAACGGGAAGGGTTTTCTTTCCATTGGAGTTGTGTACAGTGGGATTTAACGGGAAGGGGTTTGTGTCCATTGGGACTGTGTACAGTGGGATTTAACGTGAAGGGCTTTGGGTCCATTGGGATTGTGTACAGTGGGATTGAACGGGAAGGGGATTGGGTCCATTGGTATTGTGTGCGGTTGGAGTGAATAGGAATGTGTTTTGGTCCATGGGGTTTGTGTACAGTGTGAGTGAACGGGAATGGGTTTGGGTCCATTGGGATTTTGTACAATAGGAGTGAATGGGAAGAGTTTTGGGTCCATTGGGACTGTGTACAGTGGGAGTGAATGGGAAGGGTTTTGGGTCCATTGGGATTTTGTACAGTGGGAGTGAACGGGAAGGGGTTTGGGTCCATTGTGGTTGATTACAGTGATAGTGAACGGGAATGGGTTTTGGTCCATTGGGATTGTGCACAGTGGGAGTGACCGGTAAGGTGTTTGGGTCCATTGGGATTGTGTACAGTGGGAGTGAACAGGAAGTCGTTTTGGGCCATTGGGATTGTGTACATTGGGAGTGAACAGGAAGGGGTTTGGCTCCATTGGGATTGTGTAAATTGCGAGTGAAAGGGAATGGGTTTGTGTCCATTGGGATTGTGTACATTGGGAGTGTTCGGGTAGGGGTTTGGATTCATTGGGAATGTGTACAGTAGGAGTGAACTGCAAGGCGTTTAGTTTCTTTGGGAAAGTGTACATTTGGAGTGAACGGGAAAGGGTTTGGGTCCATTGGGAATGTGTACATTTGGAGTGAACGGGAAGACGTTTGGGTCCATTGGGAATGTTTGCAGTGGGAGTGACCGGGAAGACGTTTGGGTCTATTGTGAATGTGTACATTTGGAATGAATGGGAATGGGTTTGGTTCCACTGGGATTGTGTCCGGTGGGAGTTAAAGGGAAAGGGTTTTTGGGTCCATTGTGATTGCGTACAGAGAGAGTTAATGGGGAGAGGTTTGTGTACATTGGGATTGTGTACGGTGGGATTTAACTGGAAGGGTTTTGGTTCCATTGGGAATGGTACAGTGGGAGTGAACGGGAAGGGGTTTGTATCCATTGGGATTGTGCACAGTGGGAGTGACCGGTAAGGTGTTTGGGTCCATTGGGATTGTGTACAGTGGGAGTGAACAGGAAGTCGTTTTGGGCCATTGGGATTGTGTACATTGGGAGTGAACAGGAAGGGGTTTGGCTCCATTGGGATTGTGTAAATTGCGAGTGAAAGGGAATGGGTTTGTGTCCATTGGGATTGTGTACATTGGGAGTGTTCGGGTAGGGGTTTGGATTCATTGGGAATGTGTACAGTAGGAGTGAACTGCAAGGCGTTTAGTTTCTTTGGGAAAGTGTACATTTGGAGTGAACGGGAAAGGGTTTGGGTCCATTGGGAATGTGTACATTTGGAGTGAACGGGAAGACGTTTGGGTCCATTGGGAATGTTTGCAGTGGGAGTGACCGGGAAGACGTTTGGGTCTATTGTGAATGTGTACATTTGGAGTGAATGGGAATGGGTTTGGTTCCACTGGGATTGTGTCCGGTGGGAGTTAAAGGGAAAGGGTTTTTGGGTCCATTGTGATTGCGTACAGAGAGAGTTAATGGGGAGAGGTTTGTGTACATTGGGATTGTGTACGGTGGGATTTAACTGGAAGGGTTTTGGGTCCATTGGGAATGGTACAGTGGGAGTGAACGGGAAGGGGTTTGTATCCATTGGGATTGTGTACAGTGGGATTTAACGGGAAGGGGTTTGGGTCCTTTGGGATTGTGTACAGTGGGACTTAACGGGAAGGGTTTTGGGTCCATTGGGATTGTGTACAGTTGGATTTAACGGGTAGGGGTTTGGATTCAATGGGATTGTGTACAGTGGGAGTGAACGGCAAGGCGTTGGGTTTCATTGGGAAAGTGTACTTTTGGAGTGAACGGGAAAGGGTTTGGGTCCATTGGGAATGTGTACATGGGAGGGAACGGGAAGGGGTTTGCGTCCATTGGGACTGTGTACATTTGGAGTGAACGGGAAGGGGTTTGGGTCCATTGGGAATGTTTGCAGTGGGAGTGACCGGGAAGACGTTTGGGTCCATTGGGAATGTGTACAGTGGGAGTGACCGGGAAGACGTTTGGGTCTATTGTGAATGTGTACATTTGGAGTGAATGGGAACGGGTTTGGTTCCACTGGGATTGTGTCCAGTGGGAGTTAAAGGGAAAGGGTTTTTGGGTCCATTGTGATTGCGTACAGAGAGAGTTAATGGGGAGAGGTTTGTGTACATTGGGATTGTGTACGGTGGGACTTAACTGGAAGGGTTTTGGGTCCATTGGGAATGGTACAGTGGGAGTGAACGGGAAGGGGTTTGTATCCATTGGGATTGTGTACAGTGGGATTTAACGGGAAGGGGTTTGGGTCCATTGGGATTGTGTACAGTGGGACTTTACGGGAAGGGGTTTGTTTCCATTGGGATTGTGTACATTTGGATTTAACGGGAAGTGGTTTGGTTCCATTGGGATTGTGTACAGTGGGATTTAACGAGAAGGGGTTTGGGTCCATTGGGATTGTGTACAGTGGGAGTGAACGGGAAGGGGTTTGGGTCCATTGGGATTGTGTACAGTGGGAGTGAACGGGAAGGGGTTTGGGTCCATTGGCATTGTGTACAGTGGGATTTAACGGGAAGGGGTTTGGGTCCATTGGGATTGTGTATAGTGGGAGTGAACGGGAAGGGGTTTGGTTCCATTGGCTTTGTGTATAGTGGGAGTGAACGGGAAGGGGTTTGGGTCCGTTGGGATTGTGTACAGTGGGAGTGAACGGGAATGGGTTTGGCACCATTGGGAATGTGCACAATGGGAGTGAACGGGAAGGGGTTTGGTTACATTGGGATTGTGTACAGTGGGATTGAATGGCAAGGGTTCTGGGTACATTGGGATTGTGTACAGTGGGAGTGATTGGGAAGAGATTTGGGTCCTTTGGGTTTGTGCACAGTCGGAGGTAACTGGAAGGGTTTTGGTCCCATTGGGAGTGTGTACAGTGGGAGTGAACGTGAAGTGGTTTGTGTCCATTGGGATTGTGTACATTGGGAGTGTTTGGGTAGGATTTGGTTTCATTGGGAATGTGTACAGTGGGAGTGAACCGGATGGCGTTTGGTTCCATTGGGATTGTGTACATTTGGATTGAACAGGAAGGCATTTGGTTTCAATGGGATTGTGTCCCTTTGGAGTGAAATGGAAGGTGTTTGGTTCCACTGGGATTGTGTACAGTGGGAGTGAATGGGAAATGGTTTTTGGGTCCATTGTGATTGCGTACAGAGGGAGTGAATGGGGAGGGGTTTGTTTATATTAGGATTACGTACGGTGGGAGTGAACAGCAAGGGTTTTGGGTCCATTGGGATTGTGTACAGTGCAATTTAACGGGAAGGGGTTTGGGTCCATTGGTATTGTGTACAGTGGGATTTAACGGGAAGGGGTTTGGGTCCAGTGGAAGTGTGCACAGTGGGAGTGAACAGGAAGGGGTTTGGGGCCATTGGGATTGTGTACAGTGGGAGTGAACAGGAAGGGGTTTGGCTCCATTGGGATTGTGTACAGTGCAAGTGAAAGGGAAGGGGTTTGTGTGCATTGGGATTGTGTACATTGGGACTGTTCGGGTAGGGGTTTGGATTCATTGGGAATGTATACAGTGGGAGTGAATGTGAAGGGTTTTGGGTCCTTTGGGATTTTGTACAGTGGGAGTGAACGGGAAGGGGTTTGGGTCCATTGTGATTGATTATAGTGGTAGTGAATGGGAATGGGTTTTGGTCCATTGGGATTGTGCACAGTGGGAGTGACCGGTAAGGTGTTTGGGTCCATTGGGATTGTGTATTCTGGGAGTGAACAGGAAGGCGTTTTGGGCCATTGGGATTGTGTACATTGGGAGTGAACAGGAAGGGGTTTGGCTCCATTGGGATTGTGTAAATTGAGAGTGAAAGGGAATGGGTTTGTGTCCATTGGGATTGTGTACATTGGGAGTGTTCGGGTAGGGGTTTGGATTCATTGGGAATGTGTACAGTGAACGGCAAGGCGTTTAGTTTCTTTGGGAAAGTGTACTTTTGGAGTGAACGGGAAAGGGTTTGGGGCCATTGGGATTGTGTACAGTGGGAGTGAACAGGAAGGGGTTTGGCTCCATTGGGATTGTGTACAGTGCGAGTGAAAGGGAAGGGGTTTGTGTACATTGGGATTGTGTACAGTGCAAGTGAACGTGAAGTGGTTTGTGTCCATTGGGATTGTGTACATTGGGTGTGTTTGGGTAGGATTTCGTTTCATTGGGAATGTGCACAGTGGGAATGAACGGGAAGGCGTTTGGTTCCATTGGGATTGTGTACATTTGGATTGAACAGGAAGGCGTTTGGTTTCAATGGGATTGTGTACATTTGGAGTGAATGGGAAGGTGTTTGGTTCCACTGGGATTTTGTACAGTGGGAGGGAATGGGAAATGGTTTTTGGGTCCATTGTGATTGCGTACAGAGGGAGTGAAAGGGGAGGGGTTTGTTTATAATTAGGATTACGTACGGTGGGAGTGAACAGCAAGGGTTTTGGGTCCATTGGGATTGTATACAGTGCAATTTAACGGGAAGGGGTTTGGGTCCATTGGGATTGTGTACATTGGGAGTGTTCGGGTAGGGGTTTGGATTCATTGGGAATGTGTACAGTGAACGGCAAGGCGTTTAGTTTCTTTGGGAAAGTGTACTTTTGGAGTGAACGGGAAAGGGTTTGGGGCCATTGGGATTGTGTACAGTGGGAGTGAACAGGAAGGGGTTTGGCTCCAATGGGATTGTGTACATTGCGAATGAAAGGGAAGGGGTTTGTGTGCATTGGGATTGTGTACAGTGCAAGTGAACGTGAAGTGGTTTGTGTCCATTGGGATTGTGTACATTGGGTGTGTTTGGGTAGGATTTGGTTTCATTGGGAATGTGTACAGTGGGAGTGAACGGGAAGGCGTTTGGCTCCATTGGGATTGTGTACATTTGGATTAAACAGGAAGGCGTTTGGTTTCAATGGGATTGTGTCCCTTTGGAGTGAATGGGAAGGTGTTTGGTTCCACTGGGATTGTGTACAGTGGGAGTGAATGGGAAATGGTTTTTGGGTCCATTGTGATTGCGTACAGAGGGAGTGAATGGGGAGGGGTATGTTTATATTAGGATTACGAACGGTGGGAGTGAACATCAAGAGGTTTGGGTTCATTGGGATTGTGTACAGAGCAATTTAACGGGAAGGGGTTTGGGTCCATTGGCATTGTGTACAGTGGGATTTAACGGGAAGGGGTTTGGGTCCATTGGGATTGTGTATTCTGGGAGTGAACAGGGAGGCGTTTTGGGCCATTGGGATTGTGTACATTGGGAGTGAACAGGAAGGGGTTTGGCTCCATTGGGATTGTGTAAATTGAGAGTGAAAGGGAAGGGGTTTGTGTCCATTGGGATTTTGTACAGTGGGAGTGAACGGGAAGGGGTTCGGGTGCAATGGGATTGTGCACAGCGGTATTTAAGGGGAAGTGGTTTGGTTCCATTGGCATTGTGTACAGTGGTAGTGAAAGGAAAGGGGTTTGGGTCCATTGGGATTGTGTACAGTGGGATTGAACGGGACTGGCTTTGGTTCCAATGGGATTGTGTACTGTAGGATTAAATAGGAACTGCTTTTGTTCCATTGGGATTGTGTACAGAGTGATTTAAAGGGAAGGAGTTTGGTTCCATTTGGATTGTGTACAGTGGGATTTAACCGGAAAGGTTTTGGGTCCATTGGGACTGTGTACAGTGGGATTTAAAGCGAAGGCGTTTGGGTCCATTGGGATTGTGTACATTGCGATTTACCAGGAAGGGGTTTCGGTCCATTGGGATTGTGTACAGTGGGATTTAACGAGAAGGGGTTTAGTTCCATTGAGATAGTGTACAGTCGGAGTGAACAGGAGTGGGTTTGGGACCATTGCGATTGTGTACAGTGGGAATGAACGGGAAGGTGTTTGGGTCCATTGGGATTGTGTACAGTGGGTGTGAACGTGAAGGGGTTTGTGTCCATTGGGATTGTGTACAGTGGGTGTGAACGTGAAGGGGTTTGGGTTCATTGGGATTGTGTAAAGTGGGAATGAATGGGAATGCGTCTGGGTCCATCAGGATTGTGTATAGTGGGAGTGAACAGAGAGGGTTGTGTGTCAATTGGGATCATTTACAGTGGGAACGAACGGGAAGGGCTTTGGGTGCATTGGGATTGTGTACAGTTGGAGTGAACAGGAAGGGGTTTGTTTCCATTGGGACTGTGTACAGTTGGAGTGATCGGGAAGGGGTTTGGGTCCATTGGGATTGTGTAAAGTGGGAGTGAACGGGAAGGGGTTTGGGTCCATTGGGATTGTGTGTAGTGGGAGTGAACGGGAAGGGGTTTGGTTCCATTGTCTTTGTGTATGGTGGGAGTGAGCGGGAAGGGGTTTGGGTCCGTTGGGATTGTGTACAGTGGGAGTGAACGGGAATGGGTTTGGCACCATTGGGAATGAGCACAATGGGAGCGAACGGGAAGGGGTTTGGTTACATTGGGATTGTGTACAGTGGGATTTAAGGGGAAGTGGTTTGGTTCCATTGGCATTGTGTACAGTGGTAGTGAAAGGAAAGGGGTTTGGGTCCATTGGGATTGTGTACAGTGGGATTTAACGGGACTGGCTTTGGTTCCAATGGGATTGTGTACAGTGGTAGTGAAAGGAAAGGGGTTTGGGTCCATTGGGATTGTGTACAGTGGGATTGAACGGGACTGGCTTTGGTTCCAATGGGATTGTGTACTGTAGGATTATATGGGAACTGCTTTTGTTCCATTGGGATTGTGTACAGAGTGATTTAAAGGGAAGGTGTTTGGTTCCATTGGGATTGTGTACAGTGGGATTTAACCGGAAAGGTTTTGGGTCCATTGGGACTGTGTACAGTGTGAGTGAACAGGAAGGGATTTGGGACCAATGTAATTGTATACAGTGGGAGTGAAAGGGAAGGGGTTTTGGGTCATTGGGATTGTGTACAGTGGGAGTGAACAGGAAGGCGTTTGGGTCCATTGTGATTGTGTACAGTGGGAGTGAAAGGGAAGGCGTCCGGTTGCATTGGGTTGTGTACAGTGGGATTTACAGGGAAGGGGTTTGGGTCCATTGGGATTGTTTACAGTGGGATTTAACGAGAAGGGGTTTGGGTCCATTGGGATTGTCCTCAGTGGTAGTGAACAGCTAGGGGTGTGTGTCCATTGGGACTGTGTGCAGTTGGAGTGAACGGGAAGGGGTTTGGGATCATTGGGATTGTGTACAGTGGGATTTAATGATAAGGGCTTAGGGTCCATTGGGTTAGTGTACAGTGGGAGTGAACAGGAAGGGGTTTGTGTCCATTGGGACTGTGTACAGTTGTAGTGAAGAGGAAGGGGTTTGTTTCCATTGGGACTGTGTACAGTGGGACTGAATGTGAAGGGGTTCGTTTCCATTGGGAATGTGTACAGTGGGAGTCAACGGGCCGGGGTTTGGGTCCATTGGGACTGTGTACAGTGGGAGTGAACAGGAAGGGGTTTGTGTCCATTGGGATTGTGTAAAGTGGCATTGAATGGGAAGGGATTTGGGGCCATTGGGATTGTGTACAGTGGGAGCGAATGGGAAGGGATTTGTGGTCATTGGGATTGTGTACATTGGGAGTGAACAGGAAGTCGTTTTGGGCCATTGAGATTGTGTACATTGGGAGTGAACACGAAGGGGTTTGGCTCCATTGGGATTGTGTAAATTGCGAGTGAAAGGGAAGGGGTTTGTGTCCATTGGGATTGTGTACAGTGCGAGTGAAAGGGAAGGGGTTTGTGTCCATTGGGATTGTGTACAGTGCGAGTGAAAGGGAAGGGCTTTGGGTCCATTGGGATTGTGTACAGTGGGATTGAACGGGAAGGGGATTGGGTCCATTGGTATTGTGTGCGGTTGGAGTGAATAGGAATGTGTTTTGGTCCATGGGGTTTGTGTACAGTGTGAGTGAACGGGAATGGGTTTGGGTCCATTGGGATTTTGTACAATAGGAGTGAATGGGAAGAGTTTTGGGTCCATTGGGACTGTGTACAGTGGGAGTGAATGGGAAGGGTTTTGGGTCCATTGGGATTTTGTACAGTGGGAGTGAACGGGAAGGGGTTTGGGTCCATTGTGATTGATTACAGTGATAGTGAACGGGAATGGGTTTGGCACCATTGGGAATGAGCACAATGGGAGCGAACGGGAAGGGGTTTGGTTACATTGGGATTGTGTACAGTGGGATTTAAGGGGAAGTGGTTTGGTTCCATTGGCATTGTGTACAGTGGTAGTGAAAGGAAAGGGGTTTGGGTCCATTGGGATTGTGTACAGTGGGATTTAACGGGACTGGCTTTGGTTCCAATGGGATTGTGTACAGTGGTAGTGAAAGGAAAGGGGTTTGGGTCCATTGGGATTGTGTACAGTGGGATTGAACGGGACTGGCTTTGGTTCCAATGGGATTGTGTACTGTAGGATTATATGGGAACTGCTTTTGTTCCATTGGGATTGTGTACAGAGTGATTTAAAGGGAAGGTGTTTGGTTCCATTGGGATTGTGTACAGTGGGATTTAACCGGAAAGGTTTTGGGTCCATTGGGACTGTGTACAGTGTGAGTGAACAGGAAGGGATTTAGGACCAATGTAATTGTATACAGTGGGAGTGAAAGGGAAGGGGTTTTGGGTCATTGGGATTGTGTACAGTGGGAGTGAACAGGAAGGCGTTTGGGTCCATTGTGATTGTGTACAGTGGGAGTGAAAGGGAAGGCGTCCGGTTGCATTGGGTTGTGTACAGTGGGATTTACAGGGAAGGGGTTTGGGTCCATTGGGATTGTTTACAGTGGGATTTAACGAGAAGGGGTTTGGGTCCATTGGGATTGTCCTCAGTGGTAGTGAACAGCTAGGGGTGTGTGTCCATTGGGACTGTGTGCAGTTGGAGTGAACGGGAAGGGGTTTGGGATCATTGGGATTGTGTACAGTGGGATTTAATGATAAGGGCTTAGGGTCCATTGGGTTAGTGTACAGTGGGAGTGAACAGGAAGGGGTTTGTGTCCATTGGGACTGTGTACAGTTGTAGTGAAGAGGAAGGGGTTTGTTTCCATTGGGACTGTGTACAGTGGGACTGAATGTGAAGGGGTTCGTTTCCATTGGGAATGTGTACAGTGGGAGTCAACGGGCCGGGGTTTGGGTCCATTGGGACTGTGTACAGTGGGAGTGAACAGGAAGGGGTTTGTGTCCATTGGGATTGTGTAAAGTGGCATTGAATGGGAAGGGATTTGGGGCCATTGGGATTGTGTACAGTGGGAGCGAATGGGAAGGGATTTGTGGTCATTGGGATTGTGTACATTGGGAGTGAACAGGAAGTCGTTTTGGGCCATTGAGATTGTGTACATTGGGAGTGAACACGAAGGGGTTTGGCTCCATTGGGATTGTGTAAATTGCGAGTGAAAGGGAAGGGGTTTGTGTCCATTGGGATTGTGTACAGTGCGAGTGAAAGGGAAGGGGTTTGTGTCCATTGGGATTGTGTACAGTGCGAGTGAAAGGGAAGGGCTTTGGGTCCATTGGGATTGTGTACAGTGGGATTGAACGGGAAGGGGATTGGGTCCATTGGTATTGTGTGCGGTTGGAGTGAATAGGAATGTGTTTTGGTCCATGGGGTTTGTGTACAGTGTGAGTGAACGGGAATGGGTTTGGGTCCATTGGGATTTTGTACAATAGGAGTGAATGGGAAGAGTTTTGGGTCCATTGGGACTGTGTACAGTGGGAGTGAATGGGAAGGGTTTTGGGTCCATTGGGATTTTGTACAGTGGGAGTGAACGGGAAGGGGTTTGGGTCCATTGTGATTGATTACAGTGATAGTGAACGGGAATGGGTTTTGGTCCATTGGGATTGTGCACAGTGGGAGTGACCGGTAAGGTGTTTGGGTCCATTGGGATTGTGTACAGTGGGAGTGAACAGGAAGTCGTTTTGGGCCATTGGGATTGTGTACATTGGGAGTGAACAGGAAGGGGTTTGGCTCCATTGGGATTGTGTAAATTGCGAGTGAAAGGGAATGGGTTTGTGTCCATTGGGATTGTGTACATTGGGAGTGTTCGGGTAGGGGTTTGGATTCATTGGGAATGTGTACAGTAGGAGTGAACTGCAAGGCGTTTAGTTTCTTTGGGAAAGTGTACATTTGGAGTGAACGGGAAAGGGTTTGGGTCCATTGGGAATGTGTACATTTGGAGTGAACGGGAAGACGTTTGGGTCCATTGGGAATGTTTGCAGTGGGAGTGACCGGGAAGACGTTTGGGTCTATTGTGAATGTGTACATTTGGAGTGAATGGGAATGGGTTTGGTTCCACTGGGATTGTGTCCGGTGGGAGTTAAAGGGAAAGGGTTTTTGGGTCCATTGTGATTGCGTACAGAGAGAGTTAATGGGGAGAGGTTTGTGTACATTGGGATTGTGTACGGTGGGATTTAACTGGAAGGGTTTTGGTTCCATTGGGAATGGTACAGTGGGAGTGAACGGGAAGGGGTTTGTATCCATTGGGATTGTGCACAGTGGGAGTGACCGGTAAGGTGTTTGGGTCCATTGGGATTGTGTACAGTGGGAGTGAACAGGAAGTCGTTTTGGGCCATTGGGATTGTGTACATTGGGAGTGAACAGGAAGGGGTTTGGCTCCATTGGGATTGTGTAAATTGCGAGTGAAAGGGAATGGGTTTGTGTCCATTGGGATTGTGTACATTGGGAGTGTTCGGGTAGGGGTTTGGATTCATTGGGAATGTGTACAGTAGGAGTGAACTGCAAGGCGTTTAGTTTCTTTGGGAAAGTGTACATTTGGAGTGAACGGGAAAGGGTTTGGGTCCATTGGGAATGTGTACATTTGGAGTGAACGGGAAGACGTTTGGGTCCATTGGGAATGTTTGCAGTGGGAGTGACCGGGAAGACGTTTGGGTCTATTGTGAATGTGTACATTTGGAGTGAATGGGAATGGGTTTGGTTCCACTGGGATTGTGTCCGGTGGGAGTTAAAGGGAAAGGGTTTTTGGGTCCATTGTGATTGCGTACAGAGAGAGTTAATGGGGAGAGGTTTGTGTACATTGGGATTGTGTACGGTGGGATTTAACTGGAAGGGTTTTGGGTCCATTGGGAATGGTACAGTGGGAGTGAACGGGAAGGGGTTTGTATCCATTGGGATTGTGTACAGTGGGATTTAACGGGAAGGGTTTTGGGTCCATTGGGATTGTGTACAGTTGGATTTAACGGGTAGGGGTTTGGATTCAATGGGATTGTGTACAGTGGGAGTGAACGGCAAGGCGTTGGGTTTCATTGGGAAAGTGTACTTTTGGAGTGAACGGGAAAGGGTTTGGGTCCATTGGGAATGTGTACATGGGAGGGAACGGGAAGGGGTTTGCGTCCATTGGGACTGTGTACATTTGGAGTGAACGGGAAGGGGTTTGGGTCCATTGGGATTGTGTCCAGTGGGAGTTAAAGGGAAAGGGTTTTTGGGTCCATTGTGATTGCGTACAGAGAGAGTTAATGGGGAGAGGTTTGTGTACATTGGGATTGTGTACGGTGGGACTTAACTGGAAGGGTTTTGGGTCCATTGGGAATGGTACAGTGGGAGTGAACGGGAAGGGGTTTGTATCCATTGGGATTGTGTACATTTGGATTTAACGGGAAGTGGTTTGGTTCCATTGGGATTGTGTACAGTGGGATTTAACGAGAAGGGGTTTGGGTCCATTGGGATTGTGTACAGTGGGAGTGAACGGGAAGGGGTTTGGGTCCATTGGGATTGTGTACAGTGGGAGTGAACGGGAAGGGGTTTGGGTCCATTGGCATTGTGTACAGTGGGATTTAACGGGAAGGGGTTTGGGTCCATTGGGATTGTGTATAGTGGGAGTGAACGGGAAGGGGTTTGGTTCCATTGGCTTTGTGTATAGTGGGAGTGAACGGGAAGGGGTTTGGGTCCGTTGGGATTGTGTACAGTGGGAGTGAACGGGAATGGGTTTGGCACCATTGGGAATGTGCACAATGGGAGTGAACGGGAAGGGGTTTGGTTACATTGGGATTGTGTACAGTGGGATTGAATGGCAAGGGTTCTGGGTACATTGGGATTGTGTACAGTGGGAGTGATTGGGAAGAGATTTGGGTCCTTTGGGTTTGTGCACAGTCGGAGGTAACTGGAAGGGTTTTGGTCCCATTGGGAGTGTGTACAGTGGGAGTGAACGTGAAGTGGTTTGTGTCCATTGGGATTGTGTACATTGGGAGTGTTTGGGTAGGATTTGGTTTCATTGGGAATGTGTACAGTGGGAGTGAACCGGATGGCGTTTGGTTCCATTGGGATTGTGTACATTTGGATTGAACAGGAAGGCATTTGGTTTCAATGGGATTGTGTCCCTTTGGAGTGAAATGGAAGGTGTTTGGTTCCACTGGGATTGTGTACAGTGGGAGTGAATGGGAAATGGTTTTTGGGTCCATTGTGATTGCGTACAGAGGGAGTGAATGGGGAGGGGTTTGTTTATATTAGGATTACGTACGGTGGGAGTGAACAGCAAGGGTTTTGGGTCCATTGGGATTGTGTACAGTGCAATTTAACGGGAAGGGGTTTGGGTCCATTGGTATTGTGTACAGTGGGATTTAACGGGAAGGGGTTTGGGTCCAGTGGAAGTGTGCACAGTGGGAGTGAACAGGAAGGGGTTTGGGGCCATTGGGATTGTGTACAGTGGGAGTGAACAGGAAGGGGTTTGGCTCCATTGGGATTGTGTACAGTGCAAGTGAAAGGGAAGGGGTTTGTGTGCATTGGGATTGTGTACATTGGGACTGTTCGGGTAGGGGTTTGGATTCATTGGGAATGTATACAGTGGGAGTGAATGTGAAGGATTTTGGGTCCTTTGGGATTTTGTACAGTGGGAGTGAACGGGAAGGGGTTTGGGTCCATTGTGATTGATTATAGTGGTAGTGAATGGGAATGGGTTTTGGTCCATTGGGATTGTGCACAGTGGGAGTGACCGGTAAGGTGTTTGGGTCCATTGGGATTGTGTATTCTGGGAGTGAACAGGAAGGCGTTTTGGGCCATTGGGATTGTGTACATTGGGAGTGAACAGGAAGGGGTTTGGCTCCATTGGGATTGTGTAAATTGAGAGTGAAAGGGAATGGGTTTGTGTCCATTGGGATTGTGTACATTGGGAGTGTTCGGGTAGGGGTTTGGATTCATTGGGAATGTGTACAGTGAACGGCAAGGCATTTAGTTTCTTTGGGAAAGTGTACTTTTGGAGTGAACGGGAAAGGGTTTGGGGCCATTGGGATTGTGTACAGTGGGAGTGAACAGGAAGGGGTTTGGCTCCATTGAGATTGTGTACAGTGCGAGTGAAAGGGAAGGGGTTTGTGTACATTGGGATTGTGTACAGTGCAAGTGAACGTGAAGTGGTTTGTGTCCATTGGGATTGTGTACATTGGGTGTGTTTGGGTAGGATTTCGTTTCATTGGGAATGTGCACAGTGGGAATGAACGGGAAGGCGTTTGGTTCCATTGGGATTGTGTACATTTGGATTGAACAGGAAGGCGTTTGGTTTCAATGGGATTGTGTACATTTGGAGTGAATGGGAAGGTGTTTGGTTCCACTGGGATTTTGTACAGTGGGAGGGAATGGGAAATGGTTTTTGGGTCCATTGTGATTGCGTACAGAGGGAGTGAAAGGGGAGGGGTTTGTTTATAATTAGGATTACGTACGGTGGGAGTGAACAGCAAGGGTTTTGGGTCCATTGGGATTGTATACAGTGCAATTTAACGGGAAGGGGTTTGGGTCCATTGGGATTGTGTACATTGGGAGTGTTCGGGTAGGGGTTTGGATTCATTGGGAATGTGTACAGTGAACGGCAAGGCGTTTAGTTTCTTTGGGAAAGTGTACTTTTGGAGTGAACGGGAAAGGGTTTGGGGCCATTGGGATTGTGTACAGTGGGAGTGAACAGGAAGGGGTTTGGCTCCAATGGGATTGTGTACATTGCGAATGAAAGGGAAGGGGTTTGTGTGCATTGGGATTGTGTACAGTGCAAGTGAACGTGAAGTGGTTTGTGTCCATTGGGATTGTGTACATTGGGTGTGTTTGGGTAGGATTTGGTTTCATTGGGAATGTGTACAGTGGGAGTGAACGGGAAGGCGTTTGGCTCCATTGGGATTGTGTACATTTGGATTAAACAGGAAGGCGTTTGGTTTCAATGGGATTGTGTCCCTTTGGAGTGAATGGGAAGGTGTTTGGTTCCACTGGGATTGTGTACAGTGGGAGTGAATGGGAAATGGTTTTTGGGTCCATTGTGATTGCGTACAGAGGGAGTGAATGGGGAGGGGTATGTTTATATTAGGATTACGAACGGTGGGAGTGAACATCAAGAGGTTTGGGTTCATTGGGATTGTGTACAGAGCAATTTAACGGGAAGGGGTTTGGGTCCATTGGCTTTGTGTACAGTGGGATTTAACGGGAAGGGGTTTGGGTCCATTGGGATTGTGTATTCTGGGAGTGAACAGGGAGGCGTTTTGGGCCATTGGGATTGTGTACATTGGGAGTGAACAGGAAGGGGTTTGGCTCCATTGGGATTGTGTAAATTGAGAGTGAAAGGGAAGGGGTTTGTGTCCATTGGGATTTTGTACAGTGGGAGTGAACGGGAAGGGGTTTGGGTCCATTGTGATTGATTATAGTGGTAGTGAACGGGAATGGGTTTTGGTCCATTGGGATTGTGCACAGTGGGAGTGACCGGTAAGGTGTTTGGGTCCATTGGGATTGTGTATTCTGGGAGTGAACAGGAAGGCGTTTTGGGCCTTTGGGATTGTGTACATTGGGAGAGCACAGGAAGGGGTTTGGCTCCATTGGGATTGTGTAAATTGAGAGTGAAAGGGAAGGGGTTTGTGTCCATTGGGATTGTGTACATTGGGAGTGTTCGGGTAGGGGTTTGGATTCATTGGGAATGTGTACAGTGAACGGCAAGGCGTTTAGTTTCTTTGGGAAAGTGTACTTTTGGAGTGAACGGGAAAGGGTTTGGGTCCATTGGGAATGTGTACATGGGAGTGAACGGGAAGGGGTTTGTGTCCATTGGGACTGTGTACATTTGGAGTGAACGGGAAGGGGTTTGGGTCCATTGGGAATGTTTGCAGTGGGAGTGACCGGGAAGACGTTTGGGTCCATTGGGAATGTGTACTGTGGGAGTGACAGGGAAGAAGTTTGGGTCTATTGTGAATGTGTACATTTGGAGTGAATGGGAAGGGGTTTGGCTCCACTGGGATTGTGTCCGGTGGGAGGTAAAGGGAAAGGGTTTTTGGATCCATTGTGATTGCGTACAGAGAGAGTTAATGGGGAGAGGTTTGTGTACATTGGGATTGTGTACGGTGGGATTTAACTGGAAGGGTTTTGGGTCTATTGGAAATGGTACAGTGGGAGTGAACGGGAAGGGTTTTGTATCCATTGGGATTGTGTACTGCGGAATTTAATGGGAAGGGGTTTGGGTCCATTGGGATTGTGTACAGTGGGACTTAACGCGTAGGGGTTTGGGTCCATTGGGATTGTGTACAGTTGGATTTAACGGGAAGGGGTTTGGGTCCATTGGGATTGTGTGTAGTGGGAGTGAACGGGAAGGGGTTTGGTTCCATTGTCTTTGTGTATGGTGGGAGTGAGCGGGAAGGGGTTTGGGTCCGTTGGGATTGTGTACAGTGGGAGTGAACGGGAATGGGTTTGGCACCATTGGGAATGAGCACAATGGGAGCGAACGGGAAGGGGTTTGGTTACATTGGGATTGTGTACAGTGGGATTGAATGGCAAGGGTTCAGGGTACATTGGGATTGTGTACAGTGGGAGTGATCGGGAAGAGATTTGGGTCCTTTGGGTTTGTGCACAGTCGCAGGTAACTGGAAGGTTTTTGGTGCCATTGGGAGTGTGTACAGTGGGAGTGAACGGGAAGGGGTTTGGTTATATTGGGATTGTCTACAGTGGGATTGAATGGGAATGGTTTTGGGTACATTGGGATTGTGTACAGTGCGAGTGAAAGGGAAGGGGTTTGTGTCCATTGGGATTGTGTACATTTGGAGTGAACGGGAAGGGGTTTGGATCCATTGTGAATGTGTGCAGTGGGAGTGACCGGGAAGACGTTTGGGTCCATTTGGAATGTGTACAGTGGGAGTGGCCGGGAAGACTTTTGGGTCTATTGTGAATGTGTACATTTGGAATGAATGGGAAGGGGTTTCATTCCACTGGGATTGTATCCGGTGGGAATAAAAGGGTAAGGGTTTTTGGGTCCGTTGTGATTGCGTACAGAGAGAGTTAATGGGGAGAGGTTTGTTTACATTGGGATTGTGTATGGTGGGATTTAACTGGAAGGGTTTTGTGTCGACTGGGATTGTGTACAGTGGAAGTGAATGGGAAGGGGTTTGTATCCATTGGGATTGTGTACAGTGGGATTTAACGGGAAGGGGTTTGGATCCATTGGGATTGTGTACAGTGTGATTTAACGGGAAGGGGTTTAGGTCCATTGGGATTGTGTACAGTTGGATTTAATGGGAACGGGTTTGGGTCCATTGGGATTGTGTACAGTAGGATTTAACGAGAAGGGGTTTGGGTTCATTGGGATTGTGTATAGTTGGAGTGAACGAGAAGGGGTTTGGTTCCATTGGCTTTGTGTATAGTGGGAGTGAACGGGAAGGGGTTTGGGTCCGTTAGGATTGTGCACTGGGAGTGAACGGGAATGGGTTTGGCACCATTGGGAATGTGCTCAGTGGTAGTGAACGGGAAGGGGTTTGGTTACATTGGGTTTGTGTGCAGTGGCATTGAATGGGAAGGGTTCTGGGAACATTGGGATTGTGTACAGTGGGAGTGAACGGGAAGAGATTTGGGTCCTTTGGGTTTGTGCACAGTCAGAGGGAACTGGAAGCACTTTGGCGCCATTGGGATTGTGTACAGTGAAAGTGTTCGGGAAAGGGTTTGTGTCCATTGAGAATGTGAACAGTGGGAGTGAACGGGAAGGGGTTTGGTTATATTGGGATTGTCTACAGTGGGATTGAATTGGAATGGCTTTGGGTCCATTGGCATTGTGTACAGTGGGAGTGAACGGGAAGGGGTTTGTGTCCATTGGGATTGTGTACAGTGGGATTTAACGGGAAGGTCTTTGGGTGCATTGGGATTGTGTTCAGTGGAATTGAACGGGAAGGGGTTTGGGTCCATTGGGAATGTTTACAGTGGGATTGAACGATAAGGGGTTTGGATCCATTGCTGCTGTGTACTGTGGGAGTGAACAGGAATGTGTTTGGGTCCATTGGGATTGTGTACAGTGGGAGTGAATGGGAAGGGGTTTGGTTCCATTCGGATTGTGTACAGTGGATTGAATGGGTTGGGGTTTGGTTCCTTTGGGATTGTGTACAGTGGAAGTGAACGTGAAGTGGTTTGTGTCCATTGGGATTGTGGACATTGGGTGGGTTCGGGTAGGGGTTTGGTTTCATTGGGAATGTGTACAGTGGGAGTGAACGGGAAGGCGTTTGGTTCCATTGGGATTGTGTACATTTGGATTGAACAGGAAGGCGTTTGGTTCCAATGGGATTGTGTACATTTGGAGTGAATGGGAAGGGGTTTGGTTCCACTGGGATTGTGTACGGTGGGAGTGAATGGGAAAAGGTTTTTGGGTCCATTGTGATTGCGTACAGAGGGAGTGAATGGGGAGGGGTTTGTTTATATTGGGATTACGTACGGTGGGAGTGAACAGCAAGGGTTTCGGGTCCATTGGGATTGTGTACAGTGCGATTTAGCGGGAAGGGGTTTGGGACCATTGTGATTCTGTATAGTGGGAGTGAACAGGAAGGGGTTTGGGTCCATTGGGACTATGTACATTGGGATTTAACGAGAAGGGTTTGGGTCCATTGGGATTGTGTATCGTGGGAGTGAACGAGAAGGGATTTGGTTCCATTGGCATTGTGTATAGTGGGAATGAACGGGAAGGGGTTTGGGTCCATTGGGAGTGTGCACAGTGGGAGTGAACAGGAAGGGGTTTGGAGCCATTGGGATTGTGTACAGTGGGAGTGAACACAAAGGGGTTTGGCTCTATTGGGATTGTCTACAGTGCGAGTGAAAGGGAAGGGGTTTGTGTGCATTGGGATTGTGTACATTGGGACTGTTCGGGTAGGGGTTTGCATTCATTGGGAATGTGTACAGTGGGAGTGAATGTGAAGGGTTTTGGCTCCATTGGGATTTTGTACAGTGGGAGAGAAAGGGAAGGGGTTTGGGTCCATTGTGATTGATTACAGTGGTAGTGAAAGGGAAGGGGTTTGTGTCCATTGGGATTGTGTACATTGGGAGTGTTCGGGTAGGGGTTTGGATTTATTGGGAAAGCGTACATTTGGAGTGAACAGGAAGGGGTTTGGGTCCATTGGGAATGTGTACAGTGGGGGTGAAGGGGAAGGGGTTTGTGATCATTGGGATTGTGTACATTTGGAGTGAACGGGAAGGGGTTTGGGTCCATTGGGAATGTGTGCAGTGGGAGTGACCAGGAAGACGTTTGGGTCCATTGGGAATGTGCACAGTGGGAGTGACCGGGAAGACGTTTGGGTCTATTGTAAATGTGTACATTTGGAGTGAATGGGAAGGGGTTTGGTTCCACTGGGATTGTGTCCGGTGGGAGTAAAAGGGAAAGGGTTTTTGGGTCCATTGTGATTGCGTACAGAGAGAGTTAATGGGGACTTGTTTGTGTACATTGGGATTTTGTACGGTGGGATTTAACTGGAAGGGTTTTGGGTCGACTGGGATTGTGTACAGTGGGAGTGAACGGGAAGGGGTTTGTATCCATTGGGATTGTGTACAGTTGGATTTAACAGGAAGGGGTTTGGGTCCATTGGGATTGTGTACAGTAGGATTTAACGAGAAGGGTTTTGGGTCCATTGGGACTGTGTATAGTTGGAGTGAACGAGAAGGGGTTTGGTTCCATTGGCTTTGTGAATAGTGGGAGTGAACGGGAAGGGGTTTGGTTCCGTTGGGATTGTGTACCGGGAGTGAACGTGAATGGATTTGGCACCATTGGGAATGTGCACAGTGGGAGTGAACGGGAAGGGGTTTGGTTACATTGGGATTGTGTACAGTGGCATTGAATGTGAAGGGTTCTGGAAACATTGGGATTGTGTACAGTGGGAGTGAACGGGAAGAGATTTGGGTCCTTTGGGTCCGAAAACATTCAGAGGCAACTGGAAGCACTTTGGCGCCATTGGGATTGTGTACAGTGAAAGTGTTCGGGAAAGGGTTTGTGTCCATTGAGAATGTGTACATTGGGAGTGAACAGGAAGGGGTTTGGTTATATTGGGATTGTGTACAGTGGGATTGAAAGGGACTGGTTTTGGGTACATTGGGATTGTGTACAGTGGGAGTGAACGGGAAGGAGTTTGGGTCCATTGGGTTTGTGCACAGTCGGAGTGAACTGGAAGGGGTTTGGGCCATTGGGATTGTGTACAGTGGGAGTGAATGGGAAAGTGTTTTTGGGTCCATTGGGTATGCGTACACAGAGAATGAATGGGAAGTGGTTTGTTTACATTGGGATTGTGTACAGTGGGAGTGAATAGGAAGGGTTTTTTTTCCATTGGAATTGTTTACAGTGGGAGTGAACGGGAAGGGTTTTCTTTCCATTGGAATTGTGTACAGTGGGATTTAACGGGAAGGGTTTTGTGTCCATTGGGATTCTGTACAGTGGGATTTAACGGGAAGGGCTTTGGGTCCATTGGAATTGTGTACAGTGGGATTGAACGGGAAGGTGTTTGGGTCCATTGGGATTGTTTACAGTGGGATTTAACGAGAAGGGGTTTGGGTCCATTGGGATTGTGTACGGTTGGACTGAACAGGAATGTGTTTTGGTCCATTGGGATTGTGTACAGTGGGAGTGAATGGGAAGGGGTTTGGGTCCATTGGGATTGTGTACAGTGGGAGTGAACGGGAAGGGTTTTGGGTCCATTGGGACTGTGAACAGTGGGAGTGAATGGGAAGGGTTTTGGGTCCATTGGGATTTTGTACAATGGGAGTGAACGGGAAGGGGTTTGGGTCCATTGTGATTGATTACAGTGGTAGTGAACGGGAATGGGTTTTGGTCCATTGGGATTGTGCACAGTGGGAGTGTTTGGGTAGGGGTTTGGATTCATTGGGAATGTGTACAGTGGGAGTGAACGGCAAGGCGTTTGGTTTCATTGGGAAAGTGTACATTTGGAATGAACGGGAAAGGGTTTGGGACCATTGGGAATGTGTACAGTGGGAGTGAACGGGAAGGGTTTGTGTCCATTGGGATTGTGTACATTTGGAGTGAACGGGAAGGGGTTTGGGTCCATTGGGAATGTTTGCAGTGGGAGTGACCGGGAAGACGTTTGGGTCCATTGGGAATGTGTACAGTGGGAGTGGCCAGGAAGACTTTTGGGTCTATTGAGAATGTGTACATTTGGAGTGAATGGGAAGGGGTGTGGTCCCACTGGGATTTTGTGCGGTGGGAATAAAAGGGAAAGGATTTTTGGGTCCATTGTGATTGCGTACAGAGATAGTTAATGGGGAGAGGTTTGTTTACATTGGGATTGTGTATGGTGGGATTTAACTGGAAGGGTTTTGGGTCGATTGGGATTGTGTACAGTGGGAGTGAACGGGAAGGGATTTGTATCCTTTGGGATTGCGTACCGTTCGATTTAACAGGAAGGGGTTTGGTTCCACTGGGATTGTGTCCGGTGGGAGTAAAAGGGAAAGGGTTTTTGTGTCCATTGTGATTCCGTACAGAGAGAGTTAATGGGGAGGGGTTTGTTTATATTGGGATTACGTACGGTGGGACTGAACAGCAAGGGTTTTGGGTACATTGGGATTGTGTACAGTGCGATTTAATGGGAAGGGCTTTGGGTCCATTGGGATTGTTTACAGTGGGATTTAACGAGAAGGGGTTTGAGTCCATTGGTATTGTGTACGGTTGGAGTGAACAGGAATGTGTTTTGGTCCATTGGGATTGTGTACAGTGGGAGTGAACGGGAAGGGGTTTGTGTCCATTGGGATTTTGTACAATGGAAGTGAATGCGAAGAGGTTTGGGTCCATTGGGACTGTGAACAGTGGGAGTGAATGGGAAGGGTTTTGGGTCCATTGGGATTTTGTACAATGGGAGTGAACGGGAAGGGGTTTGGGTCCATTGTGATTGATTACAGTGGTAGTGAACGGGAATGGGTTTTGGTCCATTGGGATTTTGCACAGTGGGAGTGACTGATAAGGTGTTTGGGTCCATTGGGATTGTGTACAGTGGGAGTGAACAGGAAGGCCTTTTGGGCCATTGGGATTGTTTACATTGGGAGTGAACAGCAAGGGGTTTGGCTCCATTGGGATTGTGTAAATTGCGAGTGAAAGGGAAGGGGTTTGTGTCCATTGGGATTGTGTACATTGGGACTGTTTGGGTAGGGGTTTGGATTTATTGGGAATGTGTACAGTGGGAGTGAACGGGAAGGCGAACGGTTTCATTGGGAAAGTGTACATTTGGAATGAACGGGAAAGGGTTTGGGTCCATTGGGATTGTGTACAGTGGGAGTGAACGGGAAGGGGTTTGGGTCCATTGGGAATGTGTACAGTGGGAGTGAACGGGAAGACGTTTGGGTCCATTGGGAATGTGTACAGTGGGAGTGACCGGGAAGACGTTTGGGTCTATTGTAAATGTGTACATTTGGAGTGAATGGGAAGGGGTTTGGTTCCACTGGGATTGTGTCCGGTGGGAGTAAAAGGGAAAGGGTTTTTGGGTCCATTGTGATTGCGTACAGAGAGAGTTAATGGGGACTTGTTTGTGTACATTGGGATTTTGTACGGTGGGATTTAACTGGAAGGGTTTTGGGTCCATTGCGAATGGTACAGTGGGAGTGAACGGAAAGGGGTTTGTATCCATTGGGATTGCGTACAGTTGGATTTAACAGGAAGGGGTTTGGGTCCATTGGGATTGTGTACAGTAGGATTTAACGAGAAGGTGTTTGGGTACATTGGGATTGTGTATAGTGGGAGTGAACGGGAAGGGTTTGGTTCCGTTGGGATTGTGTACTGGCAGTGAACGGGAATGGGTTTGGCACCATTGGGAATGTGCACAGTGGGAGTGAACGGGAAGGTGTTTGGTTACATTGGAATTGTCTACAGTGGCATTGAATGGGAAGGGTTCTGGGAACATTGGGATTGTGTACAGTGGGAGTGAACGGGAAGAGATTTGGTTCTTTTGGGTCTGAAAACATTCAGAGGCAACTGGAAGCACTTTGGCGCCATTGGGATTGTGTGCAGTGGGAGTGAACAGGAAGGGGTTTGGTTATATTGGGATTGTGTACAGTGGGATTGAAAGGGACTGGTTTTGGGTCCATTGGGATTGTGTACAGTGGGAGTGAATGGAAAGGAGTTTGGGTCCATTGGGATTGTGTACAGTGGGAGTGAACGGGAAGGGATTTGGGTCCTTTGAATTTGTGCACAGTCGGAGTGAACTGGAAGGGGTTTGGTGCCATTGGGATTGTGTGCAGTGGGAGTGAATGGGAAAGGGTTTTTGGGTCCATTGGGTTTGCGTACAGAGAGAGTGAATGGGAAGTGGTTTGTTTACATTGGGATTGTGTACAGTGGGAGTGAATAGGAAGGGTTTTTTTTCCATTGGCATTGTGTACAGTGGGAATGAACGGGAAGGGTTTTCTTTCCATTGGAATTGTGTACAGTGGGATTTAACGGGAAGGGTTTTGTGTCCATTGGGATTGTGTACAGTGGGATTTAACGGGAAGGGCTTTGGGTCCATTCGGATTGTGTACAGTGGGATTGAACGGGAAGGGGTTTTGGTCCATTGGGATTGTTTACAGTGGGATTTAACGAGAAGGGGTTTGGGTCCATTGGGATTGTGTACGGTTGGAGTGAACAGGAATGTGTTTTGGTCCATTGGGATTGTGTACAGTGGGAATGAACGGGAAGGGGTTTGGGTCCATTGGGATTGTGTACAGTGGGAGTAAACGGAAAGGGGTTTGGGTCCATTGGGACTGTGTACAGTGGGAGTGAATGGGAAGGGTTTTGGGTCCATTGGGATTTTGTATAATGGGAGTGAACGGGAAGGGGTTTGGGTCTATTGTGATTGATTACAGTGGTAGTGAACGGGAATGGGTTTTGGTCCATTGGGATTGTGCACAGTGGGATTCACTGGTAAGGTGTTTGGGTCCATTGGGATTGTGTATAGTGGGAGTGAACAGGAAGGCGTTTTGGGCCACTGGGATTGTTTACATTGGGAGTGAACAGGAAGGGGTTTGGCCCCATTGGGATTGTGTCAATTGCGAGTGAAAGGGAAGGGGTTTGTGTCCATTGGGATTGTGTACATTGGGAGTGTTCGGGTAGGGGTTTGGATCCATTGGGAATGCGTACAGTGGGAGTGAACGGGAAGGCGTTTGGTTTCATTGGGAAAGTGTACATTTGGAGTGAACGGGAAAGGGTTTGTGTCCATTGAGATTGTGTACATTTGCAGTGAACGGGAAAGGGTTTGGGTCCATTGGGTATGCTTGCAGTGGGAGTGACCGGGAAGTCGTTTGGGTCTATTGTGAATGTGTACATTTGGAGTGAATGGGAAGGGGTTAGGTTCCACTGGAATTGTGTCCGGTGGGAGTTAAAGGGAAAGGGTTTTTGGGTCCATTGTGATTGCGTGCAGAGACAGTTAAAGGGGACTGCTTTGTGTACATTGGGATTGTGTACGGTGGGATTTAACTGGAAGGGTTTTGGGTCCATTGCGAATGGTACAGTGGGAGTGAACGGGAATGGGTTTGTATCCATTGGGATTGTGTACAGTTGGATTAAACGGGAAGGGGTCTAGGTCCATTGGGATTGTGTACAGTGGGATTTAACGAGAAGGGGTTTGGGTCCATTGGGATTGTGTATAGTGGGAGTGAACGGGAAGGGGTTTGGTTCCATTGTCTTTGTGTATAGTGGGAGTGAACGGGAAGCGGTTTGGGTCCATTGGGATTGTGTACAGTGGGAGTGAAAGGGAATGGTTTTGGGTCCATTGGGATTGTGTACAGTGGGAGTGAATGGAAAGGAGTTTGGGTCCATTGGGATTGTGTACAGTGGGAGTGAACGGGAAGGGATTTGGGTCATTTGGGTTTGTGTACAGTGGGAGTGAACTGGAAGGGGTTTGGTGCCATTGGAATTGTGTACAGTGGGAGTGAATGGGAAAGGGTTTTTGGGTCCATTGGGTTTGCGTACAGAGAGACTGAATGGGAAGGGGTTTGTTTACATTGGGATTGTGTACAGTGGGAGTGAATAGGAAGGGTTTTGGTTCCATTGGCATTGTGTACAGTGGGAGTGAACGGGAAGGGTTTTCTTTCCATTGGAATTGTGTACAGTGGGATTTAACGGGAAGGGTTTTGTGTCCATTGGGATTGTGTACAGTGGGATTTAACGGGAAGGGCTTTGGGTCCATTCGGATTGTGTACAGTGGGATTGAACGGGAAGGGGTTTTGGCCCATTGGGATTGTTTACAGTGGGATTTAACGAGAAGGGGTTTGGGTCCATTGGGATTGTGTACGGTTGGAGTGAACAGGAATGTGTTTTGGTCCATTGGGATTGTGTACAGTGGGAATGAACGGGAAGGGGTTTGGGTCCATTGGGATTGTGTACAGTGGGAGTAAACGGAAAGGGGTTTGGGTCCATTGGGACTGTGTACAGTGGGAGTGAATGGGAAGGGTTTTGGGTCCATTGGGATTTTGTATAATGGGAGTGAACGGGAAGGGGTTTGGGTCTATTGTGATTGATTACAGTGGTAGTGAACGGGAATGGGTTTTGGTCCATTGGGATTGTGCACAGTGGGATTCACTGGTAAGGTGTTTGGGTCCATTGGGATTGTGTATAGTGGGAGTGAACAGGAAGGCGTTTTGGGCCACTGGGATTGTTTACATTGGGAGTGAACAGGAAGGGGTTTGGCCCCATTGGGATTGTGTCAATTGCGAGTGAAAGGGAAGGGGTTTGTGTCCATTGGGATTGTGTACATTGGGAGTGTTCGGGTAGGGGTTTGGATCCATTGGGAATGCGTACAGTGGGAGTGAACGGGAAGGCGTTTGGTTTCATTGGGAAAGTGTACATTTGGAGTGAACGGGAAAGGGTTTGTGTCCATTGAGATTGTGTACATTTGCAGTGAACGGGAACGGGTTTGGGTCCATTGGGTATGCTTGCAGTGGGAGTGACCGGGAAGTCGTTTGGGTCTATTGTGAATGTGTACATTTGGAGTGAATGGGAAGGGGTTAGGTTCCACTGGAATTGTGTCCGGTGGGAGTTAAAGGGAAAGGGTTTTTGGGTCCATTGTGATTGCATGCAGAGACAGTTAAAGGGGACTGGTTTGTGTACATTGGGATTGTGTACGGTGGGATTTAACTGGAAGGGTTTTGGGTCCATTGCGAATGGTACAGTGGGAGTGAACGGGAATGGGTTTGTATCCATTGGGATTGTGTACAGTTGGATTTAACGGGAAGGGGTCTAGGTCCATTGGGATTGTGTACAGTGGGATTTAACGAGAAGGGGTTTGGGTCCATTGGGATTGTGTATAGTGGGAGTGAACGGGAAGGGGTTTGGTTCCATTGTCTTTGTGTATAGTGGGAGTGAACGGGAAGCGGTTTGGGTCCATTGGGATTGTGTACAGTGGGAGTGAAAGGGAATGGTTTTGGGTCCATTGGGATTGTGTACAGTGGGAGTGAATGGAAAGGAGTTTGGGTCCATTGGGATTGTGTACAGTGGGAGTGAACGGGAAGGGATTTGGGTCCTTTGGGTTTGTGTACAGTGGGAGTGAACTGGAAGGGGTTTGGTGCCATTGGAATTGTGTACAGTGGGAGTGAATGGGAAAGGGTTTTTGGGTCCATTGGGTTTGCGTACAGAGAGACTGAATGGGAAGGGGTTTGTTTACATTGGGATTGTGTACAGTGGGAGTGAATAGGAAGGGTTTTGGTTCCATTGGCATTGTGTACAGTGGGAGTGAACGGGAAGGGTTTTCTTTCCATTGGAATTGTGTACAGTGGGATTTAACAGCAAGGAGTTTGTTTCCATTGGGATTGTGTACAGTGGGATTTAACGGGAATGTCTTTGGGTCCTTTGGGATTGTGTACAGTGGGATAGAACGAGAAGGGGTTTGGATCCATTGGTATTGTGTACGGTGGGAGTGAACAGGAATGTGTTTGGGTCCATTGGGATTGTGTACAGTGGGAGTGAATGGGAAGGGGTTTGGTTCCATTGGGATTGTGTACAGTAGAAGTGAATGGGTTGGGGTTTGGTTGCATTGGGATTGTGTACAGTGGAAGTGAACGTGAAGCGGTTTGTGTCCTTTGGGATTGTGTACATTGGGTGTGTTCGGGTAGGGGTTTAGTTTCATTGGGAATGTGTACAGTGGGAGTGAACGGGAAGGCGTTTGGTTCCATTGGGATTGTGTACATTTGGATTGAACAGGAAGGCGTTTGGTTCCAATGGGATTGTGTACATTCGGAGTGAATGGGAAGGGGTTTGGTTCCACTGGGATTGTGTACGGTGGGAGTGAATGGGAAAGGGTTTTTGGGTCCATTGTGATTGCGTACAGAGGGAGTGAATGGGGAGGGCTTTGGGTCCATTGGGTTTGTGCACAGTCGGAGTGAACTGGATGGGGTTTGGGTCCATTGGCTTTGTGTATAGTGGGAGTGAAGTGGAAGGGGTTTGGATCCGTTGGGATTGTGTACTGGGAGTGAATGGGAATGGGTTTGGCACCTTTGGGAATGTGCTCAGTGGTAGTGAATGGGAAGGGGTTTGGTTTCATTGGGTTTGTGTGCAGTGGCATTGAATGCGAAGGGTTCTGCGAACATTGGGATGGTGTACAGTGGGAGTGAACGGGAAGAGATTTGGGTCCTTTCGGTTTGTGCACAGTCAGAGGGAACTGGAAGCACTTTGGCGCCATTGGGATTCTGTACAGTGAAAGTGTTCGGGAAAGGGTTTGTGTCCATTGAGAATGTGAACAGTGGGAGTGAACGGGAAGGGGTTTGGTTATATAGGGATTGTGTACAGTGGGACTGAATGGGAATGGTTTTGGGTACATTGGGATTGTGTACAGTGGGAGTGAATGGAAAGGAGTTTGGGTCCATTGGGATTGTGTACAGTGGGAGTGAATGGAAAGGAGTTTGGGTCCATTGGGATTGTGTACAGTGGGAGTGAATGGAAAGGAGTTTGGGTCCATTGGGATTGTGTACAGTGGGAGTGAACGGGAAGGGGTTTGGAACCATTGGCATTGTGTACAGTGGGAGTGAATGGGAAGGGGTTTGGGTACATTGGGATTGTGTACAGTGGGAGTGAATGGGAAAGGGTTTTTGGGCCCATTGGGTTTGCGTACAGAGAGAGTGAATGGGAAGGGGTTTGTTTACATTGGGATTGTGTACAGTGGGATTGAATGGGAATGGTTTTGGGTAAATTGGGATTGTGTACAATGGGAGTGAATGGAAAGGAGTTTGGGTCCATTGGGATTGTGTACAGTGGGAGTGAACGGGAAGGGGTTTGGGTCCATTGGGATTGTGTACAGTGGGAGTGAATGGGAAGGGGTTTGTGTCCATTGGGATTGTGTACATTGGGAGTGAACGGGAACAGATTTGTGTCCTTTGGGTTTGTGCACATTCGGAGTGAATAGGAAGGGTTTTGGTTCCATTGGCATTGTGCACAATGGGAGTGAACGGGAAGGGGTTTGGTTACATTGGGATTGTGTACAGTGGGAGTGATCGGGAAGAGATTTGGGTCCTTTGGGTTTGTGCACAGTCGGAGGTAACTGGAAGGGTTTTGGTGCCATTGGGATTGTGTACAGTGGGAGTGAACGGGAATGGTTTTGGGTACATTGGGATTGTGTACAGTGGGAGTGAACGGGAAGGGGATTCGGTACATTGGGATTGTGTACAGTGGGAGTGAACGGGAAGGGGTTTGTGTCCCTTGGGAATGTGTACAGTGGGGGTGAAGGGGAAGGGGTTTGTGTCCGTTGGGAATGTGTACATTTGGAGTGAAAGGGAAGGGGTTTGGGTCCATTGGGAATGTGTGCAGTGTGAGAGTCCGGGAAGACGTTTGGGTCCATTGGGGATGTTTACATTTGGAGTGAATGGTAAGGGGTTTGGTTCCACTGGGATTGTGTCCGGTGGGAGTAAAAGGGAAAGGGTTTTTGGGTCCATTGTGATTGCGTACAGAGAGAGTTAATGGGGAGAGGTTTGGTTACATTGGGATTGTGTATGGTGGGATTTCACTGGAAGGGTTTGGGTCGATTGGGATTGTGTACAGTGGGAGTGAACGGGAAGGGGTTTGTATCCAATGGTATTATGTACAGTGGGATTTAACGGGAAGCGGTTTGGCTCCTTTTGGATTGTGTACAGTGTGATTTAATGGGAAGGGGTTTAGGTCCATTGGGATTGTGTGCAGTTGGATTTAACGGGAACGGGTTTGGGTCCATTGGGATTGTGTACAGTAGGATTTAACGAGAAGGGGTTTGGGTCCATTGGGATTATGTATAGTTGTAGTGAACGAGAAGGGTTTTGGTTCCATTGGCTTTGTGTATAGTGGGAGAGAAGGGGAAGGGGTTTGGGTCCGTTGGGATTGTGTACTGGGAGTGAACGGGAATGGGTTTGGCACCATTGGGAATGTGCTCAGTGGTAGTGAATGGGAAGGGGTTTAGTTACATTGGGTTTGTGTGCAGTGGCATTGAGTGGGAAGGGTTCTGGGAACATTGGGATTGTGTACAGTGGGATTTAACGGGAATGTCTTTGGGTCCTTTGGGATTGTGTACAGTGGGATAGAACGAGAAGGGGTTTGGATCCATTGGTATTGTGTACGGTGGGAGTGAACAGGAATGTGTTTGGGTCCATTGGGATTGTGTAAAGTGGGAGTGAATGGGAAGGGGTTTGGTTCCATTGGGATTGTGTACAGTGGGAGTGAATGGGTTGGGGTTTGGTTGCATTGGGATTGTGTACAGTGGAAGTGAACGTGAAGCGGTTTGTGTCCTTTGGGATTGTGTACATTGGGTGTGTTCGGGTAGGGGTTTAGTTTCATTGGGAATGTGTACAGTGGGAGTGAACGGGAAGGGGTTTGGTTCCATTGGGATTGTGTACATTTGGATTGAACAGGAAGGCGTTTGGTTCCAATGGGATTGTGTACGGTGGGAGTGAATGGGAAAAGGTTTTTGGGTCCATTGTGATTGCGTACAGAGGGAGTGAATGGGGAGGGGTTTGTTTATATTGGGATTACGTACGGTGGGACTGAACAGCAAGGGTTTTGGGTCCATTGGGATTGTGTACAGTGGGAGTGAACTGGAAGGGATTTGGGTCCATTGGGTTTGTGCACAGTCGGAGTGAACTGGAAGGGGTTTGGGTCCATTGGCTTTGTGTATAGTGGGAGTGAAGGGGAAGGGGTTTGGGTCCGTTAGGATTGTGTACTGGGAGTGAACGGGAATGGGTTTGGCACCATTGGGAATGTGCTCAGTGGTAGTGAACGGGAAGGGGTTTGGTTACATTGGGTTTGTGTGCAGTGGCATTGAATGGGAAGGGTTCTGGGAACATTGGGATTGTGTACAGTGGGAGTGAACGGGAAGAGATTTGGGTCCATTGGGTTTGTGCACAGTCAGAGGGAACTGGAAGCACTTTGGCACCATTGGGATTCTGTACAGTGAAAGTGTTCGGGAAAGGGTTTGTGTCCATTGAGAATGTGAACTGTGGGAGTGAACGGGAAGGGGTTTGGTTATATAGGGATTGTGTACAGTGGGACTGAATGGGAATGGTTTTGGGTACATTGGGATTGTGTACAGTGGGAGTGAACGGGAAGGTGTTTCGTTATATAGGGATTGTGTACAGTGGGACTGAATGGGAATGGTTTTGGGTACATTGGGATTGTGTACAGTGGGATTGAATGGGAATGGTTTTGGGTAAATTGGGATTGTGTACAATGGGAGTGAATGGAAAGGAGTTTGGGTCCATTGGGATTGTGGACAGTGGGAGTGAACGGGAACAGATTTGTGTCCTTTGGGTTTGTGTACAGTGGGAGTGAATAGGAAGGGTTTTGCTTCCATTGGCATTGTGCACAATGGGAGTGAACTGGAAGGGGTTTGGTTACATTGGGATTGTGTACAGTGGGATTGAATAGCAAGGGTTCTGGGTACATTGGGATTGTGTACAGTGGGAGTGATCGGGAAGAGATTTGGGTCCTTTGGGTTTGTGCACAGTCGGAGGTAACTGGAAGGGTTTTGGTCCCATTGGGATTGTGTACAGTGGGAGTGGACGGGAAGGGGTTTTGGTCCATTGGTATTGTGTACAGTGGGAGTGAACGGGAAGGGGTTTGGGTACATTGGGATTGTGTACAGTGGGAGTGAATGGAAAGGAGTTTGGGTACATTGGGATTGTGTACAGTGCGAGTGAACGGGAAGGGATTTGTGTCCTTTGGGTTTGTGCAGATTCGGAGTGAACTGGAAGGGGGTTGGTGCCATTGGAATTGTGTACAGTGGGTGTGCATGGGAAAGGGTTTTTGGGTCCATTGGGTTTGCGTACAGTGCAAGTGAACGTGAAGTGGTTTGTGTCCATTGGGATTGTGGACATTGGGTGTGTTCGGGTAGGGGTTTGGTTTCATTGGTAATGTGTACAGTGGGAGTGAACGGGAAGGCATTTGGTTCCATTGGGATTGTGTACATTTGGATTGAACAGGAAGGCGTTTGGTTCCAATGGGATTGTGTACATTTGGATTGAACAGGAAGGCCTTTGGTTCCAATGGGATTGTGTACATTTGGAGTGAATGGGAAGGGGTTTGGTTCCACTGGGACTGTGTACGGTGGGAGTGAATGGGAAAGGGTTTTTTTGGTCCATTGTGATTGCGCACAGAGGGAGTGAATGGGGAGGTGTTTGTTTATATTGGGATTGCGTACGGTGGGAGTGAAGAGCAAGGGTTTTGGCTCCATTGGGATTGTGTACAGTGCGAATTAACGGGAAGGGGTTTGGGTCCATTGGTATTGTGTATAGTGGGAGTGAACGAGAAGGCGTTTGGTTCCATTGGCATTGTGTATAGTGGGAATGAATGGGAAGGGGTTTGGGTCCATTGGGAGTGTGCACAGTGGGAGTGAACAGGAAGGGATTTGGGGCCATTGGGATTGTGTACAGTGGGAGTGAACAGGAAGGGGTTTGGCTCCATTGGGATTGTGTACAGTGCGAGTGAAAGGGAAGGGGTTTGTGTGCATTGCGATTGTTTACATTGGGACTGTTTGGGTAGGGGTTTGGATTCATTGGGAATGTGTACAGTGGGAGTGAATGTGAAGGGTTTTGGGTCCATTGGGATTTTGTACAGTGGGAGTGAACGGGAAGGGGTTTGGGTCCATTGTGATTGATTACAGTGGTAGTGAACGGGAATGGGTTTTGGTCCATTGGGATTGTGCACAGTGGGAGTGACCGGTAAGGTGTTTGGGTCCATTGGGATTGTGTACAGTGGGAGTGAAAAGGAAGGGGTTTGTCGCCATTGGGATTGTGTACAGTGCGAGTGAAAGGGAAGGGGTTTGTCTCCATTGGGATTGCGTACATTGGGTGTGTTTGGGTAGGGGTTTGGATTCATTGGGAATGTGTACAGAGGGAGTGAACGGGAAGGCATTTGGTTTCATTGGGAAAGTGTACATTTGGAGTGAACGGGAAGCGGTTTGGGTCCATTGGGAATGTGTACAGTGGGGGTGAAGGGGAAGGGGTTTGTGTCCGTTGGGAATGTGTACATTTGGAGTGAAAGGGAAGGGGTTTGGGTCCATTGGGAATGTGTGCAGTGTGAGAGTCCGGGAAGACGTTTGGGTCCATTGGGGATGTGTACAGTGGGATTGACCGGGAAGACTTTTGGGTCAATTGTGAATGTTTACATTTGGAGTGAATGGTAAGGGGTTTGGTTCCACTGGGATTGTGTCCGGTGGGAGTAAAAGGGAAAGGGTTTTTGGGTCCATTGTGATTGCGTACAGAGAGAGTTAATGGGGAGAGGTTTGGTTACATTGGGATTGTGTATGGTGGGATTTAACTGGAAGGGTTTGGGTCGATTGGGATTGTGTACAGTGGGAGTGAACGGGAAGGGGTTTGTATCCATTGGTATTATGTACAGTGGGATTTAACGGGAAGGGGTTTGGCTCCTTTTGGATTGTGTACAGTGTGATTTAATGGGAAGGGGTTTAGGTCCATTGGGATTGTGTGCAGTTGGATTTAACGGGAACGGGTTTGGGTCCATTGGGATTGTGTACAGTAGGATTTAACGAGAAGGGGTTTGGGTCCATTGGGATTATGTATAGTTGGAGTGAACGAGAAGGGTTTTGGTTCCATTGGCTTTGTGTATAGTGGGAGAGAAGGGGAAGGGGTTTGGGTCCGTTGGGATTGTGTACTGGGAGTGAACGGGAATGGGTTTGGCACCATTGGGAATGTGCTCAGTGGTAGTGAATGGGAAAGGGTTTAGTTACATTGGGTTTGCGTGCAGTGGCATTGAATGGGAAGGGTTCTGGGAACATTGGGATTGTGTACAGTGGGAGTGAACGGGAAGAGATTTGGGTCCTTTGGGTTTGTGCACAGTCAGAGGGAACTGGAAGCACTTTGGCGCCATTGGGATTGTGTACAGTGAAAGTGTTCGGGAAAGGGTTTGTGTCCATTGAGAATGTGAACAGTGGGAGTGAACGGGAAGGGGTTTGGTTATATTGGGATTGTGTACAGTGGGACTGAATGGGAATGGTTTTGGGTACATTGGGATTGTGTACAGTGGGAGTGAATGGAAAGGAGTTTGGGTCCATTGGGATTGTGTACAGTGGGAGTGAACGGGAAGGGGTTTGGGTCCATTGGGATTGTGTACAGTGGGAGTGAACGGGAAGGGGTTTGGGATTGGGATTGTGTACAGTGGGAGTGAACGGGAAGGGGTTTGGGTCCATTGGGATTGTGTACAGTGGGAGTGAACTGGAAGGGGTTTGGTGCCATTGGGATTTTGTACAGTGGGAGTGAACGGGAAGGGGTTTGGGGCCATTGGTATTGTGCACAGTGGGAGTGAACGGGAAGGGGTTTGGGTCCATTGGGATTGTGTACAGTGGGAGTGAAGTGGAAGGGGTTTGGTGCCATTGGGATTGTGTACAGTGGGAGTGAATGGGAAAGGGTTTTTGGGCCCATTGGGTTTGCGTACAGAGAGAGTGAATGGGAAGGGGTTTGTTTACATTGGGATTGTGTACAGTGGGATTGAATGGGAATGGTTCTGGGTACATTGGGATTGTGTACAGTGGGAGTGATCGGGAAGAGATTTGTGCCCTTTGGGTTTGTGCACAGTCGGAGGTAACTGGGAGGGTTTGTGTCCATTGGGAGTGTGTACAGTGGGAGTGGACGGGAAGGGCTTTGGTTACATTGGGATTGTGTACAGTGGGATTGAATGGGAATGGTTTTGGGTACATTGGGATTGTGTACAGTGGGAGTGAATGGAAAGGAGTTTGGGTCCATTGGGATTGTGTACAGTGGGAGTGAATGGAAAGGAGTTTGGGTCCATTGGGATTGTGTACGGTGGGAGTGAACGGGAAGGGATTTGTGTCCTTTGGGTTTGTGCAGATTCGGAGTGAACGGGAAGGGGTTTGGTGCCATTGGGATTGTGTACAGTGGGAGTGAAAGGGAAAGGGTTTTTGGGTCCTTTGGGTATGCGTACAGAGAGAGTTAATGGGGAGAGGTTTGGTTACATTGGGATTGTGTATGGTGGGATTTAACTGGAAGGGTTTGGGTCGATTGGGATTGTGTACAGTGGGAGTGAACGGGAAGGGGTTTGTATCCATTGGTATTATGTACAGTGGGATTTAACGGGAAGGGGTTTGGCTCCTTTTGGATTGTGTACAGTGTGATTTAATGGGAAGGGGTTTAGGTCCATTGGGATTGTGTGCAGTTGGATTTAACGGGAACGGGTTTGGGTCCATTGGGATTGTGTACAGTAGGATTTAACGAGAAGGGGTTTGGGTCCATTGGGATTATGTATAGTTGGAGTGAACGAGAAGGGTTTTGGTTCCATTGGCTTTGTGTATAGTGGGAGAGAAGGGGAAGGGGTTTGGGTCCGTTGGGATTGTGTACTGGGAGTGAACGGGAATGGGTTTGGCACCATTGGGAATGTGCTCAGTGGTAGTGAATGGGAAGGGGTTTAGTTACATTGGGTTTGCGTGCAGTGGCATTGAATGGGAAGGGTTCTGGGAACATTGGGATTGTGTACAGTGGGAGTGAACGGGAAGAGATTTGGGTCCTTTGGGTTTGTGCACAGTCAGAGGGAACTGGAAGCACTTTGGCGCCATTGGGATTGTGTACAGTGAAAGTGTTCGGGAAAGGGTTTGTGTCCATTGAGAATGTGAACAGTGGGAGTGAACGGGAAGGGGTTTGGTTATATTGGGATTGTGTACAGTGGGACTGAATGGGAATGGTTTTGGGTACATTGGGATTGTGTACAGTGGGAGTGAATGGAAAGGAGTTTGGGTCCATTGGGATTGTGTACAGTGGGAGTGAACGGGAAGGGGTTTGGGTCCATTGGGATTGTGTACAGTGGGAGTGAACGGGAAGGGGTTTGGGATTGGGATTGTGTACAGTGGGAGTGAACGGGAAGGGGTTTGGGTCCATTGGGATTGTGTACAGTGGGAGTGAACTGGAAGGGGTTTGGTGCCATTGGGATTGTGTACAGTGGGAGTGAACGGGAAGGGGTTTGGGGCCATTGGTATTGTGCACAGTGGGAGTGAACGGGAAGGGGTTTGGGTCCATTGGGATTGTGTACAGTGGGAGTGAAGTGGAAGGGGTTTGGTGCCATTGGGATTGTGTACAGTGGGAGTGAATGGGAAAGGGTTTTTGGGCCCATTGGGTTTGCGTACAGAGAGAGTGAATGGGAAGGGGTTTGTTTACATTGGGATTGTGTACAGTGGGATTGAATGGGAATGGTTCTGGGTACATTGGGATTGTGTACAGTGGGAGTGATCGGGAAGAGATTTGTGCCCTTTGGGTTTGTGCACAGTCGGAGGTAACTGGGAGGGTTTGTGTCCATTGGGAGTGTGTACAGTGGGAGTGGACGGGAAGGGCTTTGGTTACATTGGGATTGTGTACAGTGGGATTGAATGGGAATGGTTTTGGGTACATTGGGATTGTGTACAGTGGGAGTGAATGGAAAGGAGTTTGGGTCCATTGGGATTGTGTACAGTGGGAGTGAATGGAAAGGAGTTTGGGTCCATTGGGATTGTGTACGGTGGGAGTGAACGGGAAGGGATTTGTGTCCTTTGGGTTTGTGCAGATTCGGAGTGAACGGGAAGGGGTTTGGTGCCATTGGGATTGTGTACAGTGGGAGTGAAAGGGAAAGGATTTTTGGGTCCATTGGGTATGCGTACAGTGCAAGTGAACGTGAAGTGGTTTGTGTCGATTGGGATTGTGGACATTGGGTGTGTTCGGGTAGGGGTTTGGTTTCATTGGTAATGTGTACAGTGGGAGTGAACGGGAGGGCATTTGGTTCCATTGGGATTGTGTACATTTGGATTGAACAGGAAGGCGTTTGGTTCCAATGGGATTGTGTACATTTGGAGTGAATGGGAAGGGGTTTGGTTCCACTGGGATTGTGTACGGTGGGAGTGAATGGGAAAGGGTTTTTGGGTCCATTGTGATTGCGTACAGAGGGAGTGAATGGGGAGGGGTTTGTTTATATTGGGATTGCGTACATTGGGTGTGTTTGGGTAGGGGTTTGGATTCATTGGGAATGTGTACAGAGGGAGTGAACGGGAAGGCATTTGGTTTCATTGGGAAAGTGTACATTTGGAGTGAACGGGAAGCGGTTTGGGTCCATTGGGAATGTGTACAGTGGGGGTGAAGGGGAAGGGGTTTGTGTCCGTTGGGAATGTGTACATTTGGAGTGAAAGGGAAGGGGTTTGGGTCCATTGGGAATGTGTGCAGTGTGAGAGTCCGGGAAGACGTTTGGGTCCATTGGGGATGTGTACAGTGGGATTGACCGGGAAGACTTTTGGGTCAATTGTGAATGTTTACATTTGGAGTGAATGGTAAGGGGTTTGGTTCCACTGGGATTGTGTCCGGTGGGAGTAAAAGGGAAAGGGTTTTTGGGTCCATTGTGATTGCGTACAGAGAGAGTTAATGGGGAGAGGTTTGGTTACATTGGGATTGTGTATGGTGGGATTTAACTGGAAGGGTTTGGGTCGATTGGGATTGTGTACAGTGGGAGTGAACGGGAAGGGGTTTGTATCCATTGGTATTATGTACAGTGGGATTTAACGGGAAGGGGTTTGGCTCCTTTTGGATTGTGTACAGTGTGATTTAATGGGAAGGGGTTTAGGTCCATTGGGATTGTGTGCAGTTGGATTTAACGGGAACGGGTTTGGGTCCATTGGGATTGTGTACAGTAGGATTTAACGAGAAGGGGTTTGGGTCCTTTGGGATTATGTATAGTTGGAGTGAACGAGAAGGGTTTTGGTTCCATTGGCTTTGTGTATAGTGGGAGAGAAGGGGAAGGGGTTTGGGTCCGTTGGGATTGTGTACTGGGAGTGAACGGGAATGGGTTTGGCACCATTGGGAATGTGCTCAGTGGTAGTGAATGGGAAGGGGTTTAGTTACATTGGGTTTGCGTGCAGTGGCATTGAATGGGAAGGGTTCTGGGAACATTGGGATTGTGTACAGTGGGAGTGAACGGGAAGAGATTTGGGTCCTTTGGGTTTGTGCACAGTCAGAGGGAACTGGAAGCACTTTGGCGCCATTGGGATTGTGTACAGTGAAAGTGTTCGGGAAAGGGTTTGTGTCCATTGAGAATGTGAACAGTGGGAGTGAACGGGAAGGGGTTTGGTTATATTGGGATTGTGTACAGTGGGACTGAATGGGAATGGTTTTGGGTACATTGGGATTGTGTACAGTGGGAGTGAATGGAAAGGAGTTTGGGTCCATTGGGATTGTGTACAGTGGGAGTGAACGGGAAGGGGTTTGGGTCCATTGGGATTGTGTACAGTGGGAGTGAACGGGAAGGGGTTTGGGTCCATTGGGATTGTGTACAGTGGGAGTGAACGGGAAGGGGTTTGGGATTGGGATTGTGTACAGTGGGAGTGAACGGGAAGGGGTTTGGGTCCATTGGGATTGTGTACAGTGGGAGTGAACTGGAAGGGGTTTGGTGCCATTGGGATTTTGTACAGTGGGAGTGAACGGGAAGGGGTTTGGGGCCATTGGTATTGTGCACAGTGGGAGTGAACGGGAAGGGGTTTGGGTCCATTGGGATTGTGTACAGTGGGAGTGAAGTGGAAGGGGTTTGGTGCCATTGGGATTGTGTACAGTGGGAGTGAATGGGAAAGGGTTTTTGGGCCCATTGGGTTTGCGTACAGAGAGAGTGAATGGGAAGGGGTTTGTTTACATTGGGATTGTGTACAGTGGGATTGAATGGGAATGGTTCTGGGTACATTGGGATTGTGTACAGTGGGAGTGATCGGGAAGAGATTTGTGCCCTTTGGGTTTGTGCACAGTCGGAGGTAACTGGGAGGGTTTGTGTCCATTGGGAGTGTGTACAGTGGGAGTGGACGGGAAGGGCTTTGGTTACATTGGGATTGTGTACAGTGGGATTGAATGGGAATGGTTTTGGGTACATTGGGATTGTGTACAGTGGGAGTGAATGGAAAGGAGTTTGGGTCCATTGGGATTGTGTACAGTGGGAGTGAATGGAAAGGAGTTTGGGTCCATTGGGATTGTGTACGGTGGGAGTGAACGGGAAGGGATTTGTGTCCTTTGGGTTTGTGCAGATTCGGAGTGAACGGGAAGGGGTTTGGTGCCATTGGGATTGTGTACAGTGGGAGTGAAAGGGAAAGGGTTTTTGGGTCCATTGGGTTTGCGTACAGTGCAAGTGAACGTGAAGTGGTTTGTGTCGATTGGGATTGTGGACATTGGGTGTGTTTGGGTAGGGGTTTGGTTTCATTGGTAGTGTGTACAGTGGGAGTGAACGGGAGGGCATTTGGTTCCATTGGGATTGTGTACATTTGGATTGAACAGGAAGGCGTTTGGTTCCAATGGGATTGTGTACATTTGGAGTGAATGGGAAGGGGTTTGGTTCCACTGGGATTGTGTACGGTGGGAGTGAATGGGAAAGGGTTTTTGGGTCCATTGTGATTGCGTACAGAGGGAGTGAATGGGGAGGGGTTTGTTTATATTGGGATTGCGTACGGTGGGAGTGAACAGCAAGGGTTTTGGCTCCATTGGGATTGTGTACAGTGCGAATTAACGGGAACGGGTTTGGGACCATTGGGATTGTGTACAGTGGGATTTAACGGGAAGGGGTTTGGGTCCATTGTGATTCTGTATAGTGGGAGTGAACAGGAAGGGGTTTGGATCCATTGGGATTGTCTACACTGGGATTTAACGAGAAGAGTTTGGGTCCATTGGGATTGTGTATAGTGGGAGTGAACGAGAAGGCGTTTGGTTCCATTGGCATTGTGTATAGTGGGAATGAACGGGAAGGGCTTTGGGTCCATTGGGAGTGTGCACAGTGGGAGTGAACGGGAAGGGGTTTGGGGCCATTGGGATTGTGTACAGTGGGAGTGAACAAGAAGGGGTTTGGCTCCATTGGGATTGTGTACAGTGCGAGTGAAAGGGAAGGGGTTTGTGTTCATTGGGATTGTGTACATTGGGACTGTTTGGGTAGGGATTTGGATTCATTGGGAATGTGTACAGTGGGAGTGAATGTGAAGGGTTTTGGGTCCATTGGGATTTTGTACAGTGGGAGTGAACGGGAAGGGGTTTGGGTCCATTGTGATTGATTACAGTGGTAGTGAACGGTAATGGGTTTTGGTCCATTGGGATTGTGCACAGTGGCAGTGAACGGGAAGGGTTTTCTTTCCATTGGAATTGTGTACAGTGGGATTTAACGGGAAGGGGTTTGTGTCCATTGGGATTGTGTACAGTGGGATTTAACGGGAAGGTCTTTGGGTCCATTGGGATTGTGTACAGTGGGATTGAAGGGGAAGGGGTTTGTGTCCATTCGGAATGTTTACAGTGGGATTGAACGAGAAGGGGTTTGGATCCACTGGTACTGTGTACGGTGGGCGTGAACAGGAATGTGTTTGGGTCCATTGGGATTGTGTACAGTGGGAGTGAATGGGAAGGGGTTTGGTTCCATTGGGATTGTGTACAGTGGAAATGAATAGGTTGGAGTTTGGTTCCATTGGGATTGTTTACAGTGCAAGTGAACGTGAAGTGGTTTGTGTCCATTGGGATTGTGGACATTGAGTGTATTTGGGTAGGGGTTTGGTTTCATTGGGAATGTGTACAGTGGGAGTGAACGGGAAGGCGTTTGGTTCCATTGGGATTGTGTACATTTGGATTGAACAGGAAGGCGTTTGGTTCCAATGGGATTGTGTACATTTGGAGTGAATGGGAAGGGGTTTGGTTCCACTGGGATTGTGTACGGTGGGAGTGAATGGGAAAGGGTTTTTGGGTCCATTGTGATTGCGTACAGAGGGACTGAATGGGGAGGGGTTTGTTTATTTTGGGATTACGTATGGTGGGAGTGAACAGCAAGAGTTTTGGGTCCATTGGGATTGTGTACAGTGCGATTCAACGGGAAGGGGTTTGGGACCATTGGGATTGTGTACAGTGGGATTCAACGGGAAGGGGTATGGGTCCATTGTGATTCTGTATAGTGGGAGTGAACAGGAAGGGGTTTGGGTCCATTGGGATTATGTACACTGGGATTTATCGAGAAGGGTTTGGGTCCATTGGGATTGTGTACAAGTGGGAGTGAACGAGAAGGGGTTTGGTTCCATTGGCATTGTGTATAGTGGGGTTGAACGGGAAGGGGTTTGGGTCCATTGGGAGCGTGCACAGTGGGAGTGAACAGGAAGGGCTTGGCTCCATTGGGATTGTGTACAGTTGGAGTGAACTGGAAGGGGTTTGGTGCCATTGGGATTGTGTACAGTGGGAGTGAACGGGAAGGGGTTTGGGGCCATTGGTATTGTGCACAGTGGGAGTGAACGGGAAGGGGTTTGGGTCCATTGGGATTGTGTACAGTGGGAGTGAAGTGGAAGGGGTTTGGTGCCATTGGGATTGTGTACAGTGGGAGTGAATGGGAAAGGGTTTTTGGGCCCATTGGGTTTGCGTACAGAGAGAGTGAATGGGAAGGGGTTTGTTTACATTGGGATTGTGTACAGTGGGATTGAATGGGAATGGTTCTGGGTACATTGGGATTGTGTACAGTGGGAGTGATCGGGAAGAGATTTGTGCCCTTTGGGTTTGTGCACAGTCGGAGGTAACTGGGAGGGTTTGTGTCCATTGGGAGTGTGTACAGTGGGAGTGGACGGGAAGGGCTTTGGTTACATTGGGATTGTGTACAGTGGGATTGAATGGGAATGGTTTTGGGTACATTGGGATTGTGTACAGTGGGAGTGAATGGAAAGGAGTTTGGGTCCATTGGGATTGTGTACAGTGGGAGTGAATGGAAAGGAGTTTGGGTCCATTGGGATTGTGTACGGTGGGAGTGAACGGGAAGGGATTTGTGTCCTTTGGGTTTGTGCAGATTCGGAGTGAACGGGAAGGGGTTTGGTGCCATTGGGATTGTGTACAGTGGGAGTGAAAGGGAAAGGATTTTTGGGTCCATTGGGTATGCGTACAGTGCAAGTGAACGTGAAGTGGTTTGTGTCGATTGGGATTGTGGACATTGGGTGTGTTCGGGTAGGGGTTTGGTTTCATTGGTAATGTGTACAGTGGGAGTGAACGGGAGGGCATTTGGTTCCATTGGGATTGTGTACATTTGGATTGAACAGGAAGGCGTTTGGTTCCAATGGGATTGTGTACATTTGGAGTGAATGGGAAGGGGTTTGGTTCCACTGGGATTGTGTACGGTGGGAGTGAATGGGAAAGGGTTTTTGGGTCCATTGTGATTGCGTACAGAGGGAGTGAATGGGGAGGGGTTTGTTTATATTGGGATTGCGTACATTGGGTGTGTTTGGGTAGGGGTTTGGATTCATTGGGAATGTGTACAGAGGGAGTGAACGGGAAGGCATTTGGTTTCATTGGGAAAGTGTACATTTGGAGTGAACGGGAAGCGGTTTGGGTCCATTGGGAATGTGTACAGTGGGGGTGAAGGGGAAGGGGTTTGTGTCCGTTGGGAATGTGTACATTTGGAGTGAAAGGGAAGGGGTTTGGGTCCATTGGGAATGTGTGCAGTGTGAGAGTCCGGGAAGACGTTTGGGTCCATTGGGGATGTGTACAGTGGGATTGACCGGGAAGACTTTTGGGTCAATTGTGAATGTTTACATTTGGAGTGAATGGTAAGGGGTTTGGTTCCACTGGGATTGTGTCCGGTGGGAGTAAAAGGGAAAGGGTTTTTGGGTCCATTGTGATTGCGTACAGAGAGAGTTAATGGGGAGAGGTTTGGTTACATTGGGATTGTGTATGGTGGGATTTAACTGGAAGGGTTTGGGTCGATTGGGATTGTGTACAGTGGGAGTGAACGGGAAGGGGTTTGTATCCATTGGTATTATGTACAGTGGGATTTAACGGGAAGGGGTTTGGCTCCTTTTGGATTGTGTACAGTGTGATTTAATGGGAAGGGGTTTAGGTCCATTGGGATTGTGTGCAGTTGGATTTAACGGGAACGGGTTTGGGTCCATTGGGATTGTGTACAGTAGGATTTAACGAGAAGGGGTTTGGGTCCTTTGGGATTATGTATAGTTGGAGTGAACGAGAAGGGTTTTGGTTCCATTGGCTTTGTGTATAGTGGGAGAGAAGGGGAAGGGGTTTGGGTCCGTTGGGATTGTGTACTGGGAGTGAACGGGAATGGGTTTGGCACCATTGGGAATGTGCTCAGTGGTAGTGAATGGGAAGGGGTTTAGTTACATTGGGTTTGCGTGCAGTGGCATTGAATGGGAAGGGTTCTGGGAACATTGGGATTGTGTACAGTGGGAGTGAACGGGAAGAGATTTGGGTCCTTTGGGTTTGTGCACAGTCAGAGGGAACTGGAAGCACTTTGGCGCCATTGGGATTGTGTACAGTGAAAGTGTTCGGGAAAGGGTTTGTGTCCATTGAGAATGTGAACAGTGGGAGTGAACGGGAAGGGGTTTGGTTATATTGGGATTGTGTACAGTGGGACTGAATGGGAATGGTTTTGGGTACATTGGGATTGTGTACAGTGGGAGTGAATGGAAAGGAGTTTGGGTCCATTGGGATTGTGTACAGTGGGAGTGAACGGGAAGGGGTTTGGGTCCATTGGGATTGTGTACAGTGGGAGTGAACGGGAAGGGGTTTGGGTCCATTGGGATTGTGTACAGTGGGAGTGAACGGGAAGGGGTTTGGGATTGGGATTGTGTACAGTGGGAGTGAACGGGAAGGGGTTTGGGTCCATTGGGATTGTGTACAGTGGGAGTGAACTGGAAGGGGTTTGGTGCCATTGGGATTTTGTACAGTGGGAGTGAACGGGAAGGGGTTTGGGGCCATTGGTATTGTGCACAGTGGGAGTGAACGGGAAGGGGTTTGGGTCCATTGGGATTGTGTACAGTGGGAGTGAAGTGGAAGGGGTTTGGTGCCATTGGGATTGTGTACAGTGGGAGTGAATGGGAAAGGGTTTTTGGGCCCATTGGGTTTGCGTACAGAGAGAGTGAATGGGAAGGGGTTTGTTTACATTGGGATTGTGTACAGTGGGATTGAATGGGAATGGTTCTGGGTACATTGGGATTGTGTACAGTGGGAGTGATCGGGAAGAGATTTGTGCCCTTTGGGTTTGTGCACAGTCGGAGGTAACTGGGAGGGTTTGTGTCCATTGGGAGTGTGTACAGTGGGAGTGGACGGGAAGGGCTTTGGTTACATTGGGATTGTGTACAGTGGGATTGAATGGGAATGGTTTTGGGTACATTGGGATTGTGTACAGTGGGAGTGAATGGAAAGGAGTTTGGGTCCATTGGGATTGTGTACAGTGGGAGTGAATGGAAAGGAGTTTGGGTCCATTGGGATTGTGTACGGTGGGAGTGAACGGGAAGGGATTTGTGTCCTTTGGGTTTGTGCAGATTCGGAGTGAACGGGAAGGGGTTTGGTGCCATTGGGATTGTGTACAGTGGGAGTGAAAGGGAAAGGGTTTTTGGGTCCATTGGGTTTGCGTACAGTGCAAGTGAACGTGAAGTGGTTTGTGTCGATTGGGATTGTGGACATTGGGTGTGTTTGGGTAGGGGTTTGGTTTCATTGGTAGTGTGTACAGTGGGAGTGAACGGGAGGGCATTTGGTTCCATTGGGATTGTGTACATTTGGATTGAACAGGAAGGCGTTTGGTTCCAATGGGATTGTGTACATTTGGAGTGAATGGGAAGGGGTTTGGTTCCACTGGGATTGTGTACGGTGGGAGTGAATGGGAAAGGGTTTTTGGGTCCATTGTGATTGCGTACAGAGGGAGTGAATGGGGAGGGGTTTGTTTATATTGGGATTGCGTACGGTGGGAGTGAACAGCAAGGGTTTTGGCTCCATTGGGATTGTGTACAGTGCGAATTAACGGGAACGGGTTTGGGACCATTGGGATTGTGTACAGTGGGATTTAACGGGAAGGGGTTTGGGTCCATTGTGATTCTGTATAGTGGGAGTGAACAGGAAGGGGTTTGGATCCATTGGGATTGTCTACACTGGGATTTAACGAGAAGAGTTTGGGTCCATTGGGATTGTGTATAGTGGGAGTGAACGAGAAGGCGTTTGGTTCCATTGGCATTGTGTATAGTGGGAATGAACGGGAAGGGCTTTGGGTCCATTGGGAGTGTGCACAGTGGGAGTGAACGGGAAGGGGTTTGGGGCCATTGGGATTGTGTACAGTGGGAGTGAACAAGAAGGGGTTTGGCTCCATTGGGATTGTGTACAGTGCGAGTGAAAGGGAAGGGGTTTGTGTTCATTGGGATTGTGTACATTGGGACTGTTTGGGTAGGGATTTGGATTCATTGGGAATGTGTACAGTGGGAGTGAATGTGAAGGGTTTTGGGTCCATTGGGATTTTGTACAGTGGGAGTGAACGGGAAGGGGTTTGGGTCCATTGTGATTGATTACAGTGGTAGTGAACGGTAATGGGTTTTGGTCCATTGGGATTGTGCACAGTGGCAGTGAACGGGAAGGGTTTTCTTTCCATTGGAATTGTGTACAGTGGGATTTAACGGGAAGGGGTTTGTGTCCATTGGGATTGTGTACAGTGGGATTTAACGGGAAGGTCTTTGGGTCCATTGGGATTGTGTACAGTGGGATTGAAGGGGAAGGGGTTTGTGTCCATTCGGAATGTTTACAGTGGGATTGAACGAGAAGGGGTTTGGATCCACTGGTACTGTGTACGGTGGGCGTGAACAGGAATGTGTTTGGGTCCATTGGGATTGTGTACAGTGGGAGTGAATGGGAAGGGGTTTGGTTCCATTGGGATTGTGTACAGTGGAAATGAATAGGTTGGAGTTTGGTTCCATTGGGATTGTTTACAGTGCAAGTGAACGTGAAGTGGTTTGTGTCCATTGGGATTGTGGACATTGAGTGTATTTGGGTAGGGGTTTGGTTTCATTGGGAATGTGTACAGTGGGAGTGAACGGGAAGGCGTTTGGTTCCATTGGGATTGTGTACATTTGGATTGAACAGGAAGGCGTTTGGTTCCAATGGGATTGTGTACATTTGGAGTGAATGGGAAGGGGTTTGGTTCCACTGGGATTGTGTACGGTGGGAGTGAATGGGAAAGGGTTTTTGGGTCCATTGTGATTGCGTACAGAGGGACTGAATGGGGAGGGGTTTGTTTATTTTGGGATTACGTATGGTGGGAGTGAACAGCAAGAGTTTTGGGTCCATTGGGATTGTGTACAGTGCGATTCAACGGGAAGGGGTTTGGGACCATTGGGATTGTGTACAGTGGGATTCAACGGGAAGGGGTATGGGTCCATTGTGATTCTGTATAGTGGGAGTGAACAGGAAGGGGTTTGGGTCCATTGGGATTATGTACACTGGGATTTATCGAGAAGGGTTTGGGTCCATTGGGATTGTGTACAAGTGGGAGTGAACGAGAAGGGGTTTGGTTCCATTGGCATTGTGTATAGTGGGGTTGAACGGGAAGGGGTTTGGGTCCATTGGGAGCGTGCACAGTGGGAGTGAACAGGAAGGGCTTGGCTCCATTGGGATTGTGTACAGTGCGAGTGAAAGGGAAGGGATTTGTGTGCATTGGATTGTGTACATTGAGACTGTTCGGAAGGCGTTTGAATTCATTGGGAATGTGTACAGTGGGAGTGAATGTGAAGGGTTTTGGGTCCATTGGGATTTTGTACAGTGGGAGTGAACGGGAAGGGGTTTGGGTCCATTGTGATTGATTACAGTGGTAGTGAACGGGAATGGGTTTTGGTCCATTGGGATTGTGCACAGTGGGAGTGACCGGTAAGGTGTTTGGGTCCATTGTGATTGCGTACAGAGAGAGTTAATGGGGAGAGGTTTGGTTATATTGGGATTGTGTATGGTGGGATTTAACTGGAAGGATTTGGGTCGATTGGGATTGTGTACAGTGGGAGTGAACGGGAAGGGGTTTGTATCCATTGGGATTGTGTACAGTTGGATTTAACGGGAAGTGGTTTGGCTCCATTGGGATTGTGTACAGTGTGATTTAACGGGAAGGGGTTTAGGTCCATTGGGATTGTGTACAGTTGGATTTAACGGGAATGGTTTTGGGTCCATTGGGATTGTGTACAGTAGGATTTAACGGGAAGGGCTTTGGGTCGATTGGGATTGTGTATAGTTGGAGTGAACGAGAAGGTTTTTGGTTCCATTGGCTTTGTGTATAGTGGGAGTGAGCGGGAAGGGGTTTGGGTCTGTTGGGATTGTGTACTGGGAGTGAACGGGAATGGGTTTGGCACCATTGGGAATGTGCACAGTGGGAGTGAACGGGAAGGGGTTTGGTTACATTGGGATTGTGTGCAGTGGCATTGAATGCGAAGGGTTCTGGGAACATTGGGATTGTGTACAGTGGGAGTGAATGGGAAGAGATTTGGGTCCATTGGGTTTGTGCACAGTCAGAGGGAACTGGAAGCACTTTGGCGCCATTGGGATTGTGTACAGTGAAAGTGTTCGGGAAAGGGTTTGTGTCCATTGAGAATGTGAACAGTGGGAGTGAACGGGAAGGGGTTTGGTTATATTGGGATTGTGTACAGTGGGATTGAATGGGAATGGTTTTGGGTACATTGGGATTGTGTACAGTGGGAGTGAATGGAAAGGAGTTTGGGTCCATTGGGATTGTGTACAGTGGGAGTGAATGGAAAGGAGTTTGGGTCCATTGGGATTGTGTACAGTGGGAGTGAACGGGAAGGGGTTTGGGTCCAATTAGATTGTGTATGGTGGGAGTGAATGGGAAGGGGTTTGGGTCCATTGGGATTGTGTACAGTGGGAGTGAACGGGAAGGGGTTTGGGTCCATTGGGATTGTGTACAGTGGGAGTGAACGGGAAGGGATTTGGGTCCATTGGGATTGTGTACAGTGGGAGTGAACGGGAAGGGATTTGGGTCCATTGGGATTGTGTACAGTGGGAGTGAACAGGAAGGGGTTTGGCTCCATTGGGATTGTGTACAGTGCGAGTGAAAGGGAAGGGATTTGTGTGCATTGGGATTGTGTCCATTGAGACTGTTCGGGTAGGGGTTTGAATTCATTGGGAATGTGAACAGTGGGAGTGAATGTGAAGGGTTTTGGGTCCATTGGGATTTTGTACAGTGGGAGCGAACGGGAAGGGGTTTGGGTCCATTGTGATTGATTACAGTGGTAGTGAACGGGAATGGGTTTTGGTCCATTGGGATTGTGCACAGTGGGAGTGACCGGTAAGGTGTTTGGGTCCATTGGGGATGTGTACAGTGTGATTGACCGGGAAGACTTTTGGGTCGATTGTGAATGTTTACATTTGGAGTGAATGGTAAGGGGTTTGGTTCCACTGGGATTGTGTCCGGTGGGAGTAAAAGGGAAAGGGTTTTTGGGTCCATTGTGATTGCGTACAGAGAGAGTTAATGGGGAGAGGTTTGGTTACATTGGGATTGTGTATGGTGGGATTTAACTGGAAGGGGTTGGGTCGATTGGGATTGTGTACAGTCGGAGTGAACGGGAATGGGTTTGTATCCATTGGGATTGTGTACAGTGGGATTTAACGGGAAGGGGTTTGGGTCCATTGGGTATGTGTACAGTGTGATTTAACGGGAAGGGGTTTAGGTCCATTGGGATTGTGTACAGTTGGATTTAACGGGAATGGTTTTGGGTCCATTGGGATTGTGTACAGTAGGATTTAACGGGAAGGGCTTTGGGTCGATTGGGATTGTGTATAGTTGGAGTGAACGAGAAGGTTTTTGGTTCCATTGGCTTTGTGTACAGTGGGAGTGAACGGGAAGAGATTTGGGTCCTTTGGGTTTGTGCACAGTCAGAGGGAACTGGAAGCACTTTGGCGCCATTGGGATTGTGTACAGTGAAAGTGTTCGGCAAAGGGTTTGTGTCCATTGAGAATGTGAACAGTGGGAGTGAACGGGAAGGGGTTTGGTTATATTGGGATTGTGTACAGTGGGATTGAATGGGAATGGTTTTGGGTCATTGGGATTGTGTACAGTGGGAGTGAACGGGAAGGGGTTTGGGTCCATTGGGATTGTGGACAGTGGGAGTGAACGGGAAGGGGTTTGGGTACATTGGGATTGTGTACAGTGGGAGTGAATGGGAAAGGGTTTTTGGGCCCATTGGGTTTGCGTACAGAGAGAGTGAATGGGAAGGGGTTTGTTTACATTGGGATTGTGTACAGTGGGATTGAATGGGAATGGTTTTGGGTACATTGGGATTGTGTACAATGGGAGTGAATGGAAAGGAGTTTGGGTCCATTGGGAATGTGTACAGTGGGAGTGAATAGGAAGGCGTTTGGTTCCATTGGGATTGTGTACATTTGGATTGAACAGGAAGGCGTTTGGTTCCAATGGGATTGTGTACATTTGGAGTGATTGGGAAGGGGTTTGGTTCCAGTGGGATTGTGTACGGTGGGAGTGAATGGGAAAGGGTTTTTGGGTCCATTGTGATTGCGTACAGAGGGCGTGAATGGGGAGGGGTTTGTTTATATTGGGATTACGTACGGTGGGAGTGAACAGCAAGGGTTTTGGGTCCAATGGGATTGTGTACAGTGCGATTTAACGGGAAGGGGTTTGGGTCCATTGGGATTGTGTACAGTGGGATTTAACGGGAAGGGGTTTGGGTCCATTGGGATTGTGTACAGTGGGAGTGAACAGGAAGGGTTTTGGGTCCTTTGGGATTGTGTACACTGGTATGTAACGAGAAGGGTTTGGGTACATTGGGATTGTGTATAGTGGGAGTGAACGGGTAGGGGTTTGGTTCCATTGGCATTGTGTATAGTGGGAATGAACGGGAAGGGGTTTGGGTCCATTGGGAGTGTGGACAGTGAGAGTGAACGGGAAGGGGTTTGTGGCCATTGGGATTGTGTACAGTGGGAGTGACCAGGAAGGGGTTTGGCTCCATTGGGATTGTGTACAGTGCGAATGAAAGGGAAGGGGTTTGTGTCCATTGGGATTGTGTACATTGGGACTGTTCGTGTAGGGGTTTGAATTCATTGGGAATGTGTACAGTGGGAGTGAACGGGAAGGGGTTTGGATTCATTGGGATTGTGTACAGTGGGAGTGAAAGTGAAGGGTTTTGGGTCCATTGGGATTTTGTACAGTGGGAGTGACCAGGAAGGGGTTTGGGGCCATTGGGATTGTGTACAGTGCGAGTGAAAGGGAAGGGGTTTGAGTGCATTGGGATTGTGTACAGTGGGAGTGTTCGGGTAGGGGTTTGGTTTCATTGGGAATGTGTACAGTGGGAGTGAACGGGAAGGCGTTTGGTTTCATTGGGAATGTGTACAGTGGGAGTGAACGGGAAGGGGTTTGTGTCCATGGGGATTGTGTACATTTGGAGTCAACGGGAAGGTGTTTGGGGCCATTGGGATTGTGTACAGTGGGAGTGAAAGTGAAGGGGTTTGTGTCCATTGGGATTGTGTACATTGGGAGTTTTCGGGTAGGGGTTTGGTTTCATTGGGAATGTGTACAGTGGGGGTGAACGGGAAGGGGTTTGTGTCCATTGGGATTGTGTACATTTGGAGTGAACGGGAAGGGGTTTGGGTCTATTGGGATTGTGTACAGTGGGGGTGAAGGGGAAGGGGTTTGTGTCCATTGGGATTGTGTACATTTGGAGTGAACGAGAAGGGGTTTGGGTCCTTTGGGAATGTGTGCAGTAGGAGTGACCGGGAAGACGTTTGGGTCCATTGGGAATGTGTACAGTGGGAGTGACCGGGAAGACGTTTGGGTCCATTGTGAATGTGTACATTTGGAGTGAATGGGAAGGGGTTTGGTTCCACTGGGATTGTGTACGGTGGGAGTAAATGGGAAAGGGTTTTTGGGTCCATTGTGATTGCGTACAGAGGGCGTGAATGGGGAGGGGTTTGTTTATATTGGGATTACGTACGGTGGGAGTGAACAGCAAGGGTTTTGGGTCCATTGGGATTGTGTACAGTGCGATTTAACGGGAAGGGTTTTGGGTCCATTGGGATTGTGTACAGTGGGATTTAACGGGAAGGGGTTTGGGTCCATTGGGAATGTGTATAGTGGGAGTAACCGGGAAGACGTTTGGGTCTATTGTGAATGTGTACATTTGGAGTGAATGGGAAGGGGTTTGGTTCCACTGGGATTGTGTCCAGTGGGAGTTAAAGGGAAGGGGTTTGTGTCCATTGTGATTGTGTACAGTGGGAGTGAATGGAAAGGAGTTTGGGTCCATTGGGATTGTGTACAGTGGGGGTGAACAGGATGGGGTTTGTGTCCATTGGGTTTGTGCACAGTCGGAGTGAACTGGAAGGGGTTTGGTGCCATTGGGATTGTGTACAGTGGGAGTGAATGGGAAAGGGTTTTTGGGTCCATTGGGTTTGCGTAGAGAGTGAGTTAATGTGAAGGGCTTTGTTTCCATTGTGATTGTGTACAGTGGGAGTTAATAGGAAGGGTTTTGGTTCCATTGGCATTGTGTACAGTGGGAGTGAACGGGAAGGGTTTTCTTTCCATTGGAATTGTGTACAGTGGGATTTAACGGGAAGGGGTTTGTGTCCAATGGGATTGTGTACAGTGGGATTGAACGAGAAGGGGTTTGGTTCCATTGGGATTGTGTATAGTGGAAGTGAATGGGTTGGGGTTTGATTCCATTGGGATTGTGTACATTGGAAGTGAACGTGACGTGGTTTGTGTCCATTGGGATTGTGTACATTGGGTCTGTTCGGGTAGGGGTTTGGTTTCATTGGGAATGTGTACAGTGGGAGTGAATAGGAAGGCGGCTGGTTCCATTGGGATTGTGTACATTTGGATTGAACAGGAAGGCGTTTGGTTCCAATGGGATTGTGTACATTTGGAGTGATTGGGAAGGGGTTTGGTTCCACTGGGATTGTGTACGGTGGGAGTGAATGGGAAAGGGTTTTTGGGTCCATTGTGATTGCGTAGAGAGGGAGTGAATGGCGAGCGGTTTGTTTATATTGGGATTACTTACGGTGGGAGTGAACAGCAAGGGTTTTGGGTCCATTGGGAGTGTGTACAGTGCGATTGAACGGGAAGGGGTTTGGGTCCATTGGGATTGTGTACAGTGGGATTTAACGGGAAGGGGTTTGGGTCCATTGGGATTCTCTATAGTGGGAGTGAACAGGAAGGGGTTTGGGTCCATTGGGATTGTGTATAGTGGGATTTAACGAGAAGGGTTTGGGTCCATTGGGATTGTGTACAGTGGGATTTAACGAGAAGGGTTTGGGTCCATTGGGATTGTGTATAGTGGGAGTGAATGGGAAGGGGTTTGGGTCCATTGGCATTGTGTATAGTGGGAATGAACGGGAAGGGGTTTGGGTCCATTGGGAGTGTGCACAGTGAGAGTTAACAGGAAGAGATTTGTGGCCATTGGGATTGTGTACAGTGGGAGTGACCAGGAAGGGGTTTGGCTCCATTGGGATTGTGTACAGTACGAGTAAAAGGGAAGGGGTTTGTGTCCATTGGGATTGTGTACATTGGGACTGTTCGTGTAGGGGTTTGGATTCATTGGGAATGTGTACAGTGGGAGTGAACGGGAAGGGGTTTGGATTCATTGGGATTTTGTGCAGTGGGAGTGAATGTGAAGGGTTTTGGGTCCATTGGGATTTTGTACAGTGGGAGTGAACGGAAAGGGGTTTGGTTCCATTGCGATTGATTACAGTGGTAGTGAACGGGAAGGGGTTTGGGGCCATTGGGATTGTGTACAGTGCGAGTGAAAGGGAAGGGGTTTGTGTCCATTGGGATTGTGTACATTGGGAGTGTTCGGGTAGGGGTTTGGTTTCATTGGGAATGTGTACACTGGGAGCGAACGGGAAGGCATTTGGTTTCATTGGGAACGTGTACCTTTGGAGTGAACGGGAAGGGGTTTGGAACTATTGGGAATGTGTACAGTGGCGGTGAACGGGAAGGGGTTTGTGTCCATTGGGATTGTGTACATTTGGAGTGAACGGGAAGGGGTTTGTGTCCAGTGGGATTGTGTACATTTGGAGTGAACGGGAAAGGGTTTGGGTCCATTGGGAATGTGTGCAGTGGGAGTGACCGGGAAGACTTTTGGGTCCATTGGGAATGTGTATAGTGGGAGTAACCGGGAAGACGTTTGGGTCTATTGTGAATGTGTACATTTGGAGTGAATGGGAAGGGGTTTGGATTCATTGCGATTGTGTGCAGTGGGAGTGAAACTGAAGGGTTTTGGGTCCATTGGGATTTTGTACAGTGCGAGTGAACAGGAAGGGGTTTGGGTCCGTTGTGATTGATGACAGTGGTAGTGAACGGGAATGGGTTTTGGTCCATTGGGATTGTGCACAGTGGGAGTGACCGGTAACGTGTTTGGGTGCATTGGGATTGTGTACAGTGGGAGTGAACAGGAAGGGGTTTGGGGCCATTGGGATTGTGTACATTGGGAGTGTTCGGGTAGGGGTTTGGTTTCATTGGGAATGTGTACAGTGGGAGCGAACGGGAAGGCGTTTGGTTTCATTGGGAATGTGTACAGTGGGAGTGAACGGGAAGGGGTTTGTGTCCATGGGGATTGTGTACATTTGGAGTCAACGGGAAGGTGTTTGGGGCCATTGGGATTGTGTACAGTGGGAGTGAAAGTGAAGGGGTTTGTGTCCATTGGGATTGTGTACATTGGGAGTTTTCGGGTAGGGGTTTGGTTTCATTGGGAATGTGAACAGTGGGGGTGAACTGGAAGGGGTTTGTGTCCATTGGGATTGTGTACATTTGGAGTGAACGGGAAGGGGTTTGGGTCCATTGGGATTGTGTACAGTGGGGGTGAAGCGGAAGGGGTTTGTGTCCATTGGGATTGTGTACATTTGGAGTGAACGAGAAGGGGTTTGGTTCCTTTGGGAATGTGTGCAGTGGGAGTGACCGGGAAGACGTTTGGGTCCATTGGGAATGTGTACAGTGCGAGTGACTGGGAAGACGTTTGGGTCTATTGTGAATGTGTACATTTGGAGTGAACGGGAAGGGGTTTGGTTCCACTGGGATTGTGTCCAGTAGGAGTTAAAGGGAAGGGGTTTGTGTCCATTGTGATTGTGTACAGTGGGAGTGAACGGGAAGTGATTTGGGTCCTTTGGGTTTGTGTACAGTCGGAGTGAACTGGAAGGGGTTTGGTGCCTTGGGATTGTGTACAGTGGGAGTGAATGGGAAAGGGTTTTTGGGTCCATTGGGTTTGCGTACAGAGTGAGTGAATGGGAAGGGTTTTGTTTACATTGGGATTGTGTACAGTGGGAGTGAAGAGGAAGGGTTTTGGTTCCATTGGCATTGTGTACAGTGGGATTTAACGGGAAGGGGTTTGTGTCCATTGGGATTGTGTACAGTGGGATTTAACGGGAAGGGCTTTGGATCCAATGGGATTGTGTACAGTGGGATTGAATGGGAAGGGGTTTGGGTCCATTGGGAATGTTTACAGTGGGATTGAACGAGAAGGGGTTTGGGTCCATTGGTATTGTGTACGGTGGGAGTGAACAGGAATGTGTTTTGGTCCTTTGGGATTGTGTACAGTGGGAGTGAATGGGAAGGGGTGTGGGTCCATTGGGATTGCGTACAGTGGGAGTGAATGGGAAGGGGTTTGCTTCCATTTGGATTGTGTACAGTGGAAATGAATGGGAAGGGGTTTGGTTCTATTGGGATTGTGTACAGTGGAAGTGAACATGAAGTGGTTTGGGTCCTTTGGGATTGTGTACAATGGGAGTGAATGGGAAGAGGTTTGGTTCCATTGGGACTGTGTAGACTGGGAGTGAATGGGAAGAGGTTTTTGGTTCATTGGGATTTTGTACAGTGGGAGTGAACAGGAAGGGTTTTGGGTCCATTGGGATTGATTACAGTGGGAGTGAACGGGAATGGGTTTTGGTCCACTGGGATTGTGCACAGTGGGAGTGACCGGTAAGGTTTTTGGGTCCATTGGGAGTGTGCACAGTGGGAGTGAACAGGAAGGGGTTTGGGGCCATTGGCATTGTGTACAGTGCGAGTGAAAGGGAAGGGGTTTGTGTCCATTGGGATTGTATACATTGGGTGTGTTCGGGTAGGGGTTTGGTTTCATTGGGAATGTGTACAGTGGGAGTGAACGGGAATGCGTTTGCTTCCATTGGGATTGTGTACATTTGGATTGAACAGGAAGGCATTTGGTTGCAATGGGATTGTGTACATTTGGAGTGAATGGGAAGGGGTTTGGTTCCACTGGGATTGTGTACGGTGGGAGTGAATGGGAAAGGGTTTTTGGGTCCATTGTGATTGCATACAGAGGGAATGAATGGGGAGGGGTTTGTTTACATTGCGATTGTCTACGGTGTGATTTAACTGGAAGGGTTTTGGGTCCTTTGGGATTGTGTACAGTGGGAGTGAACGGGAAGGGGTTTGTATCCATTGGGATTGTGTACAGTGGGATTTAACGGGAAGGGGTTTGGGTCCATTGGGATTGTGTACAGTGGGATTTAACGGGAAGGGGTTTATGTCCATTGGGATTGTGTACATTTGGATTTAACGGGAAGGGGTTTGGGTCTATTGGGATTGTGTACAGTGGGATTTAACGAGAAGGGGTTTGGGTCCATTGGGATTGTGTCTTGTTGGAGTGAACGGGAATGGGTTTGGTTCCATTGGCTTTGTGTATAGTGGGAGTGAACGGGAAGGGGTTTGGTTGCATTGAGATTGTGTACATTGGGATTGAATGGGAAGGGTTCTGGGTACATTGGGATTAGTACAGTGGGAGTGAACGGGAATAGATTTGGGTCCTTTGGGTTTGTGCACAGTCAGAGGGAACTGGAGGCACTTTGGCGCCATTGGGATTGTGTACAGTGGGAGTGTTCGGGAAGGGTTTTGTGTCCATTGAGAATGTGTACAGAGGGAGTGAACGGGAAGGGGTTTGGTTACATTGGGATTGTGTACAGTGGGATTGAATGGGAATAGTTTTGGGTACATTGGGATTGTGTACAGTGGGAGTGAACGGAAAGGAGTTTGGGTCCATTGGGATTGTGTACAGTGGGAGTGAACGAGAAGGGATTTGTGTCCTATGGGATTGTGCACATTCGGAGTGAACTGGAAGGGGTTTGGCGCCATTGGGATTGTGTACAGTGGGAGTGAATGGGAAAGGGTTTTTGGGTCCATTGGGTTTGCGTACAGAGAGAGTGAATGGGAAGGGGTTTGTTTACACTGGAATTGTGTACAGTGTGATTTAACGGGCAGGGGTTTGTGTCCATTGGGATTGTGTACAGTCGGATTTAACGGGAAGGGGTTTATGTCCATTGGGATTGTGTACAGTGGGATTTAACGGGAAGGGTTTGTGTCCATTGAGATTGTGTACAGTGGGATTGAACAGGAAGGGGTTTGGGTCCTTTGGGATTGTTTACAGTGGCATTTAACGAGAAGGGGTTTGGGTCCATTGGTATTGTGTACTGTGGGAGTGAACAGGAAGGGGTTTGGTTCCTTTGGGATTGTGTACAGTGGAAGTGAATGGGAAGGGGTTTGGTTCCTTTCGGATTGTGTACAGTGGAAGTGAATGGGAAGGGGTTTGGTTCCATTGGGATTGTGTACAGTGGAAGTGAACGTGAAATAGTTTGGGTCCATTGGGATTGTGTACAATGGGAGTGAATGCGAAGAGTTTTGGGTCCATTGGGACTGTGTACACTGGGAGTGATTGGGAAGGGTTTTGGGTCCATTGGCATTTTGGGCAGTGGGAGTGAACAGGAAGGGGTTTGGGTCCATTGTGATTGATTACAGTGGTAGTGAACGGGAATGGGTTTGGGGCCATTGGGATTGTGCACAGTGGGTGTGACCGGTAAGGTGTTTGGGTCCATTGGGATTGTGTACAGTGCGAGTGAAAGGGAAGGGGTTTGTGTCCATTGGGATTGTGTACAGTGCGAGTGAAAGGGAAGGGGTTTGTGTCCATTGGGATCGTGTACACTGGGTGTGTTCGGGTAGGGGTTTGGTTTCATTGGGAATGTGTACAGTGGGAGTGAACGGGACGGCGTTTGGTTCCATTGGGATTGTGTACATTTGGATTGAACGGGAAGACGTTTGGTTCCATTGGGATTGTGTACAATTGGAGTGAATGGGAAGGGGTTTGGTTCCACTGGGATGGTGTACGGTGGGAGTGAATGGGAAAGGGTTTTTGGGTCCATTGTGATTGCGTACAGAGGGAGTGAATGGGGAGGTGATTGTTTACATTGGGATTGCGTACGGTGGGATTGAACAGGAAGGGTTTTGGGTCCATTGGGATTGTGTACAGTGGGATTTAACGGGAAGGGGTTTGGGTCCATTGGGATTGTGTACAGTGGGATTTAACGGGAAGGGATTTGGGTCCATTGGGATTGTGTATAGTGGGAGTGAACAGGAAGGGATTTGGGTCCATTGGGATTGTCTACACTGGGATATAACGAGAAGGGTTTCAGTCCATTGGTATTGTTTATAGTGGGAGTGAACGGGAAGGGGTTTGGTTCCATTGGCTTTGTGCATAGTGGGAATGAACGGGAAGGGGTTTGGGTCCATTGGGATTGTGCACAGTGGGAGTGACTGGTAAGGTGTTTGGGTCCATTGGGATTGTGTACAGTGGGAGTGAACGGGAAGGTGTTTGGCTCCATTGGGATTTTGTACAGTGCGAGAGAAAGGGAAGGGTTTTGGGTCCATTGGGATTGTGTACAATGGGAGTGAATGGGAAGAGGTTTGGGTCCATTGGGACTGTGTACAGTGGGAGTGAATGGGAAGGGTTTTAGGTCCATTGGGATTTTGTACAGTGGGAGTGAACAGGAAAGGGTTTGGGTCCATTGTGATTGATTACAGTGGTAGTGAACGGGAAAGGGTTTGGGTCCATTGTGATTGATTACAGTGGTAGTGAACGGGAATGGGTTTGGGGCCATTGGGATTGTGTAAAGTGTGAGTGAAAGGGAAGGGGTTTGTGTCCATTGGGATTGTGTACATTGGGAGTGTTCGGGTAGGGGTTTGGATTCATTGGGAATGTGTACAGTGTGAGTGAACGGGAAGGCATTTCGTTTCATTGGGAATGTGTGCATTTGGAGTGAACGGGAAGGGGTTTTTGTCCATTGGGAATTTGTACAGTGGGAGTGAACGGGAAGGGGTTTGTGTCCATTGGGATTGTGTACATTTGTAGTGAACGGGAAGGGGTTTGGGTCCATTGGGAATGTGTGCAGTGGGAGTGACCGGGAAGACGTTTGGGTCCATTGGGAATGTGTACAGTGGGAGTGACCGGGAAGATGTTTGGGTCTATTGTGAATGTGTACATTTGGAGTGAATGGGAAGGGGTTTGGTTCCACTGGGATTGTTTCCGGTGGGAGTAAAAGGGAAAGGGTTTTTGGGTTCATTGTGATTGCGTACAGAGAGAGTTAATGTGTAGGGTTTTGTTTACATTGGGATTGTCTGCGGTGGGATTTAACTGGAAGGGTTTTGGGTCCATTGGGATTGTGTACAGTGGGAGTTAACAGGAAGGGGTTTGTACCCATTGGGATTGTGTACAGTGGGATTTAACGGGAAGGGGTTTGGGTCCATTGGGATTGTGTACAGTGTGACTTAACGGGAAGGGGTTTAGGTCCATTGGGATTGTGTACAGTGGGATTTAATGAGAAGGGGTTTGGGTCCATTGGGATTGTGCATAGTTGGAGTGAACAGGAAGGGGTTTGGTTCCATTGGGATTGTGTACAGTGGAAGTGAACGGGAAAGGGTTTGGGTCCATTGGGATTGTGTACAGTGGGAGTGAAAGGGAAGGGTTTTGGGTCCATTGGGATTTTTTACATTGGGAGTGAACGGGAAGGGGTTTGGGTCCATTGTGATTGATTACAGTGGGAGTGAACTGGAATGGGTTTTGTTCCATTGGGATTGTGCGCAGTGGGAGTGACCGGTAAGGTGTTTGGGTCCTTTGGGATTGTGTACAGTGCGAGTGAAAGAGAAGGGGTTTGTGTCCTTTGGGATTGTGTACATTTGGATTGTTTGGGTAGGGGTTTGGTTTGATTGGGAATGTGTACAGTGGGAGTGAACGGGAAGGCGTTTGGTTCCACTTGGATTGTGTACATTTGGAATGAACACGAAGGCGTTTGGTTCCATTGGGAGTGTGTACATTTGGAGTGAATGGGAAGGGGTTTGGTTCCACTGTGATTGTGTACGGTGGGAGTGAATGAGAAAGGGTTTTTGGGTCCATTGTGATTGCGCACAGTGGGAGTGAATGGGGACTGGTTTGTTTACATTGGGATTGCGTACGGTGGGAGTGAACAGGAAGGGGTTTCGTTCCATTGGGTTTGTGTGCAGTGGGATTTAACAGGAAGGGGTTTGGGTCCATTGGGATGGTGTATAGTGGGAGTGAACAGGAAGGGGTTTGTGTCCATTGGGATTGTGTACAGTCGGATTTAACAAGAAGGGATTTGGGTCCTTTGGTTTTGTGCACAATCGGACTGAACTGGAAGGGGTGTGGTGCCATTGGGATTGTGTCCAGTGGGAGTGTTCGGGAAGGGGTTTGGTTCCATTGGGAATGTGTACAGTGGTAGTGAATGGGAAGGGTTTTGGTTCCATTGGCATTGTGTACAGTGGGAGTGAACGGGAAGGGTTATCTTTCCATTGGAATTGTGTACAGTGGGATTTAACGGGAAAGGGTTTCGGTCCATTGGGATTGTGTACAGTGGGATTTAACGGGAAGGAATTGGGTAGATTGGGATTGTGTACAGTGGGATTGAATGGGAAGTGGTTTGGATCCATTGGGATTGTTTACAGTGGGATTTAACGGGAAGGAATTGGGTAGATTGGGATTGTGTACAGTGGGATTGAATGGGAAGGGGTTTGGATACATTGGGATTGTTTACAGTGGGATTTAACGAGAATGGTTGTGGGTCCACTGGGATTGTGTACGGTTTGTGTGAACAGGAATGTGTTTTGCTCCTTTGGGATTGTGTACAGTTGGAGTGAACGGGAAGGTGTTTGGGTCCATTGGGATTGTGTCCAATGGGAGTGAATGGGAAGAGGTTTGGGTCCATTTGGACTGTGTACAGTGGGAGTGAATGGGAAGTGTTTTGGATCCATTGGGATTTTGTACAGTGGGAGTGAACGGGAAGTGGTTTGGGTCCATTGTGATTGATTACAGTGGTAGTGAACGGGAATGGGTTTGGGGCCTTTGGGATTTTGCACAGTGGGAGTGACCGGTAAGGTGTTTGGGTCCATTGGGATTGTGTACAGTGCGAGTGAAAGGGAAGGGGTTTGTGTCCATTGGGATTGTGTACATTGGGAGTGTTCGGGTATGGGTTTGGATTCATTGGGAATGTGTACAGTGGGAGTGAACGGGAAGGCGTTTTGTTTCATTGGGAATGTGTACATTTGGAGTGAACAGGAAGGGGTTTGGGTCCATTGGGAATGTGTACATTTGGAGTGAACAGGAAGGGGTTTGGGTCCATTGGGAATGTGTACAGTGGGGGTGAAGGGGAAGGGGTTTGTGTTTATTAGGAATGTGTACAATTGTAGTGAACAGGAAGGGGTTTGGGTCCATTGGGAATGTGTGCAGTGGGAGTGACCGGGAAGACGTTTGGGTCCACTGGGAATGTGTACAGTGGGAGTGACCGCGAAGATGTTTGGGTCTATTGTGAATGTGTACATTTGGAGTGAATGGGAAGGGGTTTGGTTCCAAAGGAATTGTGTACAGTGGAAGTGAACGGGAAGGGGTTTGGTTAAATTGGCTTTGTGTATAGTGGGAGTGAATGGGAAGGGGTTTGGTTCCGTTTGGATTGTGTACAGTGCGTGTGAACGGCAATGGGTTTCGCAACATTGGGAATGTGCACAGTGGGAGTGACCGGGAAGGAGTTTCGTTACATTGGGATTGTGTACAGTGGGAGTGAACGGGAAGGGGTTTGTATCCATTGGGATTGTGTACAGTGGGATTAAACGCGAGGGTTTTGGGTCCATTGGGATTGTGTACGGTGGGAGTGAACAGGATTGTGTTTTGGTCCATTGGGATTGTGTACTGTGGGAGAGAACGGGAAGGGGTTTGGTTCCTTTGGGATTGTGTACAGTGGAAGTGAACTGGAAGGGGTTTGGTTCCGTTGGGATTGTGTACAGTGGGTGTGAACGGGAATGGGTTTGGCAACATTGGGAATGTGCACAGTGGGAGTGAACGGGAAGATGTTTCGTTACATTGGGATTGTGTACAGTGGGACTGAATCGGTAATGTTCTGGGTACATTGGGATTGTGTACAGTGGGAGTGAACGGGAAGAGATTTGGATCCTTTGGGGTTGTGCACAGTCGGAGGGAACTGGAAGGGGTTGGGCTCCATTGGGATTGTGTACAGTGGGAGTGAAAGGGAAGGGGTTTGTGTCCTTTGGGATTGTGTACATTGGGAGTGTTCGGGTAGGGGTTTGGATTCATTGGGATTGTGTACAGTCGGAGTGAATGGGAAGGATTTGGTTTCATTGGGAATGTGTACATTTGGAGTGAACGGGAAGGGGTTTGGTTCCATTGGGAATGTGTACAGTGGTTGTGAATGGGAACGGTTTTGGTTCCATTGGCATTGTGTACAGTCGGACTGAACGGGAAGGGTTATCTTTCCATTGGAATTGTGTACAGTGGGATTTAACGGGAAAGGGTTTGGGTCCATTGGGATTGTGTACAGTGGGATTTAACGGGAAGGAATTGGGTAGATTGGGATTGTGTACAGTGGGATTGAATGGGAAGGGGTTTGGATCCATTGGGATTGTTTACAGTGGGATTTAACGAGAAGGGGTTTGGGTCCATTGGGATTGTGTACAGTTTGTGTGAACAGGAATGTGTTTTGCTCCATTGGGATTGTGTACAGTTGGAGTGAACGGGAAGGTGTTTGGGTCCATTGGGATTGTGTACAATGGGAGTGAAAGGGAAGAGGTTTGGGTCCATTTGGACTGTGTACAGTGGGAGTGAATGGGAAGTGTTTTGGGTCCATTGGGATTTTGTACAGTGGGAGTGAATGGGAAGGGGTTTGGGTCCATTGGGATTGTGTACAGTGGGAGTTAACGGGAAGGGGTTTGTACCCATTGGGATTGTGTACAGTGGGATTTAACGGGAAGGGGTTTGGGTCCATTGGGATTGTGTACAGTGTGACTTAACGGGAAGGGGTTTAGGTCCATTGGGATTGTGTACAGTGGGATTTAATGAGAAGGGGTTTGGGTCCATTGGGATTGTGCATAGTTGGAGTGAACAGGAAGGGGTTTGGTTCCATTGGGATTGTGTACAGTGGAAGTGAACGGGAAAGGGTTTGGGTCCATTGGGATTGTGTACAGTGGGAGTGAAAGGGAAGGGTTTTGGGTCCATTGGGATTTTTTACATTGGGAGTGAACGGGAAGGGGTTTGGGTCCATTGTGATTGATTACAGTGGGAGTGAACTGGAATGGGTTTTGTTCCATTGGGATTGTGCGCAGTGGGAGTGACCGGTAAGGTGTTTGGGTCCTTTGGGATTGTGTACAGTGCGAGTGAAAGAGAAGGGGTTTGTGTCCTTTGGGATTGTGTACATTTGGATTGTTTGGGTAGGGGTTTGGTTTGATTGGGAATGTGTACAGTGGGAGTGAACGGGAAGGCGTTTGGTTCCACTTGGATTGTGTACATTTGGAATGAACACGAAGGCGTTTGGTTCCATTGGGAGTGTGTACATTTGGAGTGAATGGGAAGGGGTTTGGTTCCACTGTGATTGTGTACGGTGGGAGTGAATGAGAAAGGGTTTTTGGGTCCATTGTGATTGCGCACAGTGGGAGTGAATGGGGACTGGTTTGTTTACATTGGGATTGCGTACGGTGGGAGTGAACAGGAAGGGGTTTCGTTCCATTGGGTTTGTGTGCAGTGGGATTTAACAGGAAGGGGTTTGGGTCCATTGGGATGGTGTATAGTGGGAGTGAACAGGAAGGGGTTTGTGTCCATTGGGATTGTGTACAGTCGGATTTAACAAGAAGGGATTTGGGTCCTTTGGTTTTGTGCACAATCGGACTGAACTGGAAGGGGTGTGGTGCCATTGGGATAGTGTCCAGTGGGAGTGTTCGGGAAGGGGTTTGGTTCCATTGGGAATGTGTACAGTGGTAGTGAATGGGAAGGGTTTTGGTTCCATTGGCATTGTGTACAGTGGGAGTGAACGGGAAGGGTTATCTTTCCATTGGAATTGTGTACAGTGGGATTTAACGGGAAAGGGTTTCGGTCCATTGGGATTGTGTACAGTGGGATTTAACGGGAAGGAATTGGGTAGATTGGGATTGTGTACAGTGGGATTGAATGGGAAGTGGTTTGGATCCATTGGGATTGTTTACAGTGGGATTTAACGGGAAGGAATTGGGTAGATTGGGATTGTGTACAGTGGGATTGAATGGGAAGGGGTTTGGATACATTGGGATTGTTTACAGTGGGATTTAACGAGAATGGTTGTGGGTCCACTGGGATTGTGTACGGTTTGTGTGAACAGGAATGTGTTTTGCTCCATTGGGATTGTGTACAGTTGGAGTGAACGGGAAGGTGTTTGGGTCCATTGGGATTGTGTCCAATGGGAGTGAATGGGAAGAGGTTTGGGTCCATTTGGACTGTGTACAGTGGGAGTGAATGGGAAGTGTTTTGGATCCATTGGAATTTTGTACAGTGGGAGTGAACGGGAAGTGGTTTGGGTCCATTGTGATTGATTACAGTGGTAGTGAACGGGAATGGGTTTGGGGCCTTTGGGATTTTGCACAGTGGGAGTGACCGGTAAGGTGTTTGGGTCCATTGGGATTGTGTACAGTGCGAGTGAAAGGGAAGGGGTTTGTGTCCATTGGGATTGTGTACATTGGGAGTGTTCGGGTATGGGTTTGGATTCATTGGGAATGTGTACAGTGGGAGTGAACGGGAAGGCGTTTTGTTTCATTGGGAATGTGTACATTTGGAGTGAACAGGAAGGGGTTTGGGTCCATTGGGAATGTGTACAGTGGGGGTGAAGGGGAAGGGGTTTGTGTTTATTAGGAATGTGTACAATTGTAGTGAACAGGAAGGGGTTTGGGTCCATTGGGAATGTGTGCAGTGGGAGTGACCGGGAAGACGTTTGGGTCCACTGGGAATGTGTACAGTGGGAGTGACCGCGAAGATGTTTGGGTCTATTGTGAATGTGTACATTTGGAGTGAATGGGAAGGGGTTTGGTTCCAAAGGAATTGTGTACAGTGGAAGTGAACGGGAAGGGGTTTGGTTAAATTGGCTTTGTGTATAGTGGGAGTGAATGGGAAGGGGTTTGGTTCCGTTTGGATTGTGTACAGTGCGTGTGAACGGCAATGGGTTTCGCAACATTGGGAATGTGCACAGTGGGAGTGACCGGGAAGGAGTTTCGTTACATTGGGATTGTGTACAGTGGGAGTGAACGGGAAGGGGTTTGTATCCATTGGGATTGTGTACAGTGGGATTTAACGCGAGGGTTTTGGGTCCATTGGGATTGTGTACGGTGGGAGTGAACAGGATTGTGTTTTGGTCCATTGGGATTGTGTACTGTGGGAGAGAACGGGAAGGGGTTTGGTTCCTTTGGGATTGTGTACAGTGGAAGTGAACTGGAAGGGGTTTGGTTCCGTTGGGATTGTGTACAGTGGGTGTGAACGGGAATGGGTTTGGCAACATTGGGAATGTGCACAGTGGGAGTGAACGGGAAGATGTTTCGTTACATTGGGATTGTGTACAGTGGGACTGAATCGGTAATGTTCTGGGTACATTGGGATTGTGTACAGTGGGAGTGAACGGGAAGAGATTTGGATCCTTTGGGGTTGTGCACAGTCGGAGGGAACTGGAAGGGGTTGGGCTCCATTGGGATTGTGTACAGTGGGAGTGAAAGGGAAGGGGTTTGTGTCCTTTGGGATTGTGTACATTGGGAGTGTTCGGGTAGGGGTTTGGATTCATTGGGATTGTGTACAGTCGGAGTGAATGGGAAGGATTTGGTTTCATTGGGAATGTGTACATTTGGAGTGAACGGGAAGGGGTTTGGTTCCATTGGGAATGTGTACAGTGGTTGTGAATGGGAACGGTTTTGGTTCCATTGGCATTGTGTACAGTCGGACTGAACGGGAAGGGTTATCTTTCCATTGGAATTGTGTACAGTGGGATTTAACGGGAAAGGGTTTGGGTCCATTGGGATTGTGTACAGTGGGATTTAACAGGAAGGAATTGGGTAGATTGGGATTGTGTACAGTGGGATTGAATGGGAAGGGGTTTGGATCCATTGGGATTGTTTACAGTGGGATTTAACGAGAAGGGGTTTGGGTCCATTGGGATTGTGTACAGTTTGTGTGAACAGGAATGTGTTTTGCTCCATTGGGATTGTGTACAGTTGGAGTGAACGGGAAGGTGTTTGGGTCCATTGGGATTGTGTACAATGGGAGTGAAAGGGAAGAGGTTTGGGTCCATTTGGACTGTGTACAGTGGGAGTGAATGGGAAGTGTTTTGGGTCCATTGGGATTTTGTACAGTGGGAGTGAATGGGAAGGGGTTTGGGTCCATTAGGAATGTGTGCAGTGGGAGTGACCGGGAAGACGTTTGGGTCCATTGGGAATGTGTACAGTGGGAGTGACCGGGAAGATGTTTGGGTCTATTGTGAATGTGTACATTTGGAGTGAATGGGAAGGGGTTTGGTTCCACTGGGATTGTGTCCGGTGGGAGTAAAAGGAAAAGGATTTTTGGGTCCATTGTGATTGCGTACAGAGAGAGTTAATGGCGATGGGTTTGTTTACATTGGGATTGTGTACGGTGGGATATAACGAGAAGGGTTTCAGTCCATTGGTATTGTTTATAGTGGGAGTGAACGGGAAGGGGTTTGGGTCCATTGGGATTGTGTATAGTGGGATTTAACGGGAAGGGGTTTAGGTCCATTGGGATTGTGTACAGTTGGATTTAAGGGGAAGGGGTTTGGTTCCATTGGGATTGTGTACAGTGGGATTTAACAACAAGGGGTTTGGGTCCATTGGGATTGTGTATAGTGGGAGTGAACGGGAAGGGGTTTGGTTCCATTGGCTTTGTGTATAGTGGGAGTGAACGGGAAGGGTTTTGGGTCTGTTGGGATTGTGTACAATGGGTGTGAACGGGAATGGGTTTGGCACCATTGGGAATGTGCACAGTGGGAGTGAACGGGAACGCGATTCGTTACATTGGGATTGTGTGCAATAGGATTGAATGGGAAGGGTTCTGGGAACATTGGGATTGTGTACAGTGGGAGTGATCGGGAAGAGGTTTGGGTCCTTTGGGTTTGTGCACAGTCGGAGGGAACTGGAAGGGGTTTGTTGCCATTGGGATTGTGTACAGTGGGAGTGTTCGGGATGGGGTTTCTGTCCATTGGGAGTGTGCACAGTGGGAGTGAACGGGAAGGGGTTTGGTTACATTGGGATTGTGTACAGTGGGATTGAATGGGAATGGTTTTGGGTACATTGGGATTGTGTACAGTGGGAGTGAATGGAAACGATTTTGGCTCCATTGGGATTGTGTACAGTGGGAGTGAACGGGAAGGGGTTTGGTTATATTGGGAATGTGTACAGTGGGATTGAATGGGAATGTTTTTGGGTACATTGGGATTGTGTACAGTGGGAGTGAACAGAAAGGAGTTCAGGTCCATTGGGATTGTGTACAGTGGGAGTGAATGGGAAGGGATTTGGGTCCTTTGGGTTTCTGCACAGTCGGAGTGAACTGGAAGGGGTTTGGTGCCATTGGGATTGTGTACAGTGGGAGTGAATACGAAAGGGTTTTTGGGTCCATTGGTTTGCGTACAGAGAGAGTGAATGGGAAGGGTTTGTTTACATTGGGATTGTGTACAGTGGGAGTGAATAGGAAGGGTTTTGGTTCCATTGGCATTGTGTACAGTGGGAGTGAACGGGAAGGGTTTTCTTTCCATTGGAATTGTGTACAGTGGGATTTAACGGGAAGGGGTTTGTGTCCATTGGGTTTGTGTATAGTGGGATTTAACGGGAAAGGCTTTGGGTCCATTGGGATTGTGTACAGTGGGATTGAACGGGAAGGGGTTTGGGTCCATTGGGTTTGTGTATAGTGGGATTTAACGGGAAAGGCTTTGGGTCCATGGGGATTGTGTACAGTGCGAGTGAAAGGGAAGGGGTTTGTGTCCATTGGGATCGTGTACACTGGGTGTGTTCGGGTAGGGGTTTGGTTTCATTGGGAATGTGTACAGTGGGAGTGAACGGGACGGCGTTTGGTTCCATTGGGATTGTGTACATTTGGATTGAACGGGAAGACGTTTGGTTCCATTGGGATTGTGTACAATTGGAGTGAATGGGAAGGGGTTTGGTTCCACTGGGATGGTGTACGGTGGGAGTGAATGGGAAAGGGTTTTTGGGTCCATTGTGATTGCGTACAGAGGGAGTGAATGGGGAGGTGATTGTTTACATTCGGATTGCGTATGGTGGGATTGAACAGGAAGGGTTTTGGGTCCATTGGGATTGTGTACAGTGGGATTTAACGGGAAGGGGTTTGGGTCCATTGGGATTGTGTACAGTGGGATTTAACGGGAAGGGATTTGGGTCCATTGGGATTGTGTATAATGGGAGTGAACAGGAAGGGATTTGGGTCCATTGGGATTGTGTACACTGGGATATAACGAGAAGGGTTTCAGTCCATTGGTATTGTTTATAGTGGGAGTGAACGGGAAGGGGTTTGGTTCCATTGGCTTTGTGTATAGTGGGAATGAACGGGAAGGGGTTTGGGTCCATTGGGATTGTGCACAGTGGGAGTGACCGGTAAGGTGTTTGGGTCCATTGGGATTGTGTACAGTGGGAGTGAACGGGAAGGTGTTTGGCTCCATTGGGATTTTGTACAGTGCGAGAAAAAGGGAAGGGTTTTGGGTCCATTGGGATTGTGTACAATGGGAGTGAATGGGAAGAGGTTTGGGTCCATTGGGACTGTGTACAGTGGGAGTGAATGGGAAGGGTTTTAGGTCCATTGGGATTTTGTACAGTGGGAGTGAACAGGAAAGGGTTTGGGTCCATTGTGATTGATTACAGTGGTAGTGAACGGGAAAGGGTTTGGGTCCATTGTGATTGATTACAGTGGTAGTGAACGGGAATGGGTTTGGGGCCATTGGGATTTTGCCCAGTGGGAGTGACCGGTAAGGTGTTTGGGTCCATTGGGATTGTGTAAAGTGTGAGTGAAAGGGAAGGGGTTTGTGTCCATTGGGATTGTGTACATTGGGAGTGTTCGGGTAGGGGTTTGGATTCATTGGGAATGTGTACAGTGGGAGTGAACGGGAAGGCATTTCGTTTCATTGGGAATGTGTGCATTTGGAGTGAACGGGAAGGGGTTTTTGTCCATTGGGAATTTGTACAGTGGGAGTGAACGGGAAGGGGTTTGTGTCCATTGGGATTGTGTACATTTGTAGTGAACGGGAAGGGGTTTGGGTCCATTGGGAATGTGTGCAGTGGGAGTGACCGGGAAGACGTTTGGGTCCATTGGGAATGTGTACAGTGGGAGTGACCGGGAAGATGTTTGGGTCTATTGTGAATGTGTACATTTGGAGTGAATGGGAAGGGGTTTGGTTCCACTGGGATTGTTTCCGGTGGGAGTAAAAGGGAAAGGGTTTTTGGGTCCATTGTGATTGCGTACAGAGAGAGTTAATGTGTAGGGTTTTGTTTACATTGGGATTGTCTGCGGTGGGATTTAACTGGAAGGGTTTTGGGTCCATTGGGATTGTGTACAGTGGGAGTTAACGGGAAGGGGTTTGTACCCATTGGGATTGTGTACAGTGGGATTTAACGGGAAGGGGTTTGGGTCCATTGGGATTGTGTACAGTGTGACTTAACGGGAAGGGGTTTAGGTCCATTGGGATTGTGTACAGTGGGATTTAATGAGAAGGGGTTTGGGTCCATTGGGATTGTGCATAGTTGGAGTGAACAGGAAGGGGTTTGGTTCCATTGGGATTGTGTACAGTGGAAGTGAACGGGAAAGGGTTTGGGTCCATTGGGATTGTGTACAGTGGGAGTGAAAGGGAAGGGTTTTGGGTCCATTGGGATTTTTTACAGTGGGAGTGAACGGGAAGGGGTTTGGGTCCATTGGGATTGATTACAGTGGGAGTGAACTGGAATGGGTTTTGTTCCATTGGGATTGTGCGCAGTGGGAGTGACCGGTAAGGTGTTTGGGTCCTTTGGGATTGTGTACAGTGCGAGTGAAAGAGAAGGGGTTTGTGTCCTTTGGGATTGTGTACATTTGGATTGTTTGGGTAGGGGTTTGGTTTGATTGGGAATGTGTACAGTGGGAGTGAACGGGAAGGCGTTTGGTTCCACTTGGATTGTGTACATTTGGAATGAACAGGAAGGCGTTTGGTTCCATTGGGAGTGTGTACATTTGGAGTGAATGGGAAGGGGTTTGGTTCCACTGTGATTGTGTACGGTGGGAGTGAATGAGAAAGGGTTTTTGGGTCCATTGTGATTGCGCACAGTGAGAGAGAATGGGGACTGGTTTGTTTACATTGGGATTGCGTACGGTGGGAGTGAACAGGAAGGGGTTTCGTTCCATTGGGTTTGTGTGCAGTGGGATTTAACAGGAAGGGGTTTGGGTCCATTGGGATGGTGTATAGTGGGAGTGAACAGGAAGGGGTTTGTGTCCATTGGGATTGTGTATAGTGGGAGTGAACGGGAAGGGGTTTGGTTCTGTTGGGATTGTGTATAGTGGGATTTAACGGGAAGGGGTTTTGGTCCATTGGGATTGTGTACAGTTGGATTTAAGGGGAAGGGGTTTGGTTCCATTGGGATTGTGTACAGTGGGATTTAACGAGACGGGGTTTGGGTCCATTGGGATTGTGTATAGTGGGAGTTAACGGGAAGGGGTTTGGTTCCATTGGCTTTGTGTATAGTGGGAGTGAACGGGAAGGGTTTTGGGTCCGTTGAGATTGTGTACAGTGGGTGTGAACGGGAATGGGTTTGGCACCATTGGGAATGTGCACAGTGGGAGTGAACGGTAACGGGATTCGTTACATTGGGATTGTGTACAATAGGATTGAATGGGAAGGGTTCTGGGTACATTGGGATTGTGTACAGTGGGAGTGATTGGGAAGAGGTTTGGGTCCTTTGGGTTTGTGCACAGTTGGAGTGAACTGGAAGGGGTTTGGGTCCATTGGGATTGTGTACAGTGGGATTGAACGGGAAGGGGTTTGGGTCCATTGGGATTGTGTACAGTGGGATTGAACGGGAAGGGGTTTGGGTCCATTGGGATTGTGTACGGTGGGAGTGAACAGGAATGTGTTTTGGTCCATTGGGATTGTGTACAGTGGGAGTGAACGGGAAGGGGTTTGGTTCCATTGGGATTGTGTACAGTGGAAGTGAATGGGAAGGGGTTTGGTTCCATTGGGATTTTGTACAATGGAAGTGAACGGGAAGGGGTTTGGGTCCATTGGGATTGTGTACATTGGGAGTGAATGGGAAGAGGTTTGGGTCCATTGGGATTGTGTACAGTGAGAGTGAATGTGAAGGGTTTTGGGTCCATTGGGATTTTGTACAGTGGGAGTGAACGGGAAGGGGTTTGGGTCCATTGGGATTGTGTACAGTGGGAGTGACCGGTAAGGTGTTTGGGGCCATTGGGATTGTGTACAGTGCGAGTGAAAGGGAAGGGGTTTGTGTCCATTGGGATTGTGTACATTGGGAGTATTCTGGTATGGGTTTGGATTCATTGGGAATGTGTACAGTGGGAGTGAACGGGAAGGCGTTTTTGTCCATTGGGAATGTGTACAGTGGGGGTGAACGGGAAGGGGTTTGTGTCCATTGGGATTGTGTACAATTGGAGTGAACAGGAAGGGGTTTGGGTCCATTAGGAATGTGTGCAGTGGGAGTGACCGGGAAGACGTTTGGGTCCATTGGGAATGTGTACAGTGGGAGTGACCAGGAAGACGTTTGGGTCTATTGTGAATGTGTACATTTGGAGTGAATGGGAAGGGGTTTGGTTCCATTGGCTTTGTGTATAGTGGGAGTGAACGGGAAGGGGTTTGGGTCCGTTGGGATTGTGTACAGTGGGTGTGAACGGGAATGGGTTTGGCACCATTGGGAATGTGCTCAGTGGGAGTGAACGGGAACGGGTTTCATTACATTGGGATTGTGTACAGTGGGATTGAATGGGAAGGGTTCTGGGTACATTGGGATTGTGTACAGTGGGAGTGAACGGGAAGAGGTTTGGGTCCTTTGGATTTGTGCACAGTCGGAGGGAACTGGAAGGGGTTTGGTGCCTTTGGGATTCTGTACATTTGGATTGAACGGGAAGGCATTTGGTTCCATTTGATTGTGTACATTTGGAGTGAATGGGAACGGGTTTGGTTCCACTGGGATTGTGCACAGTGGAAGTGTATGGGAAAGTGTTTTTGGGTCCATTGTGATTCCGTACAGAGGGAGTGAATGGGGAGGGGTTTGTTTACATTGGGATTGAGTACGGTGGGAGTGAACAGGAAGGGTTTTGGGTCCATTAGGATTGTGTACAGTGGGAGTGAACGGGAAGGGTTTTGGGTCCATTGGGATTGTGTATAGTGGGAGTGAACAGGAAGGGGTTTGGGTCCATTGGGATTGTGTACACTGGGATTTAACGAGAAGGGTTTGGGTCCATTGGGATTGTGTATAGTGGGAGTGAACGGGAAGGCGTTTGGTGCCATTGGGATTGTGTCCAGTGGGAGTGTTCGGGAAGGGGTTTGGTTCCATTGGGAATGTGTACAGTGGTAGTGAATGGGAAGGGTTTTGGTTCCATTGGCATTGTGTACAGTGGGAGTGAACGGGAAGGGTTATCTTTCCATTGGAATTGTGTACAGTGGGATTTAACAGGAAAGGGTTTCGGTCCATTGGGATTGTGTACAGTGGGATTTAACGGGAAGGAATTGGGTAGATTGGGATTGTGTACAGTGGGATTGAATGGGAAGGGGTTTGGATCCATTGGGATTGTTTACAGTGGGATTTAACGAGAAGGGGTTTGGGTCCACTGGGATTGTGTACGGTTTGTGTGAACAGGAATGTGTTTTGCTCCATTGGGATTGTGTACAGTTGGAGTGAACGGGAAGGTGTTTGGGTCCATTGGAATTGTGTCCAATGGGAGTGAATGGGAAGAGGTTTGGGTCCATTGGGACTGTGTACAGTGGGAGTGAATGGGAAGTGTTTTGGGTCCATTGGGATTTTGTACAGTGGGAGTGAACGGGAAGCGGTTTGGGTCCATTGGGATTGTGTACAGTGCGAGTGAAAGGGAAGGGGTTTGTGTCCATTGGGATTGTGTACATTGGGAGTGTTCGGGTATGGGTTTGGATTCATTGGGAATGTGTACAGTGGGAGTGAACGGGAAGGCATTTTGTTTCATTGGGAATGTGTACATTTGGAGTGAACGGGAAGGGGTTTGGGTCCATTGGGAATGTGTACATTTGGAGTGAACGGGAAGGGGTTTGGGTCCATTGGGAATGTGTACAGTGGGGGTGAAGGGGAAGGGGTTTGTGTCCATTAGGAATGTGTACATTTGGAGTGAACGGGAAGGGGTTTGGGTCCATTGGGAATGTGTGCAGTGGGAGTGACCGGGAAGACGTTTGGGTCCACTGGGAATGTGTACAGTGGGAGTGACCGCGAAGATGTTTGGGTCTAGTGTGAATGTGTACATTTGGAGTGAATGGGAAGGGGTTTGGTTCCAAAGGAATTGTGTACAGTGGAAGTGAACGGGAAAGGGTTTGGTTAAATTGGCTTTGTGTATAGTGGGAGTGAATGGGAAGGGGTTTGGTTCCGTTTGGATTGTGTACAGTGGGTGTGAACGGGAATGGGTTTCGCAACATTGGGAATGTGCACAGTGGGAGTGACCGGGAAGGAGTTTCGTTACATTGGGATTGTGTACAGTGGGAGTGAACGGGAAGGGGTTTGTATCCATTGGGATTGTGTACAGTGGGATTTAACGCGAGGGTTTTGGGTCCATTGGGATTGTGTACGGTGGGAGTGAACAGGATTGTGTTTTGGTCCATTGGGATTGTGTACTGTGGGAGAGAACGGGAAGGGGTTTGGTTCCTTTGGGATTGTGTACAGTGGAAGTGAACTGGAAGGGGTTTGGTTCCGTTGGGATTGTGTACAGTGGGTGTGAACGGGAATGGGTTTGGCAACATTGGGAATGTGCACAGTGGGAGTGAACGGGAAGATGTTTCGTTACATTGGGATTGTGTACAGTGGGACTGAATCGGAAATGTTCTGGGTACATTGGGATTGTGTACAGTGGGAGTGAACGGGAAGAGATTTGGATCCTTTGGGTTTGCGCACAGTCGGAGGGAACTGGAAGGGGTTGGGCTCCATTGGGATTGTGTACAGTGGGAGTGAAAGGGAAGGGGTTTGTGTCCTTTGGGATTGTGTACATTGGGAGTGTTCGGGTAGGGGTTTGGATTCATTGGGATTGTGTACAGTCGGAGTGAATGGGAAGGATTTGGTTTCATTGGGAATGTGTACATTTGGAGTGAACGGGAAGGGGTTTGGGACCATTGGGAATGTGTACAGTGGGGGTGAAGGGGAAGGGGTTTGTGTCCATTGGGATTGTGTACATTTGGAGTGAACGGGAAGGGTTTTGGGTCCAGTGGGAATGTGTGCAGTGGGATTTAACGGGAAGGGGTTTGGGTCCATTGGGATTGTGTACAGTTGGATTTAACAGGAAGGGGTTTGGGTCCATTGGGATTGTGTACAGTGGGATTTAACCAGAAGGGGTTTGGGTCCATTGGTATTGTGTATAGTGGGAGTGAACGGGAAGTGGTTTGGGTCCATTGTGATTGATTACAGTGGGAGTGAACGGGAATGGGTTTTGATCCATTGGGATTGTGCGCATTGGGAGTGACCGGTAAGGTGTTTGGGTCCTTTGGGATTGTGTACAGTGCGAGTGAAGGAGAAGGGGTTTGTGTCCATTGGGATTGTGTACATTTGGAGTGTTCGGGTAGGGGTTTGGTTTCATTGGGAATGTGTAGAGTGGGAGTGAACGGGAAGGCGTTTGGTTCCATTGGGATTGTGTACAAATGGATTAAACGGGAAGGCGTTTGGTTCCATTGGGAGTGTGTATATTTGGAGTGAATGGGAAGGGGTTTGGTTCCACTGTGATTGTGTCCGGTGGGAGTGAATGAGAAAGGGTTTTTGGGTCCATTGTGATTGCGCACAGAGGGAGTGAATGGGGACTGGTTTGTTTACATTGGGATTGCGTACGGTGGGAGTGAACAGGAAGGGGTTTCGTTCCATTGGGTTTGCGTACAGTGGGATTTAACAGGAAGGGGTTTGGGTCCATTGGGATTGTGTATAGTGGGAGTGAACAGGAAGGGGTTTGTGTCCATTGGGATTGTGTATAGTGGGAGTGAACAGGAAGGGGTTTGGTTCCATTGGGATTGTGTATAGTGGGAGTGAACAGGGAGGGGTTTGGGTCCATTGGGATTGTGTACAGTCGGATTTAACAAGAAGGGATTTGGGTCCTTTGGTTTTGTGCACAATCGGACTGAACTGGAAGGGGTGTGGTGCCATTGGGATTGGGTCCAGTGGGAGTGTTCGGCAAGGGGTTTGGTTCCATTGGGAATGTGTACAGTGGTTGTGAATGGGAACAGTTTTGGTTCCATTGGCATTGTGTACAGTGGGACTGAACGGGAAGGGTTATCTTTCCATTGGAATTGTGTACAGTGGGATTTAACGGGAAAGGGTTTGGGTCCATTGGGATTGTGTACAGTGGGATTTAACGGGAAGGAATTGGGTAGATTGGGATTGTGTACAGTGGGATTGAATGGGAAGGGGTTTGGATCCATTGGGATTGTTTACAGTGGGATTTAACGAGAAGGGGTTTGGGTCCATTGGGATTGTGTACAGTTTGTGTGAACAGGAATGTGTTTTGCTCCATTGGGATTGTGTACAGTTGGAGTGAACGGGAAGGTGTTTGGGTCCATTGGGATTGTGTACAATGGGAGTGAAAGGGAAGAGGTTTGGGTCCATTTGGACTGTGTACAGTGGGAGTGAATGGGAAGTGCTTTGGATCCATTGGGATTTTGTACAGTGGGAGTGAATGGGAAGGGGTTTGGGTCCATTAGGAATGTGTGCAGTGGGAGTGACCGGGAAGACGTTTGGGTCCATTGGGAATGTGTACAGTGGGAGTGACCGGGAAGATGTTTGGGTCTATTGTGAATGTGTACATTTGGAGTGAATGGGAAGGGGTTTGGTTCCACTGGGATTGTGTCCGGTGGGAGTAAAAGGAAAAGGATTTTTGGGTCCATTGTGATTGCGTACAGAGAGAGTTAATGGCGATGGGTTTGTTTACATTGGGATTGTGTACGGTGGGATATAACGAGAAGGGTTTCAGTCCATTGGTATTGTTTATAGTGGGAGTGAACGGGAAGGGGTTTGGGTCCATTGGGATTGTGTATAGTGGGATTTAACGGGAAGGGGTTTAGGTCCATTGGGATTGTGTACAGTTGGATTTAAGGGGAAGGGGTTTGGTTCCATTGGGATTGTGTACAGTGGGATTTAACAAGAAGGGGTTTGGGTCCTTTGGGATTGTGTATAGTGGGAGTGAACGGGAAGGGGTTTGGTTCAATTGGCTTTGTGTATAGTGGGAGTGAACGGGAAGGGTTTTGGGTCTGTTGGGATTGTGTACAGTGGGTGTGAACGGGAATGGGTTTGGCACCATTGGGAATGTGCACAGTGGGAGTGAACGGGAACGGGATTCGTTACATTGGGATTGTGTGCAATAGGATTGAATGGGAAGGGTTCTGGGAACATTGGGATTGTGTACAGTGGGAGTGATCGGGAAGAGGTTTGGGTCCTTTGGGTTTGTGCACAGTCGGAGGGAACTGGAAGGGTTTTGGTGCCATTGGGATTGTGTTCAGTGGGAGTGTTCGACATGGGGTTTCTGTCCATTGGGAGTGTGCACAGTGGGAGTGAACGGGAAGGGGTTTGGTTACATTGGGATTGTGTACAGTGGGATTGAATGGGAATGGTTTTGGGTACATTGGGATTGTGTACAGTGGGAGTGAATGGAAACGATTTTGGCTCCATTGGGATTGTGTACAGTGGGAGTGAATGGGAAGGGATTTGGGTCCTTTGGGTTTCTGCACAGTCGGAGTGAACTGGAAGGGGTTTGGTGCCATTGGGATTGTGTACAGTGGGAGTGAATACGAAAGGGTTTTTGGGTCCATTGGTTTGCGTACAGAGAGAGTGAATGGGAAGGGTTTGTTTACATTGGGATTGTGTACAGTGGGAGTGAATAGGAAGGGTTTTGGTTCCATTGGCATTGTGTACAGTGGAAGTGAATGGGAAGGGGTTTGGTTCCTTTCGGATTGTGTACAGTGGAAGTGAATGGGAAGGGGTTTGGTTCCATTGGGATTGTGTACAGTGGAAGTGAACGTGAAATGGTTTGGGTCCATTGGGATTGTGTACAATGGGAGTGAATGCGAAGAGTTTTGGGTCCATTGGGACTGTGTACACTGGGAGTGATTGGGAAGGGTTTTGGGTCCATTGGCATTTTGGGCAGTGGGAGTGAACAGGAAGGGGTTTGGGTCCATTGTGATTGATTACAGTGGTAGTGAACGGGAATGGGTTTGGGGCCATTGGGATTGTGCACAGTGGGAGTGACCGGTAAGGTGTTTGGGTCCATTGGGATTGTGTACAGTGCGAGTGAAAGGGAAGGGGTTTGTGTCCATTGGGATTGTGTACAGTGCGAGTGAAAGGGAAGGGGTTTGTGTCCATTGGTATCGTGTACACTGGGTGTGTTCGGGTAGGGGTTTGGTTTCATTGGGAATGTGTACAGTGGGAGTGAACGGGACGGCGTTTGGTTCCATTGGGATTGTGTACATTTGGATTGAACGGGAAGACGTTTGGTTCCATTGGGATTGTGTACAATTGGAGTGAATGGGAAGGGGTTTGGTTCCACTGGGATGGTGTACGGTGGGAGTGAATGGGAAAGGGTTTTTGGGTCCATTGTGATTGCGTACAGAGGGAGTGAATGGGGAGGTGATTGTTTACATTGGGATTGCGTATGGTGGGATTGAACAGGAAGGGTTTTGGGTCCATTGGGATTGTGTACAGTGGGATTTAACGGGAAGGGGTTTGGGTCCATTGGGATTGTGTACAGTGGGATTTAACGGGAAGGGATTTGGGTCCATTGGGATTGTGTATAGTGGGAGTGAACAGGAAGGGATTTGGGTCCATTGGGATTGTGTACACTGGGATATAACGAGAAGGGTTTCAGTCCATTGGTATTGTTTATAGTGGGAGTGAACGGGAAGGGGTTTGGTTCCATTGGCTTTGTGTATAGTGGGAATGAACGGGAAGGGGTTTGGGTCCATTGGGATTGTGCACAGTGGGAGTGACCGGTAAGGTGTTTGGGTCCATTGGGATTGTGTACAGTGGGAGTGAACGGGAAGGTGTTTGGCTCCATTGGGATTTTGTACAGTGCGAGAGAAAGGGAAGGGTTTTGGGTCCATTGGGATGGTGTACAATGGGAGTGAATGGGAAGAGGTTTGGGTCCATTGGGACTGTGTACAGTGGGAGTGAATGGGAAGGGTTTTAGGTCCATTGGGATTTTGTACAGTGGGAGTGAACAGGAAAGGGTTTGGGTCCATTGTGATTGATTACAGTGGTGTGAACGGGAAAGGGTTTGGGTCCATTGTGATTGATTACAGTGGTAGTGAACGGGAATGGGTTTGGGGCCATTGGGATTTTGCCCAGTGGGAGTGACCGGTAAGGTGTTTGGGTCCATTGGGATTGTGTAAAGTGTGAGTGAAAGGGAAGGGGTTTGTGTCCATTGGGATTGTGTACATTGGGAGTGTTCGGGTAGGGGTTTGGATTCATTGGGAATGTGTACAGTGGGAGTGAACGGGAAGGCATTTCGTTTCATTGGGAATGTGTGCATTTGGAGTGAACGGGAAGGGGCTTTTGTCCATTGGGAATTTGTACAGTGGGAGTGAACGGGAAGGGGTTTGTGTCCATTGGGATTGTGTACATTTGTAGTGAACGGGAAGGGGTTTGGGTCCATTGGGAATGTGTGCAGTGGGAGTGACCGGGAAGACGTTTGGGTCCATTGGGAATGTGTACAGTGGGAGTGACCGGGAAGATGTTTGGGTCTATTGTGAATGTGTACATTTGGAGTGAATGGGAAGGGGTTTGGTTCCACTGGGATTGTTTCCGGTGGGAGTAAAAGGGAAAGGGTTTTTGGGTCCATTGTGATTGCGTACAGAGAGAGTTAATGTGTAGGGTTTTGTTTACATTGGGATTGTCTGCGGTGGGATTTAACTGGAAGGGTTTTGGGTCCGTTGGGATTGTGTACAGTGGGAGTTAACGGGAAGGGGTTTGTACCCATTGGGATTGTGTACAGTGGGATTGAACGGGAAGGGGTTTGGGTCCATTGGGATTGTGTACAGTGTGACTTAACGGGAAGGGGTTTAGGTCCATTGGGATTGTGTACAGTGGGATTTAATGAGAAGGGGTTTGGGTCCATTGGGATTGTGCATAGTTGGAGTGAACAGGAAGGGGTTTGGTTCCATTGGGATTGTGTACAGTGGAAGTGAACGGGAAAGGGTTTGGGTCCATTGGGATTGTGTACAGTGGGAGTGAAAGGGAAGGGTTTTGGGTCCATTGGGATTTTTTACAGTGGGAGTGAACGGGAAGGGGTTTGGGTCCATTGGGATTGATTACAGTGGGAGTGAACTGGAATGGGTTTTGTTCCATTGGGATTGTGCGCAGTGGGAGTGACCGGTAAGGTGTTTGGGTCCTTTGGGATTGTGTACAGTGCGAGTGAAAGAGAAGGGGTTTGTGTCCTTTGGGATTGTGTACATTTGGATTGTTTGGGTAGGGGTTTGGTTTGATTGGGAATGTGTACAGTGGGAGTGAACGGGAAGGCGTTTGGTTCCACTTGGATTGTGTACATTTGGAATGAACACGAAGGCGTTTGGTTCCATTGGGAGTGTGTACATTTGGAGTGAATGGGAAGGGGTTTGGTTCCACTGTGATTGTGTACGGTGGGAGTGAATGAGAAAGGGTTTTTGGGTCCATTGTGATTGCGCACAGTGGGAGTGAATGGGGACTGGTTTGTTTACATTGGGTTTGCGTACGGTGGGAGTGAACAGGAAGGGGTTTCGTTCCATTGGGTTTGTGTGCAGTGGGATTTAACAGGAAGGGGTTTGGGTCCATTGGGATGGTGTATAGTGGGAGTGAACAGGAAGGGGTTTGGGTCCATTGGGATTGTGTACAGTCGGATTTAACAAGAAGGGATTTGGGTCCTTTGGTTTTGTGCACAATCGGACTGAACTGGAAGGGGTGTGGTGCCATTGGGATAGTGTCCAGTGGGAGTGTTCGGGAAGGGGTTTGGTTCCATTGGGAATGTGTACAGTGGGAGTGAACGGGAAGGGTTATCTTTCCATTGGAATTGTGTACAGTGGGATTTAACGGGAAAGGGTTTCGGTCCATTGGGATTGTGTACAGTGGGATTTAACGGGAAGGAATTGGGTAGATTGGGATTGTGTACAGTGGGATTGAATGGGAAGTGGTTTGGATCCATTGGGATTGTTTACAGTGGGATTTAACGGGAAGGAATTGGGTAGATTGGGATTGTGTACAGTGGGAATGAATGGGAAGGGGTTTGGATACATTGGGATTGTTTACAGTGGGATTTAACGAGAATGGTTGTGGGTCCACTGGGATTGTGTACGGTTTGTGTGAACAGGAATGTGTTTTGCTCCATTGGGATTGTGTACAGTTGGAGTGAACGGGAAGGTGTTTGGGTCCATTGGGATTGTGTCCAATGGGAGTGAATGGGAAGAGGTTTGGGTCCATTTGGACTGTGTACAGTGGGAGTGAATGGGAAGTGTTTTGGATCCATTGGGATTTTGTACAGTGGGAGTGAACGGGAAGTGGTTTGGGTCCATTGTGATTGATTACAGTGGTAGTGAACGGGAATGGGTTTGGGGCCTTTGGGATTTTGCACAGTGGGAGTGACCGGTAAGGTGTTTGGGTCCATTGGGATTGTGTACAGTGCGAGTGAAAGGGAAGGGGTTTGTGTCCATTGGGATTGTGTACATTGGGAGTGTTCGGGTATGGGTTTGGATTCATTGGGAATGTGTACAGTGGGAGTGAACGGGAAGGCGTTTTGTTTCATTGGGAATGTGTACATTTGGAGTGAACAGGAGGGGTTTGGGTCCATTGGGAATGTGTACAGTGGGGGTGAAGGGGAAGGGGTTTGTGTCCATTAGGAATGTGTACATTTGGAGTGAACGGGAAGGGGTTTGGGTCCATTGGGAATGTGTGCAGTGGGAGTGACCGGGAAGACGTTTGGGTCCACTGGGAATGTGTACAGTGGGAGTGACCGCGAAGATGTTTGGGTCTATTGTGAATGTGTACATTTGGAGTGAATGGGAAGGGGTTTGGTTCCAAAGGAATTGTGTACAGTGGAAGTGAACGGGAAGGGGTTTGGTTAAATTGGCTTTGTGTATAGTGGGAGTGAATGGGAAGGGGTTTGGTTCCGTTTGGATTGTGTACAGTGCGTGTGAACGGCAATGGGTTTCGCAACATTGGGAATGTGCACAGTGGGAGTGACCGGGAAGGAGTTTCGTTACATTGGGATTGTGTACAGTGGGAGTGAACGGGAAGGGGTTTGTATCCATTGGGATTGTGTACAGTGGGATTTAACGCGAGGGTTTTGGGTCCATTGGGATTGTGTACGGTGGGAGTGAACAGGATTGTGTTTTGGTCCATTGGGATTGTGTACTGTGGGAGAGAACGGGAAGGGGTTTGGTTCCTTTGGGATTGTGTACAGTGGAAGTGAACTGGAAGGGGTTTGGTTCCGTTGGGATTGTGTACAGTGGGTGTGAACGGGAATGGGTTTGGCAACATTGGGAATGTGCACAGTGGGAGTGAACGGGAAGATGTTTCGTTACATTGGGATTGTGTACAGTGGGACTGAATCGGAAATGTTCTGGGTACATTGGGATTGTGTACAGTGGGAGTGAACGGGAAGAGATTTGGATCCTTTGGGGTTGTGCACAGTCGGAGGGAAATGGAAGGGGTTGGGCTCCATTGGGATTGTGTACAGTGGGAGTGAAAGGGAAGGGGTTTGTGTCCTTTGGGATTGTGTACATTGGGAGTGTTCGGGTAGGGGTTTGGATTCATTGGGATTGTGTACAGTCGGAGTGAATGGGAAGGATTTGGTTTCATTGGGAATGTGTACATTTGGAGTGAACGGCAAGGGGTTTGGGTCCATTGGGAATGTGTACAGTGGGGGTGAAGGGGAAGGGGTTTGTGTCCATTGGGATTGTGTACATTTGGAGTGAACAGGAAGGGGTTTGGGTCCAGTGGGAATGGGTGCAGTGGGATTTAACGGGAAGGGGTTTGGGTCCATTGGGATTGTGTACAGTTGGATTTAACAGGAAGGGGTTTGGGTCCATTGGGATTGTGTACAGTGGGATTTAACCAGAAGGGGTTTGGGTCCATTGGTATTGTGTATAGTGGGAGTGAACGGGAAGGGGTTTGGGTCCATTGTGATTGATTACAGTGGGAGTGAACGGGAATGGGTTTTGATCCATTGGGATTGTGCGCATTGGGAGTGACCGGTAAGGTGTTTGGGTCCTTTGGGATTGTGTACAGTGCGAGTGAAGGAGAAGGGGTTTGTGTCCATTGGGATTGTGTACATTTGGAGTGTTTGGGTAGGGGTTTGGTTTCATTGGGAATTTGTACAGTGGGAGTGAACGGGAAGGCGTTTGGTTCCATTGGGATTGTGTACAAATGGATTGAACGGGAAGGCGTTTGGTTCCATTGGGAGTGTGTATATTTGGAGTGAATGGGAAGGGGTTTGGTTCCACTGTGATTGTGTACGGTGGGAGTGAATGAGAAAGGGTTTTTGGGTCCATTGTGATTGCGCACAGAGGGAGTGAATGGGGACTGCTTTGTTTACATTGGGATTGCGTACGGTGAGAGTGAACAGGAAGGGGTTTGGTTCCATTGGGTTTGTGTACAGTGGGATTTAACAGGAAGGGGTTTGGGTCCATTGGGATTGTGTATAGTGGGAGTGAACAGGAAGGGGTTTGGGTCCATTGGGATTGTGTACAGTGGGAGTGAACGGGAAGGTGTTTGGGTCCAATGGGATTGTGTATAGTGGGAGTGAACAGGAAGGGGTTTGGGTCCATTGGGATTGTGTACAGTGGGAGTGAACGGGAAGGGGTTTGGGTCCATTGGGATTGTGTATAGTGGGAGTGAACAGGAAGGGGTTTGTGTCCATTGGGATTGTGTATAGTGGGAGTGAACAGGAAGGGGTTTGTGTCCATTGGGATTGTGTATAGTGGGAGTGAACAGGAAGGGGTGTGGTGCCATTGGGATTGTGTCCAGTGGGAGTGTTCGGGAAGGGGTTTGGTTCCATTGGGAATGTGTACAGTGGTTGTGAATGGGAAGGGTTTTGGTTCCATTGGCATTGTGTACAGTGGGACTGAACGGGAAGGGTTATCTTTCCATTGGAATTGTGTACAGTGGGATTTAACGGGAAGGAATTGGGTAGATTGGGATTGTTTACAGTGGGATTTAACGAGAAGGGGTTTGGGTCCATTGGGATTGTGTACAGTTTGTGTGAACAGGAATGTGTTTTGCTCCATTGGGATTGTGTACAGTTGGAGTGAACGGGAAGGTGTTTGGGTCCATTGGGATTGTGTACAATGGGAGTGAATGGGAAGAGGTTTGGGTCCATTTGGACTGCGTACAGTGGGAGTGAATGGGAAGGGTTTTGGGTCCATTGGTATTTTGTACAGTGGGAGTGAACGGGAAGGGGTTTGGGTCCATTCGGAATGTGTGCAGTGGGAGTGACCGGGAAGACGTTTGGGTCCATTGGGAATGTGTACAGTGGGAGTGACCGGGAAGATGTTTGGGTCCATTGTGAATGTGTACATTTGGAGTGAATGGGAAGGGGTTTGCTTCCACTGGGATTGTGTCCGGTGGGAGTAAAAGGGAAAGGGTTTTTGGGTCCATTGTGATTGCGTACAGAGAGAGTTAATGGCGATGGGTTTGTTTACATTGGGATTGTGTACGGTGGGATATAACGAGAAGGGTTTCAGTCCATTGGTATTGTTTATAGTGGGAGTGAACGGGAAGGGGTTTGGGTCCATTGGGATTGTGTATAGTGGGATTTAACGGGAAGGGGTTTAGGCTCATTGGGATTGTGTACAGTTGGATTTAACGGGAAGGGGTTTGGTTCCATTGGGATTGTGTACAGTGGGATTTAACGAGAATGGGTTTGGGTCCATTGGGATTGTGTATAGTGGGAGTGAACGGGACGGGGTTTGGTTCCATTGGCTTTGTGTATAGTGGGAGTGAACGGGAAGGGTTTTGGGTCCGTTGGGATTGTGTACAGTGGGTGTGAACGGGAATGGGTTTGGCACCATTGGGAATGTGCACAGTGGGAGTGAACGGGAACGGGATTCGTTACATTGGGATTGTGTACAATAGGATTGAATGGGAAGGGTTCTGGGTACATTGGGATTGTGTATAGTGGGAGTGAACGGGAAGAGGTTTGGGTCCTTTGGGTTTGTGCACAGTTGGAGGGAACTGGAAGGGGTTTGGTGCCATTGGGATTGTGTTCAGTGGGAGTGTTCGGGATGGGGTTTCTGTCCATTGGGTGTGTGCACAGTGGGAGTGAACGGGAAGGGGTTTGGTTACATTGGGATTGTGTACAGTGGGATTGAATGGGAATGGTTTTGGGTACATTGGGATTGTGTACAGTGGGAGTGAATGGAAACGATTTTGGCTCCATTGGGATTGTGTACAGTGGGAGTGAACGGGAAGGTGTTTGGTTATATTGGGAATGTGTACAGTGGGATTGAATGGGAATGTTTTTGGGTACATTGGGATTGTGTACAGTGGGAGTGAACAGAAAGGAGTGCGGGTCCATTGGGATTGTGTACAGTGGGAGTGAATGGGAAGGGATTTGGGTCCTTTGGGTTTCTGCACAGTCGGAGTGAACTGGAAGGGGTTTGGTGCCAATGGGATTGTGTACAGTGGGAGTGAATACGAAAGGGTTTTTGGGTCCATTGGGTTTGCGTACAGAGAGATTGAATGGGAAGGGTTTGTTTACATTGGGATTGTGTACAGTGGGAGTGAATAGGAAGGGTTTTGGTTCCATTGGCATTGTGTACAGTGGGAGTGAACGGGAAGGGTTTTCTTTCCATTGGAGTTGTGTACAGTGGGATTTAACGGGAAGGGGTTTGTGTCCATTGGGTTTGTGTATATTGGGATTTAACGGGAAAGGCTTTGGGTCCATTGGAATTGTGTACAGTGGGATTGAACGGGAAGGGGTTTGGGTCCATTGGGATTGTGTACGGTGGGAGTGAACAGGAATGTGTTTTGGTCCATTGGGATTGTGTACAGTGGGAGTGAACGGGAAGGGGTTTGGTTCCATTGGGATTGTGTACAGTGGAAGTGAATGGGAAGGGGTTTGGTTCCATTGGGATTTTGTACAATGGAAGTGAACGGGAAGGGGTTTGGGTCCATTGGGATTGTGTACATTGGGAGTGAATGGGAAGAGGTTTGGGTCCATTGGGATTGTGTACAGTGAGAGTGAATGTGAAGGGTTTTGGGTCCATTGGGATTTTGTACAGTGGGAGTGAACGGGAAGGGGTTTGGGTCCATTGGGATTGTGTACAGTGGGAGTGACCGGTAAGGTGTTTGGGGCCATTGGGATTGTGTACAGTGCGAGTGAAAGGGAAGGGGTTTGTGTCCATTGGGATTGTGTACATTGGGAGTATTCTGGTATGGGTTTGGATTCATTGGGAATGTGTACAGTGGGAGTGAACGGGAAGGCGTTTTTGTCCATTGGGAATGTGTACAGTGGGGGTGAACGGGAAGGGGTTTGTGTCCATTGGGATTGTGTACAATTGGAGTGAACAGGAAGGGGTTTGGGTCCATTAGGAATGTGTGCAGTGGGAGTGACCGGGAAGACGTTTGGGTCCATTGGGAATGTGTACAGTGGGAGTGACCAGGAAGACGTTTGGGTCTATTGTGAATGTGTACATTTGGAGTGAATGGGAAGGGGTTTGGTTCCATTGGCTTTGTGTATAGTGGGAGTGAACGGGAAGGGGTTTGGGTCCGTTGGGATTGTGTACAGTGGGTGTGAACGGGAATGGGTTTGGCACCATTGGGAATGTGCTCAGTGGGAGTGAACGGGAACGGGTTTCATTACATTGGGATTGTGTACAGTGGGATTGAATGGGAAGGGTTCTGGGTACATTGGGATTGTGTACAGTGGGAGTGAACGGGAAGAGGTTTGGGTCCTTTGGATTTGTGCACAGTCGGAGGGAACTGGAAGGGGTTTGGTGCCTTTGGGATTCTGTACATTTGGATTGAACGGGAAGGCATTTGGTTCCATTTGATTGTGTACATTTGGAGTGAATGGGAACGGGTTTGGTTCCACTGGGATTGTGCACAGTGGAAGTGTATGGGAAAGTGTTTTTGGGTCCATTGTGATTCCGTACAGAGGGAGTGAATGGGGAGGGGTTTGTTTACATTGGGATTGAGTACGGTGGGAGTGAACAGGAAGGGTTTTGGGTCCATTGGGATTGTGTACAGTGGGAGTGAACGGGAAGGGTTTTGGGTCCATTGGGATTGTGTATAGTGGGAGTGAACAGGAAGGGGTTTGGGTCCATTGGGATTGTGTACACTGGGATTTAACGAGAAGGGTTTGGGTCCATTGGGATTGTGTATAGTGGGAGTGAACGGGAAGGCATTTGGTGCCATTGGGATTGTGTCCAGTGGGAGTGTTCGGGAAGGGGTTTGGTTCCATTGGGAATGTGTACAGTGGTAGTGAATGGGAAGGGTTTTGGTTCCATTGGCATTGTGTACAGTGGGAGTGAACGGGAAGGGTTATCTTTCCATTGGAATTGTGTACAGTGGGATTTAACAGGAAAGGGTTTCGGTCCATTGGGATTGTGTACAGTGGGATTTAACGGGAAGGAATTGGGTAGATTGGGATTGTGTACAGTGGGATTGAATGGGAAGGGGTTTGGATCCATTGGGATTGTTTACAGTGGGATTTAACGAGAAGGGGTTTGGGTCCACTGGGATTGTGTACGGTTTGTGTGAACAGGAATGTGTTTTGCTCCATTGGGATTGTGTACAGTTGGAGTGAACGGGAAGGTGTTTGGGTCCATTGGAATTGTGTCCAATGGGAGTGAATGGGAAGAGGTTTGGGTCCATTGGGACTGTGTACAGTGGGAGTGAATGGGAAGTGTTTTGGGTCCATTGGGATTTTGTACAGTGGGAGTGAACGGGAAGCGGTTTGGGTCCATTGGGATTGTGTACAGTGCGAGTGAAAGGGAAGGGGTTTGTGTCCATTGGGATTGTGTACATTGGGAGTGTTCGGGTATGGGTTTGGATTCATTGGGAATGTGTACAGTGGGAGTGAACGGGAAGGCATTTTGTTTCATTGGGAATGTGTACATTTGGAGTGAACGGGAAGGGGTTTGGGTCCATTGGGAATGTGTACATTTGGAGTGAACGGGAAGGGGTTTGGGTCCATTGGGAATGTGTACAGTGGGGGTGAAGGGGAAGGGGTTTGTGTCCATTAGGAATGTGTACATTTGGAGTGAACGGGAAGGGGTTTGGGTCCATTGGGAATGTGTGCAGTGGGAGTGACCGGGAAGACGTTTGGGTCCACTGGGAATGTGTACAGTGGGAGTGACCGCGAAGATGTTTGGGTCTATTGTGAATGTGTACATTTGGAGTGAATGGGAAGGGGTTTGGTTCCAAAGGAATTGTGTACAGTGGAAGTGAACGGGAAAGGGTTTGGTTAAATTGGCTTTGTGTATAGTGGGAGTGAATGGGAAGGGGTTTGGTTCCGTTTGGATTGTGTACAGTGGGTGTGAACGGGAATGGGTTTCGCAACATTGGGAATGTGCACAGTGGGAGTGACCGGGAAGGAGTTTCGTTACATTGGGATTGTGTACAGTGGGAGTGAACGGGAAGGGGTTTGTATCCATTGGGATTGTGTACAGTGGGATTTAACGCGAGGGTTTTGGGTCCATTGGGATTGTGTACGGTGGGAGTGAACAGGATTGTGTTTTGGTCCATTGGGATTGTGTACTGTGGGAGAGAACGGGAAGGGGTTTGGTTCCTTTGGGATTGTGTACAGTGGAAGTGAACTGGAAGGGGTTTGGTTCCGTTGGGATTGTGTACAGTGGGTGTGAACGGGAATGGGTTTGGCAACATTGGGAATGTGCACAGTGGGAGTGAACGGGAAGATGTTTCGTTACATTGGGATTGTGTACAGTGGGACTGAATCGGAAATGTTCTGGGTACATTGGGATTGTGTACAGTGGGAGTGAACGGGAAGAGATTTGGATCCTTTGGGTTTGCGCACAGTCGGAGGGAACTGGAAGGGGTTGGGCTCCATTGGGATTGTGTACAGTGGGAGTGAAAGGGAAGGGGTTTGTGTCCTTTGGGATTGTGTACATTGGGAGTGTTCGGGTAGGGGTTTGGATTCATTGGGATTGTGTACAGTCGGAGTGAATGGGAAGGATTTGGTTTCATTGGGAATGTGTACATTTGGAGTGAACGGGAAGGGGTTTGGGACCATTGGGAATGTGTACAGTGGGGGTGAAGGGGAAGGGGTTTGTGTCCATTGGGATTGTGTACATTTGGAGTGAACGGGAAGGGTTTTGGGTCCAGTGGGAATGTGTGCAGTGGGATTTAACGGGAAGGGGTTTGGGTCCATTGGGATTGTGTACAGTTGGATTTAACAGGAAGGGGTTTGGGTCCATTGGGATTGTGTACAGTGGGATTTAACCAGAAGGGGTTTGGGTCCATTGGTATTGTGTACAGTGGGAGTGAACGGGAAGTGGTTTGGGTCCATTGTGATTGATTACAGTGGGAGTGAACGGGAATGGGTTTTGATCCATTGGGATTGTGCGCATTGGGAGTGACCGGTAAGGTGTTTGGGTCCTTTGGGATTGTGTACAGTGCGAGTGAAGGAGAAGGGGTTTGTGTCCATTGGGATTGTGTACATTTGGAGTGTTCGGGTAGGGGTTTGGTTTCATTGGGAATGTGTAGAGTGGGAGTGAACGGGAAGGCGTTTGGTTCCATTGGGATTGTGTACAAATGGATTAAACGGGAAGGCGTTTGGTTCCATTGGGAGTGTGTATATTTGGAGTGAATGGGAAGGGGTTTGGTTCCACTGTGATTGTGTCCGGTGGGAGTGAATGAGAAAGGGTTTTTGGGTCCATTGTGATTGCGCACAGAGGGAGTGAATGGGGACTGGTTTGTTTACATTGGGATTGCGTACGGTGGGAGTGAACAGGAAGGGGTTTCGTTCCATTGGGTTTGCGTACAGTGGGATTTAACAGGAAGGGGTTTGGGTCCATTGGGATTGTGTATAGTGGGAGTGAACAGGAAGGGGTTTGTGTCCATTGGGATTGTGTATAGTGGGAGTGAACAGGAAGGGGTTTGGTTCCATTGGGATTGTGTATAGTGGGAGTGAACAGGGAGGGGTTTGGGTCCATTGGGATTGTGTACAGTCGGATTTAACAAGAAGGGATTTGGGTCCTTTGGTTTTGTGCACAATCGGACTGAACTGGAAGGGGTGTGGTGCCATTGGGATTGGGTCCAGTGGGAGTGTTCGGCAAGGGGTTTGGTTCCATTGGGAATGTGTACAGTGGTTGTGAATGGGAACAGTTTTGGTTCCATTGGCATTGTGTACAGTGGGACTGAACGGGAAGGGTTATCTTTCCATTGGAATTGTGTACAGTGGGATTTAACGGGAAAGGGTTTGGGTCCATTGGGATTGTGTACAGTGGGATTTAACGGGAAGGAATTGGGTAGATTGGGATTGTGTACAGTGGGATTGAATGGGAAGGGGTTTGGATCCATTGGGATTGTTTACAGTGGGATTTAACGAGAAGGGGTTTGGGTCCATTGGGATTGTGTACAGTTTGTGTGAACAGGAATGTGTTTTGCTCCATTGGGATTGTGTACAGTTGGAGTGAACGGGAAGGTGTTTGGGTCCATTGGGATTGTGTACAATGGGAGTGAAAGGGAAGAGGTTTGGGTCCATTTGGACTGTGTACAGTGGGAGTGAATGGGAAGTGCTTTGGATCCATTGGGATTTTGTACAGTGGGAGTGAATGGGAAGGGGTTTGGGTCCATTAGGAATGTGTGCAGTGGGAGTGACCGGGAAGACGTTTGGGTCCATTGGGAATGTGTACAGTGGGAGTGACCGGGAAGATGTTTGGGTCTATTGTGAATGTGTACATTTGGAGTGAATGGGAAGGGGTTTGGTTCCACTGGGATTGTGTCCGGTGGGAGTAAAAGGAAAAGGATTTTTGGGTCCATTGTGATTGCGTACAGAGAGAGTTAATGGCGATGGGTTTGTTTACATTGGGATTGTGTACGGTGGGATATAACGAGAAGGGTTTCAGTCCATTGGTATTGTTTATAGTGGGAGTGAACGGGAAGGGGTTTGGGTCCATTGGGATTGTGTATAGTGGGATTTAACGGGAAGGGGTTTAGGTCCATTGGGATTGTGTACAGTTGGATTTAAGGGGAAGGGGTTTGGTTCCATTGGGATTGTGTACAGTGGGATTTAACAAGAAGGGGTTTGGGTCCTTTGGGATTGTGTATAGTGGGAGTGAACGGGAAGGGGTTTGGTTCAATTGGCTTTGTGTATAGTGGGAGTGAACGGGAAGGGTTTTGGGTCTGTTGGGATTGTGTACAGTGGGTGTGAACGGGAATGGGTTTGGCACCATTGGGAATGTGCACAGTGGGAGTGAACGGGAACGGGATTCGTTACATTGGGATTGTGTGCAATAGGATTGAATGGGAAGGGTTCTGGGAACATTGGGATTGTGTACAGTGGGAGTGATCGGGAAGAGGTTTGGGTCCTTTGGGTTTGTGCACAGTCGGAGGGAACTGGAAGGGTTTTGGTGCCATTGGGATTGTGTTCAGTGGGAGTGTTCGACATGGGGTTTCTGTCCATTGGGAGTGTGCACAGTGGGAGTGAACGGGAAGGGGTTTGGTTACATTGGGATTGTGTACAGTGGGATTGAATGGGAATGGTTTTGGGTACATTGGGATTGTGTACAGTGGGAGTGAATGGGAAGGGATTTGGGTCCTTTGGGTTTCTGCACAGTCGGAGTGAACTGGAAGGGGTTTGGTGCCATTGGGATTGTGTACAGTGGGAGTGAATACGAAAGGGTTTTTGGGTCCATTGGTTTGCGTACAGAGAGAGTGAATGGGAAGGGTTTGTTTACATTGGGATTGTGTACAGTGGGAGTGAATAGGAAGGGTTTTGGTTCCATTGGCATTGTGTACAGTGGAAGTGAATGGGAAGGGGTTTGGTTCCTTTCGGATTGTGTACAGTGGAAGTGAATGGGAAGGGGTTTGGTTCCATTGGGATTGTGTACAGTGGAAGTGAACGTGAAATGGTTTGGGTCCATTGGGATTGTGTACAATGGGAGTGAATGCGAAGAGTTTTGGGTCCATTGGGACTGTGTACACTGGGAGTGATTGGGAAGGGTTTTGGGTCCATTGGCATTTTGGGCAGTGGGAGTGAACAGGAAGGGGTTTGGGTCCATTGTGATTGATTACAGTGGTAGTGAACGGGAATGGGTTTGGGGCCATTGGGATTGTGCACAGTGGGAGTGACCGGTAAGGTGTTTGGGTCCATTGGGATTGTGTACAGTGCGAGTGAAAGGGAAGGGGTTTGTGTCCATTGGGATTGTGTACAGTGCGAGTGAAAGGGAAGGGGTTTGTGTCCATTGGTATCGTGTACACTGGGTGTGTTCGGGTAGGAGTTTGGTTTCATTGGGAATGTGTACAGTGGGAGTGAACGGGACGGCGTTTGGTTCCATTGGGATTGTGTACATTTGGATTGAACGGGAAGACGTTTGGTTCCATTGGGATTGTGTACAATTGGAGTGAATGGGAAGGGGTTTGGTTCCACTGGGATGGTGTACGGTGGGAGTGAATGGGAAAGGGTTTTTGGGTCCATTGTGATTGCGTACAGAGGGAGTGAATGGGGAGGTGATTGTTTACATTGGGATTGCGTATGGTGGGATTGAACAGGAAGGGTTTTGGGTCCATTGGGATTGTGTACAGTGGGATTTAACGGGAAGGGGTTTGGGTCCATTGGGATTGTGTACAGTGGGATTTAACGGGAAGGGATTTGGGTCCATTGGGATTGTGTATAGTGGGAGTGAACAGGAAGGGATTTGGGTCCATTGGGATTGTGTACACTGGGATATAACGAGAAGGGTTTCAGTCCATTGGTATTGTTTATAGTGGGAGTGAACGGGAAGGGGTTTGGTTCCATTGGCTTTGTGTATAGTGGGAATGAACGGGAAGGGGTTTGGGTCCATTGGGATTGTGCACAGTGGGAGTGACCGGTAAGGTGTTTGGGTCCATTGGGATTGTGTACAGTGGGAGTGAACGGGAAGGTGTTTGGCTCCATTGGGATTTTGTACAGTGCGAGAGAAAGGGAAGGGTTTTGGGTCCATTGGGATGGTGTACAATGGGAGTGAATGGGAAGAGGTTTGGGTCCATTGGGACTGTGTACAGTGGGAGTGAATGGGAAGGGTTTTAGGTCCATTGGGATTTTGTACAGTGGGAGTGAACAGGAAAGGGTTTGGGTCCATTGTGATTGATTACAGTGGTGTAAACGGGAAAGGGTTTGGGTCCATTGTGATTGATTACAGTGGTAGTGAACGGAAATGGGTTTGGGGCCATTGGGATTTTGCCCAGTGGGAGTGACCGGTAAGGTGTTTGGGTCCATTGGGATTGTGTAAAGTGTGAGTGAAAGGGAAGGGGTTTGTGTCCATTGGGATTGTGTACATTGGGAGTGTTCGGGTAGGGGTTTGGATTCATTGGGAATGTGTACAGTGGGAGTGAACGGGAAGGCATTTCATTTCATTGGGAATGTGTGCATTTGGAGTGAACGGGAAGGGGCTTTTGTCCATTGGGAATTTGTACAGTGGGAGTGAACGGGAAGGGGTTTGTGTCCATTGGGATTGTGTACATTTGTAGTGAACGGGAAGGGGTTTGGGTCCATTGGGAATGTGTGCAGTGGGAGTGACCGGGAAGACGTTTGGGTCCATTGGGAATGTGTACAGTGGGAGTGACCGGGAAGATGTTTGGGTCTATTGTGAATGTGTACATTTGGAGTGAATGGGAAGGGGTTTGGTTCCACTGGGATTGTTTCCGGTGGGAGTAAAAGGGAAAGGGTTTTTGGGTCCATTGTGATTGCGTACAGAGAGAGTTAATGTGTAGGGTTTTGTTTACATTGGGATTGTCTGCGGTGGGATTTAACTGGAAGGGTTTTGGGTCCGTTGGGATTGTGTACAGTGGGAGTTAACGGGAAGGGGTTTGTACCCATTGGGATTGTGTACAGTGGGATTGAACGGGAAGGGGTTTGGGTCCATTGGGATTGTGTACAGTGTGACTTAACGGGAAGGGGTTTAGGTCCATTGGGATTGTGTACAGTGGGATTTAATGAGAAGGGGTTTGGGTCCATTGGGATTGTGCATAGTTGGAGTGAACAGGAAGGGGTTTGGTTCCATTGGGATTGTGTACAGTGGAAGTGAACGGGAAAGGGTTTGGGTCCATTGGGATTGTGTACAGTGGGAGTGAAAGGGAAGGGTTTTGGGTCCATTGGGATTTTTTACAGTGGGAGTGAACGGGAAGGGGTTTGGGTCCATTGGGATTGATTACAGTGGGAGTGAACTGGAATGGGTTTTGTTCCATTGGGATTGTGCGCAGTGGGAGTGACCGGTAAGGTGTTTGGGTCCTTTGGGATTGTGTACAGTGCGAGTGAAAGAGAAGGGGTTTGTGTCCTTTGGGATTGTGTACATTTGGATTGTTTGGGTAGGGGTTTGGTTTGATTGGGAATGTGTACAGTGGGAGTGAACGGGAAGGCGTTTGGTTCCACTTGGATTGTGTACATTTGGAATGAACACGAAGGCGTTTGGTTCCATTGGGAGTGTGTACATTTGGAGTGAATGGGAAGGGGTTTGGTTCCACTGTGATTGTGTACGGTGGGAGTGAATGAGAAAGGGTTTTTGGGTCCATTGTGATTGCGCACAGTGGGAGTGAATGGGGACTGGTTTGTTTACATTGGGTTTGCGTACGGTGGGAGTGAACAGGAAGGGGTTTCGTTCCATTGGGTTTGTGTGCAGTGGGATTTAACAGGAAGGGGTTTGGGTCCATTGGGATGGTGTATAGTGGGAGTGAACAGGAAGGGGTTTGGGTCCATTGGGATTGTGTACAGTCGGATTTAACAAGAAGGGATTTGGGTCCTTTGGTTTTGTGCACAATCGGACTGAACTGGAAGGGGTGTGGTGCCATTGGGATAGTGTCCAGTGGGAGTGTTCGGGAAGGGGTTTGGTTCCATTGGGAATGTGTACAGTGGGAGTGAACGGGAAGGGTTATCTTTCCATTGGAATTGTGTACAGTGGGATTTAACGGGAAAGGGTTTCGGTCCATTGGGATTGTGTACAGTGGGATTTAACGGGAAGGAATTGGGTAGATTGGGATTGTGTACAGTGGGATTGAATGGGAAGTGGTTTGGATCCATTGGGATTGTTTACAGTGGGATTTAACGGGAAGGAATTGGGTAGATTGGGATTGTGTACAGTGGGAATGAATGGGAAGGGGTTTGGATACATTGGGATTGTTTACAGTGGGATTTAACGAGAATGGTTGTGGGTCCACTGGGATTGTGTACGGTTTGTGTGAACAGGAATGTGTTTTGCTCCATTGGGATTGTGTACAGTTGGAGTGAACGGGAAGGTGTTTGGGTCCATTGGGATTGTGTCCAATGGGAGTGAATGGGAAGAGGTTTGGGTCCATTTGGACTGTGTACAGTGGGAGTGAATGGGAAGTGTTTTGGATCCATTGGGATTGTGTACAGTGGGAGTGAACGGGAAGTGGTTTGGGTCCATTGTGATTGATTACAGTGGTAGTGAACGGGAATGGGTTTGGGGCCTTTGGGATTTTGCACAGTGGGAGTGACCGGTAAGGTGTTTGGGTCCATTGGGATTGTGTACAGTGCGAGTGAAAGGGAAGGGGTTTGTGTCCATTGGGATTGTGTACATTGGGAGTGTTCGGGTATGGGTTTGGATTCATTGGGAATGTGTACAGTGGGAGTGAACGGGAAGGCGTTTTGTTTCATTGGGAATGTGTACATTTGGAGTGAACAGGAGGGGTTTGGGTCCATTGGGAATGTGTACAGTGGGGGTGAAGGGGAAGGGGTTTGTGTCCATTAGGAATGTGTACATTTGGAGTGAACGGGAAGGGGTTTGGGTCCATTGGGAATGTGTGCAGTGGGAGTGACCGGGAAGACGTTTGGGTCCACTGGGAATGTGTACAGTGGGAGTGACCGCGAAGATGTTTGGGTCTATTGTGAATGTGTACATTTGGAGTGAATGGGAAGGGGTTTGGTTCCAAAGGAATTGTGTACAGTGGAAGTGAACGGGAAGGGGTTTGGTTAAATTGGCTTTGTGTATAGTGGGAGTGAATGGGAAGGGGTTTGGTTCCGTTTGGATTGTGTACAGTGGGTGTGAACGGGAATGGGTTTCGCAACATTGGGAATGTGCACAGTGGGAGTGACCGGGAAGGAGTTTCGTTACATTGGGATTGTGTACAGTGGGAGTGAACGGGAAGGGGTTTGTATCCATTGGGATTGTGTACAGTGGGATTTAACGCGAGGGTTTTGGGTCCATTGGGATTGTGTACGGTGGGAGTGAACAGGATTGTGTTTTGGTCCATTGGGATTGTGTACTGTGGGAGAGAACGGGAAGGGGTTTGGTTCCTTTGGGATTGTGTACAGTGGAAGTGAACTGGAAGGGGTTTGGTTCCGTTGGGATTGTGTACAGTGGGTGTGAACGGGAATGGGTTTGGCAACATTGGGAATGTGCACAGTGGGAGTGAACGGGAAGATGTTTCGTTACATTGGGATTGTGTACAGTGGGACTGAATCGGAAATGTTCTGGGTACATTGGGATTGTGTACAGTGGGAGTGAACGGGAAGAGATTTGGATCCTTTGGGGTTGTGCACAGTCGGAGGGAAATGGAAGGGGTTGGGCTCCATTGGGATTGTGTACAGTGGGAGTGAAAGGGAAGGGGTTTGTGTCCTTTGGGATTGTGTACATTGGGAGTGTTCGGGTAGGGGTTTGGATTCATTGGGATTGTGTACAGTCGGAGTGAATGGGAAGGATTTGGTTTCATTGGGAATGTGTACATTTGGAGTGAACGGCAAGGGGTTTGGGTCCATTGGGAATGTGTACAGTGGGGGTGAAGGGGAAGGGGTTTGTGTCCATTGGGATTGTGTACATTTGGAGTGAACAGGAAGGGGTTTGGGTCCAGTGGGAATGGGTGCAGTGGGATTTAACGGGAAGGGGTTTGGGTCCATTGGGATTGTGTACAGTTGGATTTAACAGGAAGGGGTTTGGGTCCATTGGGATTGTGTACAGTGGGATTTAACCAGAAGGGGTTTGGGTCCATTGGTATTGTGTATAGTGGGAGTGAACGGGAAGGGGTTTGGGTCCATTGTGATTGATTACAGTGGGAGTGAACGGGAATGGGTTTTGATCCATTGGGATTGTGCGCATTGGGAGTGACCGGTAAGGTGTTTGGGTCCTTTGGGATTGTGTACAGTGCGAGTGAAGGAGAAGGGGTTTGTGTCCATTGGGATTGTGTACATTTGGAGTGTTTGGGTAGGGGTTTGGTTTCATTGGGAATTTGTACAGTGGGAGTGAACGGGAAGGCGTTTGGTTCCATTGGGATTGTGTACAAATGGATTGAACGGGAAGGCGTTTGGTTCCATTGGGAGTGTGTATATTTGGAGTGAATGGGAAGGGGTTTGGTTCCACTGTGATTGTGTACGGTGGGAGTGAATGAGAAAGGGTTTTTGGGTCCATTGTGATTGCGCACAGAGGGAGTGAATGGGGACTGCTTTGTTTACATTGGGATTGCGTACGGTGAGAGTGAACAGGAAGGGGTTTGGTTCCATTGGGTTTGTGTACAGTGGGATTTAACAGGAAGGGGTTTGGGTCCATTGGGATTGTGTATAGTGGGAGTGAACAGGAAGGGGTTTGGGTCCATTGGGATTGTGTACAGTGGGAGTGAACGGGAAGGTGTTTGGGTCCAATGGGATTGTGTATAGTGGGAGTGAACAGGAAGGGGTTTGGGTCCATTGGGATTGTGTACAGTGGGAGTGAACGGGAAGGGGTTTGGGTCCATTGGGATTGTGTATAGTGGGAGTGAACAGGAAGGGGTTTGTGTCCATTGGGATTGTGTATAGTGGGAGTGAACAGGAAGGGGTTTGTGTCCATTGGGATTGTGTATAGTGGGAGTGAACAGGAAGGGGTGTGGTGCCATTGGGATTGTGTCCAGTGGGAGTGTTCGGGAAGGGGTTTGGTTCCATTGGGAATGTGTACAGTGGTTGTGAATGGGAAGGGTTTTGGTTCCATTGGCATTGTGTACAGTGGGACTGAACGGGAAGGGTTATCTTTCCATTGGAATTGTGTACAGTGGGATTTAACGGGAAGGAATTGGGTAGATTGGGATTGTTTACAGTGGGATTTAACGAGAAGGGGTTTGGGTCCATTGGGATTGTGTACAGTTTGTGTGAACAGGAATGTGTTTTGCTCCATTGGGATTGTGTACAGTTGGAGTGAACGGGAAGGTGTTTGGGTCCATTGGGATTGTGTACAATGGGAGTGAATGGGAAGAGGTTTGGGTCCATTTGGACTGCGTACAGTGGGAGTGAATGGGAAGGGTTTTGGGTCCATTGGTATTTTGTACAGTGGGAGTGAACGGGAAGGGGTTTGGGTCCATTCGGAATGTGTGCAGTGGGAGTGACCGGGAAGACGTTTGGGTCCATTGGGAATGTGTACAGTGGGAGTGACCGGGAAGATGTTTGGGTCCATTGTGAATGTGTACATTTGGAGTGAATGGGAAGGGGTTTGCTTCCACTGGGATTGTGTCCGGTGGGAGTAAAAGGGAAAGGGTTTTTGGGTCCATTGTGATTGCGTACAGAGAGAGTTAATGGCGATGGGTTTGTTTACATTGGGATTGTGTACGGTGGGATATAACGAGAAGGGTTTCAGTCCATTGGTATTGTTTATAGTGGGAGTGAACGGGAAGGGGTTTGGGTCCATTGGGATTGTGTATAGTGGGATTTAACGGGAAGGGGTTTAGGCTCATTGGGATTGTGTACAGTTGGATTTAACGGGAAGGGGTTTGGTTCCATTGGGATTGTGTACAGTGGGATTTAACGAGAATGGGTTTGGGTCCATTGGGATTGTGTATAGTGGGAGTGAACGGGACGGGGTTTGGTTCCATTGGCTTTGTGTATAGTGGGAGTGAACGGGAAGGGTTTTGGGTCCGTTGGGATTGTGTACAGTGGGTGTGAACGGGAATGGGTTTGGCACCATTGGGAATGTGCACAGTGGGAGTGAACGGGAACGGGATTCGTTACATTGGGATTGTGTACAATAGGATTGAATGGGAAGGGTTCTGGGTACATTGGGATTGTGTATAGTGGGAGTGAACGGGAAGAGGTTTGGGTCCTTTGGGTTTGTGCACAGTTGGAGGGAACTGGAAGGGGTTTGGTGCCATTGGGATTGTGTTCAGTGGGAGTGTTCGGGATGGGGTTTCTGTCCATTGGGTGTGTGCACAGTGGGAGTGAACGGGAAGGGGTTTGGTTACATTGGGATTGTGTACAGTGGGATTGAATGGGAATGGTTTTGGGTACATTGGGATTGTGTACAGTGGGAGTGAATGGAAACGATTTTGGCTCCATTGGGATTGTGTACAGTGGGAGTGAACGGGAAGGTGTTTGGTTATATTGGGAATGTGTACAGTGGGATTGAATGGGAATGTTTTTGGGTACATTGGGATTGTGTACAGTGGGAGTGAACAGAAAGGAGTTCGGGTCCATTGGGATTGTGTACAGTGGGAGTGAATGGGAAGGGATTTGGGTCCTTTGGGTTTCTGCACAGTCGGAGTGAACTGGAAGGGGTTTGGTGCCAATGGGATTGTGTACAGTGGGAGTGAATACGAAAGGGTTTTTGGGTCCATTGGGTTTGCGTACAGAGAGATTGAATGGGAAGGGTTTGTTTACATTGGGATTGTGTACAGTGGGAGTGAATAGGAAGGGTTTTGGTTCCATTGGCATTGTGTACAGTGGGAGTGAACGGGAAGGGTTTTCTTTCCATTGGAGTTGTGTACAGTGGGATTTAACGGGAAGGGGTTTGTGTCCATTGGGTTTGTGTATATTGGGATTTAACGGGAAAGGCTTTGGGTCCATTGGAATTGTGTACAGTGGGATTGAACGGGAAGGGGTTTGGGTCCATTGGGATTGTGTACGGTGGGAGTGAACAGGAATGTGTTTTGGTCCATTGGGATTGTGTACAGTGGGAGTGAACGGGAAGGGGTTTGGTTCCATTGGGATTGTGTACAGTGGAAGTGAATGGGAAGGGGTTTGGTTCCATTGGGATTTTGTACAATGGAAGTGAACGGGAAGGGGTTTGGGTCCATTGGGATTGTGTACATTGGGAGTGAATGGGAAGAGGTTTGGGTCCATTGGGATTGTGTACAGTGGGAGTGAATGGGAAGGGTTTTGGGTCCATTGGGATTTTGTACAGTGGGAGTGAACGGGAAGGGGTTTGGGTCCATTGGGATTGTGTACAGTGGGAGTGACCGGTAAGGTGTTTGGGGCCATTGGGATTGTGTACAGTGCGAGTGAAAGGGAAGGGGTTTGTGTCCATTGGGATTGTGTACATTGGGAGTATTCTGGTATGGGTTTGGATTCATTGGGAATGTGTACAGTGGGAGTGAACGGGAAGGCGTTTTTGTCCATTGGGAATGTGTACAGTGGGGGTGAACGGGAAGGGGTTTGTGTCCATTGGGATTGTGTACAATTGTAGTGAACAGGAAGGGGTTTGGGTCCATAAGGAATGTGTGCAGTGGGAGTGACCGGGAAGACGTTTGGGTCCATTGGGAATGTGTACAGTGGGAGTGACCGGGAAGACGTTTGGGTCTATTGTGAATGTGTACATTTGGAGTGAATGGGAAGGGGTTTGGTTCCATTGGCTTTGTGTATAGTGGGAGTGAACGGGAAGGGGTTTGGGTCCGTTGGGATTGTGTACAGTGGGTGTGAACGGGAATGGGTTTGGCACCATTGGGAATGTGCACAGTGGGAGTGAACGGGAAGGGGTTTCATTACATTGGGATTGTGTACAGTGGGATTGAATGGGAAGGGTTCTGGGTACATTGGGATTGTGTACAGTGGGAGTGAACGGGAAGAGGTTTGTGTCCTTTGGATTTGTGCACAGTCGGAGGGAACTGGAAGGGGTTTGGTGCCTTTGGGATTCTGTACATTTGGATTGAACGGGAAGGCATTTGGTTCCATTTGATTGTGTACATTTGGAGTGAATGGGAACGGGTTTGGTTCCACTGGGATTGTGCACAGTGGAAGTGTATGGGAAAGTGTTTTTGGGTCCATTGTGATTCCGTACAGAGGGAGTGAATGGGGAGGGGTTTGTTTACATTGGGATTGAGTACGGTGGGAGTGAACAGGAAGGGTTTTGGGTCCATTGGGATTGTGTACAGTGGGAGTGAACGGGAAGGGTTTTGGGTCCATTGGGATTGTGTATAGTGGGAGTGAACAGGAAGGGGTTTGGGTCCATTGGGATTGTGTACACTGGGATTTAACGAGAAGGGTTTGGGTCCATTGGGATTGTGTATAGTGGGAGTGAACGGGAAGGCGTTTGGTGCCATTGGGATTGTGTCCAGTGGGAGTGTTCGGGAAGGGGTTTGGTTCCATTGGGAATGTGTACAGTGGTAGTGAATGGGAAGGGTTTTGGTTCCATTGGCATTGTGTACAGTGGGAGTGAACGGGAAGGGTTATCTTTCCATTGGAATTGTGTACAGTGGGATTTAACGGGAAAGGGTTTCGGTCCATTGGGATTGTGTACAGTGGGATTTAACGGGAAGGAATTGGGTAGATTGGGATTGTGTACAGTGGGATTGAATGGGAAGGGGTTTGGATCCATTGGGATTGTTTACAGTGGGATTTAACGAGAAGGGGTTTGGGTCCACTGGGATTGTGTACGGTTTGTGTGAACAGGAATGTGTTTTGCTCCATTGGGATTGTGTACAGTTGGAGTGAACGGGAAGGTGTTTGGGTCCATTGGAATTGTGTCCAATGGGAGTGAATGGGAAGAGGTTTGGGTCCATTTGGACTGTGTACAGTGGGAGTGAATGGGAAGTGTTTTGGATCCATTGGGATTTTGTACAGTGGGAGTGAACGGGAAGTGGTTTGGGTCCATTGTGATTGATTACAGTGGTAGTGAACGGGAATGGGTTTGGGGCCTTTGGGATTTTGCACAGTGGGAGTGACCGGTAAGGTGTTTGGGTCCATTGGGATTGTGTACAGTGCGAGTGAAAGGGAAGGGGTTTGTGTCCATTGGGATTGTGTACATTGGGAGTGTTCGGGTATGGGTTTGGATTCATTGGGAATGTGTACAGTGGGAGTGAACGGGAAGGCATTTCGTTTCAGTGGGAATGTGTACATTTGGAGTGAACGGGAAGGGGTTTGGGTCCATTGGGAATGTGTACAGTGGGGGTGAAGGGGAAGGGGTTTGTGTCCATTAGGAATGTGTACATTTGGAGTGAACGGGAAGGGGTTTGGGTCCATTGGGAATGTGTGCAGTGGGAGTGACCGGGAAGACGTTTGGGTCCACTGGGAATGTGTACAGTGGGAGTGACCGCGAAGATGTTTGGGTCTATTGTGAATGTGTACATTTGGAGTGAATGGGAATGGGTTTTGATCCATTGGGATTGTGCGCATTGGGAGTGACCGGTAAGGTGTTTGGGTCCTTTGGGATTGTGTACAGTGCGAGTGAAGGAGAAGGGGTTTGTGTCCATTGGGATTGTGTACATTTGGAGTGTTCGGGTAGGGGTTTGGTTTCATTGGGAATGTGTAGAGTGGGAGTGAACGGGAAGGCGTTTGGTTCCATTGGGATTGTGTACAAATGGATTAAACGGGAAGGCGTTTGGTTCCATTGGGAGTGTGTATATTTGGAGTGAATGGGAAGGGGTTTGGTTCCACTGTGATTGTGTCCGGTGGGAGTGAATGAGAAAGGGTTTTTGGGTCCATTGTGATTGCGCACAGAGGGAGTGAATGGGGACTGGTTTGTTTACATTGGGATTGCGTACGGTGGGAGTGAACAGGAAGGGGTTTCGTTCCATTGGGTTTGTGTACAGTGGGATTTAACAGGAAGGGGTTTGGGTCCATTGGGATTGTGTATAGTGGGAGTGAACAGGAAGGGGTTTGTGTCCATTGGGATTGTGTATAGTGGGAGTGAACAGGAAGGGGTTTGGTTCCATTGGGATTGTGTATAGTGGGAGTGAACAGGGAGGGGTTTGGGTCCATTGGGATTGTGTACAGTCGGATTTAACAAGAAGGGATTTGGGTCCTTTGGTTTTGTGCACAATCGGACTGAACTGGAAGGGGTGTGGTGCCATTGGGATTGGGTCCAGTGGGAGTGTTCGGCAAGGGGTTTGGTTCCATTGGGAATGTGTACAGTGGTTGTGAATGGGAACAGTTTTGGTTCCATTGGCATTGTGTACAGTGGGACTGAACGGGAAGGGTTATCTTTCCATTGGAATTGTGTACAGTGGGATTTAACGGGAAAGGGTTTGGGTCCATTGGGATTGTGTACAGTGGGATTTAACGGGAAGGAATTGGGTAGATTGGGATTGTGTACAGTGGGATTGAATGGGAAGGGGTTTGGATCCATTGGGATTGTTTACAGTGGGATTTAACGAGAAGGGGTTTGGGTCCATTGGGATTGTGTACAGTTTGTGTGAACAGGAATGTGTTTTGCTCCATTGGGATTGTGTACAGTTGGAGTGAACGGGAAGGTGTTTGGGTCCATTGGGATTGTGTACAATGGGAGTGAAAGGGAAGAGGTTTGGGTCCATTTGGACTGTGTACAGTGGGAGTGAATGGGAAGTGCTTTGGATCCATTGGGATTTTGTACAGTGGGAGTGAATGGGAAGGGGTTTGGGTCCATTAGGAATGTGTGCAGTGGGAGTGACCGGGAAGACGTTTGGGTCCATTGGGAATGTGTACAGTGGGAGTGACCGGGAAGATGTTTGGGTCTATTGTGAATGTGTACATTTGGAGTGAATGGGAAGGGGTTTGGTTCCACTGGGATTGTGTCCGGTGGGAGTAAAAGGAAAAGGATTTTTGGGTCCATTGTGATTGCGTACAGAGAGAGTTAATGGCGATGGGTTTGTTTACATTGGGATTGTGTACGGTGGGATATAACGAGAAGGGTTTCAGTCCATTGGTATTGTTTATAGTGGGAGTGAACGGGAAGGGGTTTGGGTCCATTGGGATTGTGTATAGTGGGATTTAACGGGAAGGGGTTTAGGTCCATTGGGATTGTGTACAGTTGGATTTAAGGGGAAGGGGTTTGGTTCCATTGGGATTGTGTACAGTGGGATTTAACAAGAAGGGGTTTGGGTCCTTTGGGATTGTGTATAGTGGGAGTGAACGGGAAGGGGTTTGGTTCAATTGGCTTTGTGTATAGTGGGAGTGAACGGGAAGGGTTTTGGGTCTGTTGGGATTGTGTACAGTGGGTGTGAACGGGAATGGGTTTGGCACCATTGGGAATGTGCACAGTGGGAGTGAACGGGAACGGGATTCGTTACATTGGGATTGTGTGCAATAGGATTGAATGGGAAGGGTTCTGGGAACATTGGGATTGTGTACAGTGGGAGTGATCGGGAAGAGGTTTGGGTCCTTTGGGTTTGTGCACAGTCGGAGGGAACTGGAAGGGTTTTGGTGCCATTGGGATTGTGTTCAGTGGGAGTGTTCGACATGGGGTTTCTGTCCATTGGGAGTGTGCACAGTGGGAGTGAACGGGAAGGGGTTTGGTTACATTGGGATTGTGTACAGTGGGATTGAATGGGAATGGTTTTGGGTACATTGGGATTGTGTACAGTGGGAGTGAATGGAAACGATTTTGGCTCCATTGGGATTGTGTACAGTGGGAGTGAATGGGAAGGGATTTGGGTCCTTTGGGTTTCTGCACAGTCGGAGTGAACTGGAAGGGGTTTGGTGCCATTGGGATTGTGTACAGTGGGAGTGAATACGAAAGGGTTTTTGGGTCCATTGGTTTGCGTACAGAGAGAGTGAATGGGAAGGGTTTGTTTACATTGGGATTGTGTACAGTGGGAGTGAATAGGAAGGGTTTTGGTTCCATTGGCATTGTGTACAGTGGAAGTGAATGGGAAGGGGTTTGGTTCCTTTCGGATTGTGTACAGTGGAAGTGAATGGGAAGGGGTTTGGTTCCATTGGGATTGTGTACAGTGGAAGTGAACGTGAAATGGTTTGGGTCCATTGGGATTGTGTACAATGGGAGTGAATGCGAAGAGTTTTGGGTCCATTGGGACTGTGTACACTGGGAGTGATTGGGAAGGGTTTTGGGTCCATTGGCATTTTGGGCAGTGGGAGTGAACAGGAAGGGGTTTGGGTCCATTGTGATTGATTACAGTGGTAGTGAACGGGAATGGGTTTGGGGCCATTGGGATTGTGCACAGTGGGAGTGACCGGTAAGGTGTTTGGGTCCATTGGGATTGTGTACAGTGCGAGTGAAAGGGAAGGGGTTTGTGTCCATTGGGATTGTGTACAGTGCGAGTGAAAGGGAAGGGGTTTGTGTCCATTGGTATCGTGTACACTGGGTGTGTTCGGGTAGGGGTTTGGTTTCATTGGGAATGTGTACAGTGGGAGTGAACGGGACGGCGTTTGGTTCCATTGGGATTGTGTACATTTGGATTGAACGGGAAGACGTTTGGTTCCATTGGGATTGTGTACAATTGGAGTGAATGGGAAGGGGTTTGGTTCCACTGGGATGGTGTACGGTGGGAGTGAATGGGAAAGGGTTTTTGGGTCCATTGTGATTGCGTACAGAGGGAGTGAATGGGGAGGTGATTGTTTACATTGGGATTGCGTATGGTGGGATTGAACAGGAAGGGTTTTGGGTCCATTGGGATTGTGTACAGTGGGATTTAACGGGAAGGGGTTTGGGTCCATTGGGATTGTGTACAGTGGGATTTAACGGGAAGGGATTTGGGTCCATTGGGATTGTGTATAGTGGGAGTGAACAGGAAGGGATTTGGGTCCATTGGGATTGTGTACACTGGGATATAACGAGAAGGGTTTCAGTCCATTGGTATTGTTTATAGTGGGAGTGAACGGGAAGGGGTTTGGTTCCATTGGCTTTGTGTATAGTGGGAATGAACGGGAAGGGGTTTGGGTCCATTGGGATTGTGCACAGTGGGAGTGACCGGTAAGGTGTTTGGGTCCATTGGGATTGTGTACAGTGGGAGTGAACGGGAAGGTGTTTGGCTCCATTGGGATTTTGTACAGTGCGAGAGAAAGGGAAGGGTTTTGGGTCCATTGGGATGGTGTACAATGGGAGTGAATGGGAAGAGGTTTGGGTCCATTGGGACTGTGTACAGTGGGAGTGAATGGGAAGGGTTTTAGGTCCATTGGGATTTTGTACAGTGGGAGTGAACAGGAAAGGGTTTGGGTCCATTGTGATTGATTACAGTGGTAGTGAACGGGAAAGGGTTTGGGTCCATTGTGATTGATTACAGTGGTAGTGAACGGGAATGGGTTTGGGGCCATTGGGATTTTGCCCAGTGGGAGTGACCGGTAAGGTGTTTGGGTCCATTGGGATTGTGTAAAGTGTGAGTGAAAGGGAAGGGGTTTGTGTCCATTGGGATTGTGTACATTGGGAGTGTTCGGGTAGGGGTTTGGATTCATTGGGAATGTGTACAGTGGGAGTGAACGGGAAGGCATTTCGTTTCATTGGGAATGTGTGCATTTGGAGTGAACGGGAAGGGGCTTTTGTCCATTGGGAATTTGTACAGTGGGAGTGAACGGGAAGGGGTTTGTGTCCATTGGGATTGTGTACATTTGTAGTGAACGGGAAGGGGTTTGGGTCCATTGGGAATGTGTGCAGTGGGAGTGACCGGGAAGACGTTTGGGTCCATTGGGAATGTGTACAGTGGGAGTGACCGGGAAGATGTTTGGGTCTATTGTGAATGTGTACATTTGGAGTGAATGGGAAGGGGTTTGGTTCCACTGGGATTGTTTCCGGTGGGAGTAAAAGGGAAAGGGTTTTTGGGTCCATTGTGATTGCGTACAGAGAGAGTTAATGTGTAGGGTTTTGTTTACATTGGGATTGTCTGCGGTGGGATTTAACTGGAAGGGTTTTGGGTCCGTTGGGATTGTGTACAGTGGGAGTTAACGGGAAGGGGTTTGTACCCATTGGGATTGTGTACAGTGGGATTGAACGGGAAGGGGTTTGGGTCCATTGGGATTGTGTACAGTGTGACTTAACGGGAAGGGGTTTAGGTCCATTGGGATTGTGTACAGTGGGATTTAATGAGAAGGGGTTTGGGTCCATTGGGATTGTGCATAGTTGGAGTGAACAGGAAGGGGTTTGGTTCCATTGGGATTGTGTACAGTGGAAGTGAACGGGAAAGGGTTTGGGTCCATTGGGATTGTGTATAGTGGGAGTGAAAGGGAAGGGTTTTGGGTCCATTGGGATTTTTTACAGTGGGAGTGAACGGGAAGGGGTTTGGGTCCATTGGGATTGATTACAGTGGGAGTGAACTGGAATGGGTTTTGTTCCATTGGGATTGTGCGCAGTGGGAGTGACCGGTAAGGTGTTTGGGTCCTTTGGGATTGTGTACAGTGCGAGTGAAAGAGAAGGGGTTTGTGTCCTTTGGGATTGTGTACATTTGGATTGTTTGGGTAGGGGTTTGGTTTGATTGGGAATGTGTACAGTGGGAGTGAACGGGAAGGCGTTTGGTTCCACTTGGATTGTGTACATTTGGAATGAACACGAAGGCGTTTGGTTCCATTGGGAGTGTGTACATTTGGAGTGAATGGGAAGGGGTTTGGTTCCACTGTGATTGTGTACGGTGGGAGTGAATGAGAAAGGGTTTTTGGGTCCATTGTGATTGCGCACAGTGGGAGTGAATGGGGACTGGTTTGTTTACATTGGGTTTGCGTACGGTGGGAGTGAACAGGAAGGGGTTTCGTTCCATTGGGTTTGTGTGCAGTGGGATTTAACAGGAAGGGGTTTGGGTCCATTGGGATGGTGTATAGTGGGAGTGAACAGGAAGGGGTTTGTGTCCATTGGGATTGTGTACAGTCGGATTTAACAAGAAGGGATTTGGGTCCTTTGGTTTTGTGCACAATCGGACTGAACTGGAAGGGGTGTGGTGCCATTGGGATAGTGTCCAGTGGGAGTGTTCGGGAAGGGGTTTGGTTCCATTGGGAATGTGTACAGTGGTAGTGAATGGGAAGGGTTTTGGTTCCATTGGCATTGTGTACAGTGGGAGTGAACGGGAAGGGTTATCTTTCCATTGGAATTGTGTACAGTGGGATTTAACGGGAAAGGGTTTCGGTCCATTGGGATTGTGTACAGTGGGATTTAACGGGAAGGAATTGGGTAGATTGGGATTGTGTACAGTGGGATTGAATGGGAAGTGGTTTGGATCCATTGGGATTGTTTACAGTGGGATTTAACGGGAAGGAATTGGGTAGATTGGGATTGTGTACAGTGGGAATGAATGGGAAGGGGTTTGGATACATTGGGATTGTTTACAGTGGGATTTAACGAGAATGGTTGTGGGTCCACTGGGATTGTGTACGGTTTGTGTGAACAGGAATGTGTTTTGCTCCATTGGGATTGTGTACAGTTGGAGTGAACGGGAAGGTGTTTGGGTCCATTGGGATTGTGTCCAATGGGAGTGAATGGGAAGAGGTTTGGGTCCATTTGGACTGTGTACAGTGGGAGTGAATGGGAAGTGTTTTGGATCCATTGGGATTTTGTACAGTGGGAGTGAACGGGAAGTGGTTTGGGTCCATTGTGATTGATTACAGTGGTAGTGAACGGGAATGGGTTTGGGGCCTTTGGGATTTTGCACAGTGGGAGTGACCGGTAAGGTGTTTGGGTCCATTGGGATTGTGTACAGTGCGAGTGAAAGGGAAGGGGTTTGTGTCCATTGGGATTGTGTACATTGGGAGTGTTCGGGTATGGGTTTGGATTCATTGGGAATGTGTACAGTGGGAGTGAACGGGAAGGCGTTTTGTTTCATTGGGAATGTGTACATTTGGAGTGAACAGGAGGGGTTTGGGTCCATTGGGAATGTGTACAGTGGGGGTGAAGGGGAAGGGGTTTGTGTCCATTAGGAATGTGTACATTTGGAGTGAACGGGAAGGGGTTTGTGTCCATTGGGAATGTGTGCAGTGGGAGTGACCGGGAAGACGTTTGGGTCCACTGGGAATGTGTACAGTGGGAGTGACCGCGAAGATGTTTGGGTCTATTGTGAATGTGTACATTTGGAGTGAATGGGAAGGGGTTTGGTTCCAAAGGAATTGTGTACAGTGGAAGTGAACGGGAAGGGGTTTGGTTAAATTGGCTTTGTGTATAGTGGGAGTGAATGGGAAGGGGTTTGGTTCCGTTTGGATTGTGTACAGTGGGTGTGAACGGGAATGGGTTTCGCAACATTGGGAATGTGCACAGTGGGAGTGACCGGGAAGGAGTTTCGTTACATTGGGATTGTGTACAGTGGGAGTGAACGGGAAGGGGTTTGTATCCATTGGGATTGTGTACAGTGGGATTTAACGCGAGGGTTTTGGGTCCATTGGGATTGTGTACGGTGGGAGTGAACAGGATTGTGTTTTGGTCCATTGGGATTGTGTACTGTGGGAGAGAACGGGAAGGGGTTTGGTTCCTTTGGGATTGTGTACAGTGGAAGTGAACTGGAAGGGGTTTGGTTCCGTTGGGATTGTGTACAGTGGGTGTGAACGGGAATGGGTTTGGCAACATTGGGAATGTGCACAGTGGGAGTGAACGGGAAGATGTTTCGTTACATTGGGATTGTGTACAGTGGGACTGAATCGGAAATGTTCTGGGTACATTGGGATTGTGTACAGTGGGAGTGAACGGGAAGAGATTTGGATCCTTTGGGGTTGTGCACAGTCGGAGGGAAATGGAAGGGGTTGGGCTCCATTGGGATTGTGTACAGTGGGAGTGAAAGGGAAGGGGTTTGTGTCCTTTGGGATTGTGTACATTGGGAGTGTTCGGGTAGGGGTTTGGATTCATTGGGATTGTGTACAGTCGGAGTGAATGGGAAGGATTTGGTTTCATTGGGAATGTGTACATTTGGAGTGAACGGCAAGGGGTTTGGGTCCATTGGGAATGTGTACAGTGGGGGTGAAGGGGAAGGGGTTTGTGTCCATTGGGATTGTGTACATTTGGAGTGAACAGGAAGGGGTTTGGGTCCAGTGGGAATGGGTGCAGTGGGATTTAACGGGAAGGGGTTTGGGTCCATTGGGATTGTGTACAGTTGGATTTAACAGGAAGGGGTTTGGGTCCATTGGGATTGTGTACAGTGGGATTTAACCAGAAGGGGTTTGGGTCCATTGGTATTGTGTATAGTGGGAGTGAACGGGAAGGGGTTTGGGTCCATTGTGATTGATTACAGTGGGAGTGAACGGGAATGGGTTTTGATCCATTGGGATTGTGTGCATTGGGAGTGACCGGTAAGGTGTTTGGGTCCTTTGGGATTGTGTACAGTGCGAGTGAAGGAGAAGGGGTTTGTGTCCATTGGGATTGTGTACATTTGGAGTGTTTGGGTAGGGGTTTGGTTTCATTGGGAATTTGTACAGTGGGAGTGAACGGGAAGGCGTTTGGTTCCATTGGGATTGTGTACAAATGGATTGAACGGGAAGGCGTTTGGTTCCATTGGGAGTGTGTATATTTGGAGTGAATGGGAAGGGGTTTGGTTCCACTGTGATTGTGTACGGTGGGAGTGAATGAGAAAGGGTTTTTGGGTCCATTGTGATTGCGCACAGAGGGAGTGAATGGGGACTGCTTTGTTTACATTGGGATTGCGTACGGTGAGAGTGAACAGGAAGGGGTTTGGTTCCATTGGGTTTGTGTACAGTGGGATTTAACAGGAAGGGGTTTGGGTCCATTGGGATTGTGTATAGTGGGAGTGAACAGGAAGGGGTTTGGGTCCATTGGGATTGTGTACAGTGGGAGTGAACGGGAAGGTGTTTGGGTCCAATGGGATTGTGTATAGTGGGAGTGAACAGGAAGGGGTTTGGGTCCATTGGGATTGTGTACAGTGGGAGTGAACGGGAAGGGGTTTGGGTCCATTGGGATTGTGTATAGTGGGAGTGAACAGGAAGGGGTTTGTGTCCATTGGGATTGTGTATAGTGGGAGTGAACAGGAAGGGGTTTGTGTCCATTGGGATTGTGTATAGTGGGAGTGAACAGGAAGGGGTGTGGTGCCATTGGGATTGTGTCCAGTGGGAGTGTTCGGGAAGGGGTTTGGTTCCATTGGGAATGTGTACAGTGGTTGTGAATGGGAAGGGTTTTGGTTCCATTGGCATTGTGTACAGTGGGACTGAACGGGAAGGGTTATCTTTCCATTGGAATTGTGTACAGTGGGATTTAACGGGAAGGAATTGGGTAGATTGGGATTGTTTACAGTGGGATTTAACGAGAAGGGGTTTGGGTCCATTGGGATTGTGTACAGTTTGTGTGAACAGGAATGTGTTTTGCTCCATTGGGATTGTGTACAGTTGGAGTGAATGGGAAGGGGTTTGGGTCCATTGGGATTGTGTACAATGGGAGTGAATGGGAAGAGGTTTGGGTCCATTTGGACTGCGTACAGTGGGAGTGAATGGGAAGGGTTTTGGGTCCATTGGTATTTTGTACAGTGGGAGTGAACGGGAAGGGGTTTGGGTCCATTCGGAATGCGTGCAGTGGGAGTGACCGGGAAGACGTTTGGGTCCATTGGGAATGTGTACAGTGGTAGTGAATGGGAAGGGTTTTGGTTCCATTGGCATTGTGTACAGTGGGAGTGAACGGGAAGGGTTATCTTTCCATTGGAATTGTGTACAGTGGGATTTAACGGGAAAGGGTTTCGGTCCATTGGGATTGTGTACAGTGGGATTTAACGGGAAGGAATTGGGTAGATTGGGATTGTGTACAGTGGGATTGAATGGGAAGTGGTTTGGATCCATTGGGATTGTTTACAGTGGGATTTAACGGGAAGGAATTGGGTAGATTGGGATTGTGTACAGTGGGAATGAATGGGAAGGGGTTTGGATACATTGGGATTGTTTACAGTGGGATTTAACGAGAAGGGGTTTGGGTCCACTGGGATTGTGTACGGTTTGTGTGAACAGGAATGTGTTTTGCTCCATTGGGATTGTGTACAGTTGGAGTGAACGGGAAGGTGTTTGGGTCCATTGGAATTGTGTCCAATGGGAGTGAATGGGAAGAGGTTTGGGTCCATTTGGACTGTGTACAGTGGGAGTGAATGGGAAGTGTTTTGGATCCATTGGGATTTTGTACAGTGGGAGTGAACGGGAAGTGGTTTGGGTCCATTGTGATTGATTACAGTGGTAGTGAACGGGAATGGGTTTGGGGCCTTTGGGATTTTGCACAGTGGGAGTGACCGGTAAGGTGTTTGGGTCCATTGGGATTGTGTACAGTGCGAGTGAAAGGGAAGGGGTTTGTGTCCATTGGGATTGTGTACATTGGGAGTGTTCGGGTATGGGTTTGGATTCATTGGGAATGTGTACAGTGGGAGTGAACGGGAAGGCATTTCGTTTCAGTGGGAATGTGTACATTTGGAGTGAACGGGAAGGGGTTTGGGTCCATTGGGAATGTGTACATTTGGAGTGAACGGGAAGGGGTTTGGGTCCATTGGGAATGTGTACAGTGGGGGTGAAGGGGAAGGGGTTTGTGTCCATTAGGAATGTGTACATTTGGAGTGAACGGGAAGGGGTTTGGGTCCATTGGGAATGTGTGCAGTGGGAGTGACCGGGAAGACGTTTGGGTCCACTGGGAATGTGTACAGTGGGAGTGACCGCGAAGATGTTTGGGTCTATTGTGAATGTGTACATTTGGAGTGAATGGGAAGGGGTTTGGTTCCAAAGGAATTGTGTACAGTGGAAGTGAATGGGAAAGGGTTTGGTTAAATTGGCTTTGTGTATAGTGGGAGTGAATGGGAAGGGGTTTGGTTAAATTGGCTTTGTGTATAGTGGGAGTGAATGGGAAGGGGTTTGGTTCCGTTTGGATTGTGTACAGTGGGTGTGAACGGGAATGTGTTTCGCAACATTGGGAATGTGCACAGTGGGAGTGACCGGGAAGGAGTTTCGTTACATTGGGATTGTGTACAGTGGGAGTGAACGGGAAGGGGTTTGTATCCATTGGGATTGTGTACAGTGGGAGTGAACGGGAAGGGGTTTGTATCCATTGGGATTGTGTACAGTGGGATTTAACGCGAGGGTTTTGGGTCCATTGGGATTGTGTACGGTGGGAGTGAACAGGATTGTGTTTTGGTCCATTGGGATTGTGTACTGTGGGAGAGAACGGGAAGGGGTTTGGTTCCTTTGGGATTGTGTACAGTGGAAGTGAACTGGAAGGGGTTTGGTTCCATTGGGATTGTGTACAGTGGGTGTGAACGGGAATGGGTTTGGCAACATTGGGAATGTGCACAGTGGGAGTGAACGGGAAGATGTTTCGTTACATTGGGATTGTGTACAGTGGGACTGAATCGGAAATGTTCTGGGTACATTGGGATTGTGTACAGTGGGAGTGAACGGGAAGAGATTTGGATCCTTTGGGGTTGTGCACAGTCGGAGGGAACTGGAAGGGGTTGGGCTCCATTGGGATTGTGTACAGTGGGAGTGAAAGGGAAGGGGTTTGTGTCCTTTGGGATTGTGTACATTGGGAGTGTTCGGGTAGGGGTTTGGATTCATTGGGATTGTGTACAGTCGGAGTGAATGGGAAGGATTTGGTTTCATTGGGAATGTGTACATTTGGAGTGAACGGGAAGGGGTTTGGGTCCATTGGGAATGTGTACAGTGGGGGTGAAGGGGAAGGGGTTTGTGTCCATTGGGATTGTGTACATTTGGAGTGAACAGGAAGGGGTTTGGGTCCAGTGGGAATGGGTGCAGTGGGATTTAACGGGAAGGGGTTTGGGTCCATTGGGATTGTGTACAGTTGGATTTAACAGGAAGGGGTTTGGGTCCATTGGGATTGTGTACAGTGGGATTTAACCAGAAGGGGTTTGGGTCCATTGGTATTGTGTATAGTGGGAGTGAACGGGAAGGGGTTTGGGTCCATTGTGATTGATTACAGTGGGAGTGAACGGGAATGGGTTTTGATCCATTGGGATTGTGCGCATTGGGAGTGACCGGTAAGGTGTTTGGGTCCTTTGGGATTGTGTACAGTGCGAGTGAAGGAGAAGGGGTTTGTGTCCATTGGGATTGTGTACATTTGGAGTGTTTGGGTAGGGGTTTGGTTTCATTGGGAATTTGTACAGTGGGAGTGAACGGGAAGGCGTTTGGTTCCATTGGGATTGTGTACAAATGGATTGAACGGGAAGGCGTTTGGTTCCATTGGGAGTGTGTATATTTGGAGTGAATGGGAAGGGGTTTGGTTCCACTGTGATTGTGTACGGTGGGAGTGAATGAGAAAGGGTTTTTGGGTCCATTGTGATTGCGCACAGAGGGAGTGAATGGGGACTGCTTTGTTTACATTGGGATTGCGTACGGTGAGAGTGAACAGGAAGGGGTTTGGTTCCATTGGGTTTGTGTACAGTGGGATTTAACAGGAAGGGGTTTGGGTCCATTGGGATTGTGTATAGTGGGAGTGAACAGGAAGGGGTTTGGGTCCATTGGGATTGTGTACAGTGGGAGTGAACGGGAAGGTGTTTGGGTCCAATGGGATTGTGTATAGTGGGAGTGAACAGGAAGGGGTTTGGGTCCATTGGGATTGTGTACAGTGGGAGTGAACGGGAAGGGGTTTGGGTCCATTGGGATTGTGTATAGTGGGAGTGAACAGGAAGGGGTTTGTGTCCATTGGGATTGTGTATAGTGGGAGTGAACAGGAAGGGGTTTGTGTCCATTGGGATTGTGTATAGTGGGAGTGAACAGGAAGGGGTGTGGTGCCATTGGGATTGTGTCCAGTGGGAGTGTTCGGGATGGGGTTTGGTTCCATTGGGAATGTGTACAGTGGTTGTGAATGGGAAGGGTTTTGGTTCCATTGGCATTGTGTACAGTGGGACTGAACGGGAAGGGTTATCTTTCCATTGGAATTGTGTACAGTGGGATTTAACGGGAAGGAATTGGGTAGATTGGGATTGTTTACAGTGGGATTTAACGAGAAGGGGTTTGGGTCCATTGGGATTGTGTACAGTTTGTGTGAACAGGAATGTGTTTTGCTCCATTGGGATTGTGTACAGTTGGAGTGAACGGGAAGGTGTTTGGGTCCATTGGGATTGTGTACAATGGGAGTGAATGGGAAGAGGTTTGGGTCCATTTGGACTGCGTACAGTGGGAGTGAATGGGAAGGGTTTTGGGTCCATTGGTATTTTGTACAGTGGGAGTGAACGGGAAGGGGTTTGGGTCCATTCGGAATGCGTGCAGTGGGAGTGACCGGGAAGACGTTTGGGTCCATTGGGAATGTGTACAGTGGTAGTGAATGGGAAGGGTTTTGGTTCCATTGGCATTGTGTACAGTGGGAGTGAACGGGAAGGGTTATCTTTCCATTGGAATTGTGTACAGTGGGATTTAACGGGAAAGGGTTTCGGTCCATTGGGATTGTGTACAGTGGGATTTAACGGGAAGGAATTGGGTAGATTGGGATTGTGTACAGTGGGATTGAATGGGAAGTGGTTTGGATCCATTGGGATTGTTTACAGTGGGATTTAACGGGAAGGAATTGGGTAGATTGGGATTGTGTACAGTGGGAATGAATGGGAAGGGGTTTGGATACATTGGGATTGTTTACAGTGGGATTTAACGAGAATGGTTGTGGGTCCACTGGGATTGTGTACGGTTTGTGTGAACAGGAATGTGTTTTGCTCCATTGGGATTGTGTACAGTTGGAGTGAACGGGAAGGTGTTTGGGTCCATTGGAATTGTGTCCAATGGGAGTGAATGGGAAGAGGTTTGGGTCCATTTGGACTGTGTACAGTGGGAGTGAATGGGAAGTGTTTTGGATCCATTGGGATTTTGTACAGTGGGAGTGAACGGGAAGTGGTTTGGGTCCATTGTGATTGATTACAGTGGTAGTGAACGGGAATGGGTTTGGGGCCTTTGGGATTTTGCACAGTGGGAGTGACCGGTAAGGTGTTTGGGTCCATTGGGATTGTGTACAGTGCGAGTGAAAGGGAAGGGGTTTGTGTCCATTGGGATTGTGTACATTGGGAGTGTTCGGGTATGGGTTTGGATTCATTGGGAATGTGTACAGTGGGAGTGAACGGGAAGGCGTTTTGTTTCATTGGGAATGTGTACATTTGGAGTGAACAGGAAGGGGTTTGGGTCCATTGGGAATGTGTACAGTGGGGGTGAAGGGGAAGGGGTTTGTGTCCATTAGGAATGTGTACATTTGGAGTGAACGGGAAGGGGTTTGGGTCCATTGGGAATGTGTGCAGTGGGAGTGACCGGGAAGACGTTTGGGTCCACTGGGAATGTGTACAGTGGGAGTGACCGCGAAGATGTTTGGGTCTATTGTGAATGTGTACATTTGGAGTGAATGGGAAGGGGTTTGGTTCCAAAGGAATTGTGTACAGTGGAAGTGAACGGGAAGGGGTTTGGTTAAATTGGCTTTGTGTATAGTGGGAGTGAATGGGAAGGGGTTTGGTTCCGTTTGGATTGTGTACAGTGGGTGTGAACGGGAATGGGTTTCGCAACATTGGGAATGTGCACAGTGGGAGTGACCGGGAAGGAATTTCGTTACATTGGGATTGTGTACAGTGGGAGTGAACGGGAAGGGGTTTGTATCCATTGGGATTGTGTACAGTGGGATTTAACGCGAGGGTTTTGGGTCCATTGGGATTGTGTACGGTGGGAGTGAACAGGATTGTGTTTTGGTCCATTGGGATTGTGTACTGTGGGAGAGAACGGGAAGGGGTTTGGTTCCTTTGGGATTGTGTACAGTGGAAGTGAACTGGAAGGGGTTTGGTTCCGTTGGGATTGTGTACAGTGGGTGTGAACGGGAATGGGTTTGGCAACATTGGGAATGTGCACAGTGGGAGTGAACGGGAAGATGTTTCGTTACATTGGGATTGTGTACAGTGGGACTGAATCGGAAATGTTCTGGGTACATTGGGATTGTGTACAGTGGGAGTGAACGGGAAGAGATTTGGATCCTTTGGGGTTGTGCACAGTCGGAGGGAAATGGAAGGGGTTGGGCTCCATTGGGATTGTGTACAGTGGGAGTGAAAGGGAAGGGGTTTGTGTCCTTTGGGATTGTGTACATTGGGAGTGTTCGGGTAGGGGTTTGGATTCATTGGGATTGTGTACAGTCGGAGTGAATGGGAAGGATTTGGTTTCATTGGGAATGTGTACATTTGGAGTGAACGGCAAGGGGTTTGGGTCCATTGGGAATGTGTACAGTGGGGGTGAAGGGGAAGGGGTTTGTGTCCATTGGGATTGTGTACATTTGGAGTGAACAGGAAGGGGTTTGGGTCCAGTGGGAATGGGTGCAGTGGGATTTAACGGGAAGGGGTTTGGGTCCATTGGGATTGTGTACAGTTGGATTTAACAGGAAGGGGTTTGGGTCCATTGGGATTGTGTACAGTGGGATTTAACCAGAAGGGGTTTGGGTCCATTGGTATTGTGTATAGTGGGAGTGAACGGGAAGGGGTTTGGGTCCATTGTGATTGATTACAGTGGGAGTGAACGGGAATGGGTTTTGATCCATTGGGATTGTGCGCATTGGGAGTGACCGGTAAGGTGTTTGGGTCCTTTGGGATTGTGTACAGTGCGAGTGAAGGAGAAGGGGTTTGTGTCCATTGGGATTGTGTACATTTGGAGTGTTTGGGTAGGGGTTTGGTTTCATTGGGAATTTGTACAGTGGGAGTGAACGGGAAGGCGTTTGGTTCCATTGGGATTGTGTACAAATGGATTGAACGGGAAGGCGTTTGGTTCCATTGGGAGTGTGTATATTTGGAGTGAATGGGAAGGGGTTTGGTTCCACTGTGATTGTGTACGGTGGGAGTGAATGAGAAAGGGTTTTTGGGTCCATTGTGATTGCGCACAGAGGGAGTGAATGGGGACTGCTTTGTTTACATTGGGATTGCGTACGGTGAGAGTGAACAGGAAGGGGTTTGGTTCCATTGGGTTTGTGTACAGTGGGATTTAACAGGAAGGGGTTTGGGTCCATTGGGATTGTGTATAGTGGGAGTGAACAGGAAGGGGTTTGGGTCCATTGGGATTGTGTACAGTGGGAGTGAACGGGAAGGTGTTTGGGTCCAATGGGATTGTGTATAGTGGGAGTGAACAGGAAGGGGTTTGGGTCCATTGGGATTGTGTACAGTGGGAGTGAACGGGAAGGGGTTTGGGTCCATTGGGATTGTGTATAGTGGGAGTGAACAGGAAGGGGTTTGTGTCCATTGGGATTGTGTATAGTGGGAGTGAACAGGAAGGGGTTTGTGTCCATTGGGATTGTGTATAGTGGGAGTGAACAGGAAGGGGTGTGGTGCCATTGGGATTGTGTCCAGTGGGAGTGTTCGGGAAGGGGTTTGGTTCCATTGGGAATGTGTACAGTGGTTGTGAATGGGAAGGGTTTTGGTTCCATTGGCATTGTGTACAGTGGGACTGAACGGGAAGGGTTATCTTTCCATTGGAATTGTGTACAGTGGGATTTAACGGGAAGGAATTGGGTAGATTGGGATTGTTTACAGTGGGATTTAACGAGAAGGGGTTTGGGTCCATTGGGATTGTGTACAGTTTGTGTGAACAGGAATGTGTTTTGCTCCATTGGGATTGTGTACAGTTGGAGTGAACGGGAAGGTGTTTGGGTCCATTGGGATTGTGTACAATGGGAGTGAATGGGAAGAGGTTTGGGTCCATTTGGACTGCGTACAGTGGGAGTGAATGGGAAGGGTTTTGGGTCCATTGGTATTTTGTACAGTGGGAGTGAACGGGAAGGGGTTTGGGTCCATTCGGAATGTGTGCAGTGGGAGTGACCGGGAAGACGTTTGGGTCCATTGGGAATGTGTACAGTGGGAGTGACCGGGAAGATGTTTGGGTCCATTGTGAATGTGTACATTTGGAGTGAATGGGAAGGGGTTTGCTTCCACTGGGATTGTGTCCGGTGGGAGTAAAAGGGAAAGGGTTTTTGGGTCCATTGTGATTGCGTACAGAGAGAGTTAATGGCGATGGGTTTGTTTACATTGGGATTGTGTACGGTGGGATATAACGAGAAGGGTTTCAGTCCATTGGTATTGTTTATAGTGGGAGTGAACGGGAAGGGGTTTGGGTCCATTGGGATTGTGTATAGTGGGATTTAACGGGAAGGGGTTTAGGCCCATTGGGATTGTGTACAGTTGGATTTAACGGGAAGGGGTTTGGTTCCATTGGGATTGTGTACAGTGGGATTTAACGAGAATGGGTTTGGGTCCATTGGGATTGTGTATAGTGGGAGTGAACGGGACGGGGTTTGGTTCCATTGGCTTTGTGTATAGTGGGAGTGAACGGGAAGGGTTTTGGGTCCGTTGGGATTGTGTACAGTGGGTGTGAACGGGAATGGGTTTGGCACCATTGGGAATGTGCACAGTGGGAGTGAACGGGAACGGGATTCGTTACATTGGGATTGTGTACAATAGGATTGAATGGGAAGGGTTCTGGGTACATTGGGATTGTGTATAGTGGGAGTGAACGGGAAGAGGTTTGGGTCCTTTGGGTTTGTGCACAGTTGGAGGGAACTGGAAGGGGTTTGGTGCCATTGGGATTGTGTTCAGTGGGAGTGTTCGGGATGGGGTTTCTGTCCATTGGGTGTGTGCACAGTGGGAGTGAACGGGAAGGGGTTTGGTTACATTGGGATTGTGTACAGTGGGATTGAATGGGAATGGTTTTGGGTACATTGGAATTGTGTACAGTGGGAGTGAATGGAAACGATTTTGGCTCCATTGGGATTGTGTACAGTGGGAGTGAACGGGAAGGTGTTTGGTTATATTGGGAATGTGTACAGTGGGATTGAATGGGAATGTTTTTGGGTACATTGGGATTGTGTACAGTGGGAGTGAACAGAAAGGAGTTCGGGTCCATTGGGATTGTGTACAGTGGGAGTGAATGGGAAGGGATTTGGGTCCTTTGGGTTTCTGCACAGTCGGAGTGAACTGGAAGGGGTTTGGTGCCAATGGGATTGTGTACAGTGGGAGTGAATACGAAAGGGTTTTTGGGTCCATTGGGTTTGCGTACAGAGAGATTGAATGGGAAGGGTTTGTTTACATTGGGATTGTGTACAGTGGGAGTGAATAGGAAGGGTTTTGGTTCCATTGGCATTGTGTACAGTGGGAGTGAACGGGAAGGGTTTTCTTTCCATTGGAGTTGTGTACAGTGGGATTTAACGGGAACGGGTTTGTGTCCATTGGGTTTGTGTATAGTGGGATTTAACGGGAAAGGCTTTGGGTCCATTGGAATTGTGTACAGTGGGATTGAACGGGAAGGGGTTTGGGTCCATTGGGATTGTGTACGGTGGGAGTGAACAGGAATGTGTTTTGGTCCTTTGGGATTGTGTACAGTGGGAGTGAACGGGAAGGGGTTTGGTTCCATTGGGATTGTGTACAGTGGAAGTGAATGGGAAGGGGTTTGGTTCCATTGGGATTTTGTACAATGGAAGTGAACGGGAAGGGGTTTGGGTCCATTGGGATTGTGTACATTGGGAGTGAATGGGAAGAGGTTTGGGTCCATTGGGATTGTGTACAGTGGGAGTGAATGGGAAGGGTTTTGGGTCCATTGGGATTTTGTACAGTGGGAGTGAACGGGAAGGGGTTTGGGTCCATTGGGATTGTGTACAGTGGGAGTGACCGGTAAGGTGTTTGGGGCCATTGGGATTGTGTACAGTGGGAGTGAACGGGAAGAGGTTTGTGTCCTTTGGATTTGTGCACAGTCGGAGGGAACTGGAAGGGGTTTGGTGCCTTTGGGATTCTGTACATTTGGATTGAACGGGAAGGCATTTGGTTCCATTTGATTGTGTACATTTGGAGTGAATGGGAACGGGTTTGGTTCCACTGGGATTGTGCACAGTGGAAGTGTATGGGAAAGTGTTTTTGGGTCCATTGTGATTCCGTACAGAGGGAGTGAATGGGGAGGGGTTTGTTTACATTGGGATTGAGTACGGTGGGAGTGAACAGGAAGGGTTTTGGGTCCATTGGGATTGTGTACAGTGGGAGTGAACGGGAAGGGTTTTGGGTCCATTGGGATTGTGTATAGTGGGAGTGAACAGGAAGGGGTTTGGGTCCATTGGGATTGTGTACACTGGGATTTAACGAGAAGGGTTTGGGTCCATTGGGATTGTGTATAGTGGGAGTGAACGGGAAGGCGTTTGGTGCCATTGGGATTGTGTCCAGTGGGAGTGTTCGGGAAGGGGTTTGGTTCCATTGGGAATGTGTACAGTGGTAGTGAATGGGAAGGGTTTTGGTTCCATTGGCATTGTGTACAGTGGGAGTGAACGGGAAGGGTTATCTTTCCATTGGAATTGTGTACAGTGGGATTTAACGGGAAAGGGTTTCGGTCCATTGGGATTGTGTACAGTGGGATTTAACGGGAAGGAATTGGGTAGATTGGGATTGTGTACAGTGGGATTGAATGGGAAGGGGTTTGGATCCATTGGGATTGTTTACAGTGGGATTTAACGAGAAGGGGTTTGGGTCCACTGGGATTGTGTACGGTTTGTGTGAACAGGAATGTGTTTTGCTCCATTGGGATTGTGTACAGTTGGAGTGAACGGGAAGGTGTTTGGGTCCATTGGAATTGTGTCCAATGGGAGTGAATGGGAAGAGGTTTGGGTCCATTTGGACTGTGTACAGTGGGAGTGAATGGGAAGTGTTTTGGATCCATTGGGATTTTGTACAGTGGGAGTGAACGGGAAGTGGTTTGGGTCCATTGTGATTGATTACAGTGGTAGTGAACGGGAATGGGTTTGGGGCCTTTGGGATTTTGCACAGTGGGAGTGACCGGTAAGGTGTTTGGGTCCATTGGGATTGTGTAAAGTGTGAGTGAAAGGGAAGGGGTTTGTGTCCATTGGGATTGTGTACATTGGGAGTGTTCGGGTATGGGTTTGGATTCATTGGGAATGTGTACAGTGGGAGTGAACGGGAAGGCATTTCGTTTCAGTGGGGATGTGTACATTTGGAGTGAACGGGAAGGGGTTTGGGTCCATTGGGAATGTGTACATTTGGAGTGAACGGGAAGGGGTTTGGGTCCATTGGGAATGTGTACAGTGGGGGTGAAGGGGAAGGGGTTTGTGTCCATTAGGAATGTGTACATTTGGAGTGAACGGGAAGGGGTTTGGGTCCATTGGGAATGTGTGCAGTGGGAGTGACCGGGAAGACGTTTGGGTCCACTGGGAATGTGTACAGTGGGAGTGACCGCGAAGATGTTTGGGTCTATTGTGAATGTGTACATTTGGAGTGAATGGGAAGGGGTTTGGTTCCAAAGGAATTGTGTACAGTGGAAGTGAATGGGAAAGGGTTTGGTTAAATTGGCTTTGTGTATAGTGGGAGTGAATGGGAAGGGGTTTGGTTAAATTGGCTTTGTGTATAGTGGGAGTGAATGGGAAGGGGTTTGGTTCCGTTTGGATTGTGTACAGTGGGTGTGAACGGGAATGGGTTTCGCAACATTGGGAATGTGCACAGTGGGAGTGACCGGGAAGGAGTTTCGTTACATTGGGATTGTGTACAGTGGGAGTGAACGGGAAGGGATTTGTATCCATTGGGATTGTGTACAGTGGGAGTGAACGGGAAGGGGTTTGTATCCATTGGGATTGTGTACAGTGGGATTTAACGCGAGGGTTTTGGGTCCATTGGGATTGTGTACGGTGGGAGTGAACAGGATTGTGTTTTGGTCCATTGGGATTGTGTACTGTGGGAGAGAACGGGAAGGGGTTTGGTTCCTTTGGGATTGTGTACAGTGGAAGTGAACTGGAAGGGGTTTGGCTCCATTGGGATTGTGTACAGTGGGTGTGAACGGGAATGGGTTTGGCAACATTGGGAATGTGCACAGTGGGAGTGAACGGGAAGATGTTTCGTTACATTGGGATTGTGTACAGTGGGACTGAATCGGAAATGTTCTGGGTACATTGGGATTGTGTACAGTGGGAGTGAACGGGAAGAGATTTGGATCCTTTGGGGTTGTGCACAGTCGGAGGGAACTGGAAGGGGTTGGGCTCCATTGGGATTGTGTACAGTGGGAGTGAAAGGGAAGGGGTTTGTGTCCTTTGGGATTGTGTACATTGGGAGTGTTCGGGTAGGGGTTTGGAATCATTGGGATTGTGTACAGTCGGAGTGAATGGGAAGGATTTGGTTTCATTGGGAATGTGTACATTTGGAGTGAACGGGAAGGGGTTTGGGTCCATTGGGAATGTGTACAGTGGGGGTGAAGGGGAAGGGGTTTGTGTCCATTGGGATTGTGTACATTTGGAGTGAACAGGAAGGGGTTTGGGTCCAGTGGGAATGGGTGCAGTGGGATTTAACGGGAAGGGGTTTGGGTCCATTGGGATTGTGTACAGTTGGATTTAACAGGAAGGGGTTTGGGTCCATTGGGATTGTGTACAGTGGGATTTAACCAGAAGGGGTTTGGGTCCATTGGTATTGTGTATAGTGGGAGTGAACGGGAAGGGGTTTGGGTCCATTGTGATTGATTACAGTGGGAGTGAACGGGAATGGGTTTTGATCCATTGGGATTGTGCGCATTGGGAGTGACCGGTAAGGTGTTTGGGTCCTTTGGGATTGTGTACAGTGCGAGTGAAGGAGAAGGGGTTTGTGTCCATTGGGATTGTGTACATTTGGAGTGTTTGGGTAGGGGTTTGGTTTCATTGGGAATTTGTACAGTGGGAGTGAACGGGAAGGCGTTTGGTTCCATTGGGATTGTGTACAAATGGATTGAACGGGAAGGCGTTTGGTTCCATTGGGAGTGTGTATATTTGGAGTGAATGGGAAGGGGTTTGGTTCCACTGTGATTGTGTACGGTGGGAGTGAATGAGAAAGGGTTTTTGGGTCCATTGTGATTGCGCACAGAGGGAGTGAATGGGGACTGCTTTGTTTACATTGGGATTGCGTACGGTGAGAGTGAACAGGAAGGGGTTTGGTTCCATTGGGTTTGTGTACAGTGGGATTTAACAGGAAGGGGTTTGGGTCCATTGGGATTGTGTATAGTGGGAGTGAACAGGAAGGGGTTTGGGTCCATTGGGATTGTGTACAGTGGGAGTGAACGGGAAGGTGTTTGGGTCCAATGGGATTGTGTATAGTGGGAGTGAACAGGAAGGGGTTTGGGTCCATTGGGATTGTGTACAGTGGGAGTGAACGGGAAGGGGTTTGGGTCCATTGGGATTGTGTATAGTGGGAGTGAACAGGAAGGGGTTTGTGTCCATTGGGATTGTGTATAGTGGGAGTGAACAGGAAGGGGTTTGTGTCCATTGGGATTGTGTATAGTGGGAGTGAACAGGAAGGGGTGTGGTGCCATTGGGATTGTGTCCAGTGGGAGTGTTCGGGAAGGGGTTTGGTTCCATTGGGAATGTGTACAGTGGTTGTGAATGGGAAGGGTTTTGGTTCCATTGGCATTGTGTACAGTGGGACTGAACGGGAAGGGTTATCTTTCCATTGGAATTGTGTACAGTGGGATTTAACGGGAAGGAATTGGGTAGATTGGGATTGTTTACAGTGGGATTTAACGAGAAGGGGTTTGGGTCCATTGGGATTGTGTACAGTTTGTGTGAACAGGAATGTGTTTTGCTCCATTGGGATTGTGTACAGTTGGAGTGAACGGGAAGGTGTTTGGGTCCATTGGGATTGTGTACAATGGGAGTGAATGGGAAGAGGTTTGGGTCCATTTGGACTGCGTACAGTGGGAGTGAATGGGAAGGGTTTTGGGTCCATTGGTATTTTGTACAGTGGGAGTGAACGGGAAGGGGTTTGGGTCCATTCGGAATGTGTGCAGTGGGAGTGACCGGGAAGACGTTTGGGTCCATTGGGAATGTGTACAGTGGGAGTGACCGGGAAGATGTTTGGGTCCATTGTGAATGTGTACATTTGGAGTGAATGGGAAGGGGTTTGCTTCCACTGGGATTGTGTCCGGTGGGAGTAAAAGGGAAAGGGTTTTTGGGTCCATTGTGATTGCGTACAGAGAGAGTTAATGGCGATGGGTTTGTTTACATTGGGATTGTGTACGGTGGGATATAACGAGAAGGGTTTCAGTCCATTGGTATTGTTTATAGTGGGAGTGAACGGGAAGGGGTTTGGGTCCATTGGGATTGTGTATAGTGGGATTTAACGGGAAGGGGTTTAGGCCCATTGGGATTGTGTACAGTTGGATTTAACGGGAAGGGGTTTGGTTCCATTGGGATTGTGTACAGTGGGATTTAACGAGAATGGGTTTGGGTCCATTGGGATTGTGTATAGTGGGAGTGAACGGGACGGGGTTTGGTTCCATTGGCTTTGTGTATAGTGGGAGTGAACGGGAAGGGTTTTGGGTCCGTTGGGATTGTGTACAGTGGGTGTGAACGGGAATGGGTTTGGCACCATTGGGAATGTGCACAGTGGGAGTGAACGGGAACGGGATTCGTTACATTGGGATTGTGTACAATAGGATTGAATGGGAAGGGTTCTGGGTACATTGGGATTGTGTATAGTGGGAGTGAACGGGAAGAGGTTTGGGTCCTTTGGGTTTGTGCACAGTTGGAGGGAACTGGAAGGGGTTTGGTGCCATTGGGATTGTGTTCAGTGGGAGTGTTCGGGATGGGGTTTCTGTCCATTGGGTGTGTGCACAGTGGGAGTGAACGGGAAGGGGTTTGGTTACATTGGGATTGTGTACAGTGGGATTGAATGGGAATGGTTTTGGGTACATTGGGATTGTGTACAGTGGGAGTGAATGGAAACGATTTTGGCTCCATTGGGATTGTGTACAGTGGGAGTGAACGGGAAGGTGTTTGGTTATATTGGGAATGTGTACAGTGGGATTGAATGGGAATGTTTTTGGGTACATTGGGATTGTGTACAGTGGGAGTGAACAGAAAGGAGTTCGGGTCCATTGGGATTGTGTACAGTGGGAGTGAATGGGAAGGGATTTGGGTCCTTTGGGTTTCTGCACAGTCGGAGTGAACTGGAAGGGGTTTGGTGCCAATGGGATTGTGTACAGTGGGAGTGAATACGAAAGGGTTTTTGGGTCCATTGGGTTTGCGTACAGAGAGATTGAATGGGAAGGGTTTGTTTACATTGGGATTGTGTACAGTGGGAGTGAATAGGAAGGGTTTTGGTTCCATTGGCATTGTGTACAGTGGGAGTGAACGGGAAGGGTTTTCTTTCCATTGGAGTTGTGTACAGTGGGATTTAACGGAAAGGGGTTTGTGTCCATTGGGTTTGTGTATAGTGGGATTTAACGGGAAAGGCTTTGGGTCCATTGGAATTGTGTACAGTGGGATTGAACGGGAAGGGGTTTGGGTCCATTGGGATTGTGTACGGTGGGAGTGAACAGGAATGTGTTTTGGTCCATTGGGATTGTGTACAGTGGGAGTGAACGGGAAGGGGTTTGGTTCCATTGGGATTGTGTACAGTGGAAGTGAATGGGAAGGGGTTTGGTTCCATTGGGATTTTGTACAATGGAAGTGAACGGGAAGGGGTTTGGGTCCATTGGGATTGTGTACATTGGGAGTGAATGGGAAGAGGTTTGGGTCCATTGGGATTGTGTACAGTGGGAGTGAATGGGAAGGGTTTTGGGTCCATTGGGATTTTGTACAGTGGGAGTGAACGGGAAGGGGTTTGGGTCCATTGGGATTGTGTACAGTGGGAGTGACCGGTAAGGTGTTTGGGGCCATTGGGATTGTGTACAGTGCGAGTGAAAGGGAAGGGGTTTGTGTCCATTGGGATTGTGTACATTGGGAGTATTCTGGTATGGGTTTGGATTCATTGGGAATGTGTACAGTGGGAGTGAACGGGAAGGCGTTTTTGTCCATTGGGAATGTGTACAGTGGGGGTGAACGGGAAGGGGTTTGTGTCCATTGGGATTGTGTACAATTGTAGTGAACAGGAAGGGGTTTGGGTCCATAAGGAATGTGTGCAGTGGGAGTGACCGGGAAGACGTTTGGGTCCATTGGGAATGTGTACAGTGGGAGTGACCGGGAAGACGTTTGGGTCTATTGTGAATGTGTACATTTGGAGTGAATGGGAAGGGGTTTGGTTCCATTGGCTTTGTGTATAGTGGGAGTGAACGGGAAGGGGTTTGGGTCCGTTGGGATTGTGTACAGTGGGTGTGAACGGGAATGGGTTTGGCACCATTGGGAATGTGCACAGTGGGAGTGAACGGGAAGGGGTTTCATTACATTGGGATTGTGTACAGTGGGATTGAATGGGAAGGGTTCTGGGTACATTGGGATTGTGTACAGTGGGAGTGAACGGGAAGAGGTTTGTGTCCTTTGGATTTGTGCACAGTCGGAGGGAACTGGAAGGGGTTTGGTGCCTTTGGGATTCTGTACATTTGGATTGAACGGGAAGGCATTTGGTTCCATTTGATTGTGTACATTTGGAGTGAATGGGAACGGGTTTGGTTCCACTGGGATTGTGCACAGTGGAAGTGTATGGGAAAGTGTTTTTGGGTCCATTGTGATTCCGTACAGAGGGAGTGAATGGGGAGGGGTTTGTTTACATTGGGATTGAGTACGGTGGGAGTGAACAGGAAGGGTTTTGGGTCCATTGCGATTGTGTACAGTGGGAGTGAACGGGAAGGGTTTTGGGTCCATTGGGATTGTGTATAGTGGGAGTGAACAGGAAGGGGTTTGGGTCCATTGGGATTGTGTACACTGGGATTTAACGAGAAGGGTTTGGGTCCATTGGGATTGTGTATAGTGGGAGTGAACGGGAAGGCGTTTGGTGCCATTGGGATTGTGTCCAGTGGGAGTGTTCGGGAAGGGGTTTGGTTCCATTGGGAATGTGTACAGTGGTAGTGAATGGGAAGGGTTTTGGTTCCATTGGCATTGTGTACAGTGGGAGTGAACGGGAAGGGTTATCTTTCCATTGGAATTGTGTACAGTGGGATTTAACGGGAAAGGGTTTCGGTCCATTGGGATTGTGTACAGTGGGATTTAACGGGAAGGAATTGGGTAGATTGGGATTGTGTACAGTGGGATTGAATGGGAAGGGGTTTGGATCCATTGGGATTGTTTACAGTGGGATTTAACGAGAAGGGGTTTGGGTCCACTGGGATTGTGTACGGTTTGTGTGAACAGGAATGTGTTTTGCTCCATTGGGATTGTGTACAGTTGGAGTGAACGGGAAGGTGTTTGGGTCCATTGGAATTGTGTCCAATGGGAGTGAATGGGAAGAGGTTTGGGTCCATTTGGACTGTGTACAGTGGGAGTGAATGGGAAGTGTTTTGGATCCATTGGGATTTTGTACAGTGGGAGTGAACGGGAAGTGGTTTGGGTCCATTGTGATTGATTACAGTGGTAGTGAACGGGAATGGGTTTGGGGCCTTTGGGATTTTGCACAGTGGGAGTGACCGGTAAGGTGTTTGGGTCCATTGGGATTGTGTACAGTGCGAGTGAAAGGGAAGGGGTTTGTGTCCATTGGGATTGTGTACATTGGGAGTGTTCGGGTATGGGTTTGGATTCATTGGGAATGTGTACAGTGGGAGTGAACGGGAAGGCATTTCGTTTCAGTGGGAATGTGTACATTTGGAGTGAACGGGAAGGGGTTTGGGTCCATTGGGAATGTGTACATTTGGAGTGAACGGGAAGGGGTTTGGGTCCATTGGGAATGTGTACAGTGGGGGTGAAGGGGAAGGGGTTTGTGTCCATTAGGAATGTGTACATTTGGAGTGAACGGGAAGGGGTTTGGGTCCATTGGGAATGTGTGCAGTGGGAGTGACCGGGAAGACGTTTGGGTCCACTGGGAATGTGTACAGTGGGAGTGACCGCGAAGATGTTTGGGTCTATTGTGAATGTGTACATTTGGAGTGAATGGGAAGGGGTTTGGTTCCAAAGGAATTGTGTACAGTGGAAGTGAATGGGAAAGGGTTTGGTTAAATTGGCTTTGTGTATAGTGGGAGTGAATGGGAAGGGGTTTGGTTAAATTGGCTTTGTGTATAGTGGGAGTGAATGGGAAGGGGTTTGGTTCCGTTTGGATTGTGTACAGTGGGTGTGAACGGGAATGGGTTTCGCAACATTGGGAATGTGCACAGTGGGAGTGACCGGGAAGGAGTTTCGTTACATTGGGATTGTGTACAGTGGGAGTGAACGGGAAGGGGTTTGTATTCATTGGGATTGTGTACAGTGGGAGTGAACGGGAAGGGGTTTGTATCCATTGGGATTGTGTACAGTGGGATTTAACGCGAGGGTTTTGGGTCCATTGGGATTGTGTACGGTGGGAGTGAACAGGATTGTGTTTTGGTCCATTGGGATTGTGTACTGTGGGAGAGAACGGGAAGGGGTTTGGTTCCTTTGGGATTGTGTACAGTGGAAGTGAACTGGAAGGGGTTTGGTTCCATTGGGATTGTGTACAGTGGGTGTGAACGGGAATGGGTTTGGCAACATTGGGAATGTGCACAGTGGGAGTGAACGGGAAGATGTTTCGTTACATTGGGATTGTGTACAGTGGGACTGAATCGGAAATGTTCTGGGTACATTGGGATTGTGTACAGTGGGAGTGAACGGGAAGAGATTTGGATCCTTTGGGGTTGTGCACAGTCGGAGGGAACTGGAAGGGGTTGGGCTCCATTGGGATTGTGTACAGTGGGAGTGAAAGGGAAGGGGTTTGTGTCCTTTGGGATTGTGTACATTGGGAGTGTTCGGGTAGGGGTTTGGATTCATTGGGATTGTGTACAGTCAGAGTGAATGGGAAGGATTTGGTTTCATTGGGAATGTGTACATTTGGAGTGAACGGCAAGGGGTTTGGGTCCATTGGGAATGTGTACAGTGGGGGTGAAGGGGAAGGGGTTTGTGTCCATTGGGATTGTGTACATTTGGAGTGAACAGGAAGGGGTTTGGGTCCAGTGGGAATGGGTGCAGTGGGATTTAACGGGAAGGGGTTTGGGTCCATTGGGATTGTGTACAGTTGGATTTAACAGGAAGGGGTTTGGGTCCATTGGGATTGTGTACAGTGGGATTTAACCAGAAGGGGTTTGGGTCCATTGGTATTGTGTATAGTGGGAGTGAACGGGAAGGGGTTTGGGTCCATTGTGATTGATTACAGTGGGAGTGAACGGGAATGGGTTTTGATCCATTGGGATTGTGCGCATTGGGAGTGACCGGTAAGGTGTTTGGGTCCTTTGGGATTGTGTACATTTGGAGTGTTTGGGTAGGGGTTTGGTTTCATTGGGAATTTGTACAGTGGGAGTGAACGGGAAGGCGTTTGGTTCCATTGGGATTGTGTACAAATGGATTGAACGGGAAGGCGTTTGGTTCCATTGGGAGTGTGTATATTTGGAGTGAATGGGAAGGGGTTTGGTTCCACTGTGATTGTGTACGGTGGGAGTGAATGAGAAAGGGTTTTTGGGTCCATTGTGATTGCGCACAGAGGGAGTGAATGGGGACTGCTTTGTTTACATTGGGATTGCGTACGGTGGGAGTGAACAGGAAGGGGTTTGGTTCCATTGGGTTTGTGTACAGTGGGATTTAACAGGAAGGGGTTTGGGTCCATTTGATTGTGTATAGTGGGAGTGAACAGGAAGGGGTTTGGGTCCATTGGGATTGTGTACAGTCGGATTTAACAAGAAGGGATTTGGGTCCATTGGTTTTGTGCACAATCGGACTGAACTGGAAGGGGTGTGGTGCCATTGGGATTGTGTCCAGTGGGAGTGTTCGGGAAGGGGTTTGGTTCCATTGGGAATGTGTACAGTGGTTGTGAATGGGAAGGGTTTTGATTCCATTGGCATTGTGTACAGTGGGACTGAACGGGAAGGGTTATCTTTCCATTGGAATTGTGTACAGTGGGATTTAACGGGAAAGGGTTTGGGTCCATTGGGATTGTGTACAGTGGGATTGAATGGGAAGGGGTTTGGATCCATTGGGATTGTTTACAGTGGGATTTAACGAGAAGGGGTTTGGGTCCATTGGGATTGTGTACAGTTTGTGTGAACAGGAATGTGTTTTGCTCCATTGGGATTGTGTACAGTTGGAGTGAACGGGAAGGTGTTTGGGTCCATTGGGATTGTGTACAATGGGAATGAATGGGAAGAGGTTTGGGTCCATTTGGACTGTGTACAGTGGGAGTGAATGGGAAGGGTTTTGGGTCCATTGGGATTTTGTACAGTGGGAGTGAACGGGAAGGGGTTTGGGTCCATTAGGATTGTGTGCAGTGGGAGTGACCGGGAAGACGTTTGGGTCCATTGGGATTGTGTACAGTGGGAGTGACCGGGAAGATGTTTGGGTCTATTGTGAATGTGTACATTTGGAGTGAATGGGAAGGGGTTTGGTTCCACTGGGATTGTGTCCGGTGGGAGTAAAAGGGAAAGGGTTTTTGGGTCCATTGTGATTGCGTACAGAGAGAGTTAATGGCGATGGGTTTGTTTACATTGGGATTGTGTACGGTGGGATATAACGAGAAGGGTTTCAGTCCATTGGTATTGTTTATAGTGGGAGTGAATGGGAAGGGGTTTGGGTCCATTGGGATTGTGTATAGTGGGATTTAACGGGAAGGGGTTTAGGTCCATTGGGATTGTGTACAGTTGGATTTAAGGGGAAGGGGTTTGGTTCCATTGGGATTGTGTACAGTGGGATTTAACAAGAAGGGGTTTGGGTCCATTGGGATTGTGTATAGTGGGAGTGAACGGGAAGGGGTTTGGTTCCATTGGCTTTGTGTATAGTGGGAGTGAACGGGAAGGGTTTTGGTTCCGTTGGGATTGTGTACAGTGGGTGTGAACGGGAATGGGTTTGGCACCATTGGGAATGTGCACAGTGGGAGTGAACGGGAACGGGATTCGTTACATTGGGATTCTGTACAATAGGATTGAATGGGAAGGGTTCTGGGAACATTGGGATTGTGTACAGTGGGAGTGAACGGGAAGAGATTTGGGTCCTTTGGGTTTGTGCACAGTCGGAGGGAACTGGAAGGGGTTTGGTGCCATTGGGATTGTGTACAGTGGGACTGAATGGGAATGGTTTTGGGTACATTGGGATTGTGTACAGTGGGAGTGAATGGAAACGATTTTGGCTCCATTGGGATTGTGTACAGTTGGAGTGAACGGGAAGGTGTTTGGGTCCATTGGGATTGTGTCCAATGGGAGTGAATGGGAAGAGGTTTGGGTCCATTGGGACTGTGTACAGTGGGAGTGAATGGGAAGTGTTTTGGGTCCATTGGGATTTTGTACAGTGGGAGTGAACGGGAAGCGGTTTGGGTCCATTGTGATTGATTACAGTGGTACTGAACAGGAATGGGTTTGGGGCCTTTGGGATTTTGCACAGTGGGAGTGACCGGTAAGGTGTTTGGGTCCATTGGGATTGTGTACAGTGCGAGTGAAAGGGAAGGGGTTTGTGTCCATTGGGATTGTGTACATTGGGAGTGTTCGGGTATGGGTTTGGATTCATTGGGAATGTGTACAGTGGGAGTGAACGAGAAGGCGTTTGGTTTCATTGGGAATGTGTACATTTGGAGTGAACGGGAAGGGGTTTGGGTCCATTGGGAATGTGTAGAGTGGGGGTGAAGGGGAAAGGGTTTGTGTCCATTGGGATTGTGTACATTTGGAGTGAATGGGAAGGGGTTTGGTTCCAAAGGAATTGTGTACAGTGGAAGTGAACGGGAAGGGGTTTGGTTAAATTGGCTTTGCGTATAGTGGGAGTGAATGGGAAGGGGTTTGGTTCCGTTTGGATTGTGTACAGTGGGTGTGAATGGGAATGGGTTTCGCAACATTGGGAATGTGCACAGTGGGAGTGACCGGGAAGGGGTTTCGTTACATTGGGATTGTGTACAGTGGGAGTGAATGGGAAGGGGTTTGTATCCATTGGGATTGTGTACAGTGGGATTTAACGCGAGGGTTTTGGGTCCATTGGGATTGTGTACGGTGGGAGTGAACAGGATTGTGTTTTGGTCCATTGGGATTGTGTACAGTGGGAGTGAACGGGAAGGGGTTTGGTTCCATTGGGATTGTGTACAGTGGAAGTGAACTGGAAGGGGTTTGGTTCCGTTGGGATTGTGTACAGTGGGTGTGAACGGAAATGGGTTTGGCAACATTGGGAATGTGCACAGTGGGAGTGAACGGGAAGGTGTTTCGTTACATTGGGATTGTGTACAGTGGGATTGAATGGGAAGGGTTCTGGGTACACTGGGATTGTGTACAGTGGGAGTGAACGGGAAGAGATTTGGATCCTTTGGGTTTGTGCACAGTCGGAGGGAACTGGAAGGGGTTGGGCTCCATTGGGATTGTGTACAGTGGGAGTGAAAGGGAAGGGGTTTGTGTCCTTTGGGATTGTGTACATTGGGAGTGTTCGGGTAGGGGTTTGGATTCATTGGGATTGTGTACATTTGGAGTGAACGGGAAGGGGTTTGGGTCCATTGGGAATGTGTACAGTGGGGGTGAAGGGGAAGGGGTTTGTGTCCATTGGGATTGTGTACATTTGGAGTGTTTGGGTAGGGGTTTGGTTTCATTGGGAATTTGTACAGTGGGAGTGAACGGGAAGGCGTTTGGTTCCATTGGGATTGTGTACAAATGGATTGAACGGGAAGGCGTTTGGTTCCATTGGGAGTGTGTATATTTGGAGTGAATGGGAAGGGGTTTGGTTCCACTGTGATTGTGTACGGTGGGAGTGAATGAGAAAGGGTTTTTGGGTCCATTGTGATTGCGCACAGAGGGAGTGAATGGGGACTGCTTTGTTTACATTGGGATTGCGTACGGTGAGAGTGAACAGGAAGGGGTTTGGTTCCATTGGGTTTGTGTACAGTGGGATTTAACAGGAAGGGGTTTGGGTCCATTGGGATTGTGTATAGTGGGAGTGAACAGGAAGGGGTTTGGGTCCATTGGGATTGTGTACAGTGGGAGTGAACGGGAAGGTGTTTGGGTCCAATGGGATTGTGTATAGTGGGAGTGAACAGGAAGGGGTTTGGGTCCATTGGGATTGTGTACAGTGGGAGTGAACGGGAAGGGGTTTGGGTCCATTGGGATTGTGTATAGTGGGAGTGAACAGGAAGGGGTTTGTGTCCATTGGGATTGTGTATAGTGGGAGTGAACAGGAAGGGGTTTGTGTCCATTGGGATTGTGTATAGTGGGAGTGAACAGGAAGGGGTGTGGTGCCATTGGGATTGTGTCCAGTGGGAGTGTTCGGGAAGGGGTTTGGTTCCATTGGGAATGTGTACAGTGGTTGTGAATGGGAAGGGTTTTGGTTCCATTGGCATTGTGTACAGTGGGACTGAACGGGAAGGGTTATCTTTCCATTGGAATTGTGTACAGTGGGATTTAACGGGAAGGAATTGGGTAGATTGGGATTGTTTACAGTGGGATTTAACGAGAAGGGGTTTGGGTCCATTGGGATTGTGTACAGTTTGTGTGAACAGGAATGTGTTTTGCTCCATTGGGATTGTGTACAGTTGGAGTGAACGGGAAGGTGTTTGGGTCCATTGGGATTGTGTACAATGGGAGTGAATGGGAAGAGGTTTGGGTCCATTTGGACTGCGTACAGTGGGAGTGAATGGGAAGGGTTTTGGGTCCATTGGTATTTTGTACAGTGGGAGTGAACGGGAAGGGGTTTGGGTCCATTCGGAATGTGTGCAGTGGGAGTGACCGGGAAGACGTTTGGGTCCATTGGGAATGTGTACAGTGGGAGTGACCGGGAAGATGTTTGGGTCCATTGTGAATGTGTACATTTGGAGTGAATGGGAAGGGGTTTGCTTCCACTGGGATTGTGTCCGGTGGGAGTAAAAGGGAAAGGGTTTTTGGGTCCATTGTGATTGCGTACAGAGAGAGTTAATGGCGATGGGTTTGTTTACATTGGGATTGTGTACGGTGGGATATAACGAGAAGGGTTTCAGTCCATTGGTATTGTTTATAGTGGGAGTGAACGGGAAGGGGTTTGGGTCCATTGGGATTGTGTATAGTGGGATTTAACGGGAAGGGGTTTAGGCCCATTGGGATTGTGTACAGTTGGATTTAACGGGAAGGGGTTTGGTTCCATTGGGATTGTGTACAGTGGGATTTAACGAGAATGGGTTTGGGTCCATTGGGATTGTGTATAGTGGGAGTGAACGGGACGGGGTTTGGTTCCATTGGCTTTGTGTATAGTGGGAGTGAACGGGAAGGGTTTTGGGTCCGTTGGGATTGTGTACAGTGGGTGTGAACGGGAATGGGTTTGGCACCATTGGGAATGTGCACAGTGGGAGTGAACGGGAACGGGATTCGTTACATTGGGATTGTGTACAATAGGATTGAATGGGAAGGGTTCTGGGTACATTGGGATTGTGTATAGTGGGAGTGAACGGGAAGAGGTTTGGGTCCTTTGGGTTTGTGCACAGTTGGAGGGAACTGGAAGGGGTTTGGTGCCATTGGGATTGTGTTCAGTGGGAGTGTTCGGGATGGGGTTTCTGTCCATTGGGTGTGTGCACAGTGGGAGTGAACGGGAAGGGGTTTGGTTACATTGGGATTGTGTACAGTGGGATTGAATGGGAATGGTTTTGGGTACATTGGGATTGTGTACAGTGGGAGTGAATGGAAACGATTTTGGCTCCATTGGGATTGTGTACAGTGGGAGTGAACGGGAAGGTGTTTGGTTATATTGGGAATGTGTACAGTGGGATTGAATGGGAATGTTTTTGGGTACATTGGGATTGTGTACAGTGGGAGTGAACAGAAAGGAGTTCGGGTCCATTGGGATTGTGTACAGTGGGAGTGAATGGGAAGGGATTTGGGTCCTTTGGGTTTCTGCACAGTCGGAGTGAACTGGAAGGGGTTTGGTGCCAATGGGATTGTGTACAGTGGGAGTGAATACGAAAGGGTTTTTGGGTCCATTGGGTTTGCGTACAGAGAGATTGAATGGGAAGGGTTTGTTTACATTGGGATTGTGTACAGTGGGAGTGAATAGGAAGGGTTTTGGTTCCATTGGCATTGTGTACAGTGGGAGTGAACGGGAAGGGTTTTCTTTCCATTGGAGTTGTGTACAGTGGGATTTAACGGAAAGGGGTTTGTGTCCATTGGGTTTGTGTATAGTGGGATTTAACGGGAAAGGCTTTGGGTCCATTGGAATTGTGTACAGTGGGATTGAACGGGAAGGGGTTTGGGTCCATTGGGATTGTGTACGGTGGGAGTGAACAGGAATGTGTTTTGGTCCATTGGGATTGTGTACAGTGGGAGTGAACGGGAAGGGGTTTGGTTCCATTGGGATTGTGTACAGTGGAAGTGAATGGGAAGGGGTTTGGTTCCATTGGGATTTTGTACAATGGAAGTGAACGGGAAGGGGTTTGGGTCCATTGGGATTGTGTACATTGGGAGTGAATGGGAAGAGGTTTGGGTCCATTGGGATTGTGTACAGTGGGAGTGAATGGGAAGGGTTTTGGGTCCATTGGGATTTTGTACAGTGGGAGTGAACGGGAAGGGGTTTGGGTCCATTGGGATTGTGTACAGTGGGAGTGACCGGTAAGGTGTTTGGGGCCATTGGGATTGTGTACAGTGCGAGTGAAAGGGAAGGGGTTTGTGTCCATTGGGATTGTGTACATTGGGAGTATTCTGGTATGGGTTTGGATTCATTGGGAATGTGTACAGTGGGAGTGAACGGGAAGGCGTTTTTGTCCATTGGGAATGTGTACAGTGGGGGTGAACGGGAAGGGGTTTGTGTCCATTGGGATTGTGTACAATTGTAGTGAACAGGAAGGGGTTTGGGTCCATAAGGAATGTGTGCAGTGGGAGTGACCGGGAAGACGTTTGGGTCCATTGGGAATGTGTACAGTGGGAGTGACCGGGAAGACGTTTGGGTCTATTGTGAATGTGTACATTTGGAGTGAATGGGAAGGGGTTTGGTTCCATTGGCTTTGTGTATAGTGGGAGTGAACGGGAAGGGGTTTGGGTCCGTTGGGATTGTGTACAGTGGGTGTGAACGGGAATGGGTTTGGCACCATTGGGAATGTGCACAGTGGGAGTGAACGGGAAGGGGTTTCATTACATTGGGATTGTGTACAGTGGGATTGAATGGGAAGGGTTCTGGGTACATTGGGATTGTGTACAGTGGGAGTGAACGGGAAGAGGTTTGTGTCCTTTGGATTTGTGCACAGTCGGAGGGAACTGGAAGGGGTTTGGTGCCTTTGGGATTCTGTACATTTGGATTGAACGGGAAGGCATTTGGTTCCATTTGATTGTGTACATTTGGAGTGAATGGGAACGGGTTTGGTTCCACTGGGATTGTGCACAGTGGAAGTGTATGGGAAAGTGTTTTTGGGTCCATTGTGATTCCGTACAGAGGGAGTGAATGGGGAGGGGTTTGTTTACATTGGGATTGAGTACGGTGGGAGTGAACAGGAAGGGTTTTGGGTCCATTGCGATTGTGTACAGTGGGAGTGAACGGGAAGGGTTTTGGGTCCATTGGGATTGTGTATAGTGGGAGTGAACAGGAAGGGGTTTGGGTCCATTGGGATTGTGTACACTGGGATTTAACGAGAAGGGTTTGGGTCCATTGGGATTGTGTATAGTGGGAGTGAACGGGAAGGCGTTTGGTGCCATTGGGATTGTGTCCAGTGGGAGTGTTCGGGAAGGGGTTTGGTTCCATTGGGAATGTGTACAGTGGTAGTGAATGGGAAGGGTTTTGGTTCCATTGGCATTGTGTACAGTGGGAGTGAACGGGAAGGGTTATCTTTCCATTGGAATTGTGTACAGTGGGATTTAACGGGAAAGGGTTTCGGTCCATTGGGATTGTGTACAGTGGGATTTAACGGGAAGGAATTGGGTAGATTGGGATTGTGTACAGTGGGATTGAATGGGAAGGGGTTTGGATCCATTGGGATTGTTTACAGTGGGATTTAACGAGAAGGGGTTTGGGTCCACTGGGATTGTGTACGGTTTGTGTGAACAGGAATGTGTTTTGCTCCATTGGGATTGTGTACAGTTGGAGTGAACGGGAAGGTGTTTGGGTCCATTGGAATTGTGTCCAATGGGAGTGAATGGGAAGAGGTTTGGGTCCATTTGGACTGTGTACAGTGGGAGTGAATGGGAAGTGTTTTGGATCCATTGGGATTTTGTACAGTGGGAGTGAACGGGAAGTGGTTTGGGTCCATTGTGATTGATTACAGTGGTAGTGAACGGGAATGGGTTTGGGGCCTTTGGGATTTTGCACAGTGGGAGTGACCGGTAAGGTGTTTGGGTCCATTGGGATTGTGTACAGTGCGAGTGAAAGGGAAGGGGTTTGTGTCCATTGGGATTGTGTACATTGGGAGTGTTCGGGTATGGGTTTGGATTCATTGGGAATGTGTACAGTGGGAGTGAACGGGAAGGCATTTCGTTTCAGTGGGAATGTGTACATTTGGAGTGAACGGGAAGGGGTTTGGGTCCATTGGGAATGTGTACATTTGGAGTGAACGGGAAGGGGTTTGGGTCCATTGGGAATGTGTACAGTGGGGGTGAAGGGGAAGGGGTTTGTGTCCATTAGGAATGTGTACATTTGGAGTGAACGGGAAGGGGTTTGGGTCCATTGGGAATGTGTGCAGTGGGAGTGACCGGGAAGACGTTTGGGTCCACTGGGAATGTGTACAGTGGGAGTGACCGCGAAGATGTTTGGGTCTATTGTGAATGTGTACATTTGGAGTGAATGGGAAGGGGTTTGGTTCCAAAGGAATTGTGTACAGTGGAAGTGAATGGGAAAGGGTTTGGTTAAATTGGCTTTGTGTATAGTGGGAGTGAATGGGAAGGGGTTTGGTTAAATTGGCTTTGTGTATAGTGGGAGTGAATGGGAAGGGGTTTGGTTCCGTTTGGATTGTGTACAGTGGGTGTGAACGGGAATGGGTTTCGCAACATTGGGAATGTGCACAGTGGGAGTGACCGGGAAGGAGTTTCGTTACATTGGGATTGTGTACAGTGGGAGTGAACGGGAAGGGGTTTGTATTCATTGGGATTGTGTACAGTGGGAGTGAACGGGAAGGGGTTTGTATCCATTGGGATTGTGTACAGTGGGATTTAACGCGAGGGTTTTGGGTCCATTGGGATTGTGTACGGTGGGAGTGAACAGGATTGTGTTTTGGTCCATTGGGATTGTGTACTGTGGGAGAGAACGGGAAGGGGTTTGGTTCCTTTGGGATTGTGTACAGTGGAAGTGAACTGGAAGGGGTTTGGTTCCATTGGGATTGTGTACAGTGGGTGTGAACGGGAATGGGTTTGGCAACATTGGGAATGTGCACAGTGGGAGTGAACGGGAAGATGTTTCGTTACATTGGGATTGTGTACAGTGGGACTGAATCGGAAATGTTCTGGGTACATTGGGATTGTGTACAGTGGGAGTGAACGGGAAGAGATTTGGATCCTTTGGGGTTGTGCACAGTCGGAGGGAACTGGAAGGGGTTGGGCTCCATTGGAATTGTGTACAGTGGGAGTGAAAGGGAAGGGGTTTGTGTCCTTTGGGATTGTGTACATTGGGAGTGTTCGGGTAGGGGTTTGGATTCATTGGGATTGTGTACAGTCAGAGTGAATGGGAAGGATTTGGTTTCATTGGGAATGTGTACATTTGGAGTGAACGGCAAGGGGTTTGGGTCCATTGGGAATGTGTACAGTGGGGGTGAAGGGGAAGGGGTTTGTGTCCATTGGGATTGTGTACATTTGGAGTGAACAGGAAGGGGTTTGGGTCCAGTGGGAATGGGTGCAGTGGGATTTAACGGGAAGGGGTTTGGGTCCATTGGGATTGTGTACAGTTGGATTTAACAGGAAGGGGTTTGGGTCCATTGGGATTGTGTACAGTGGGATTTAACCAGAAGGGGTTTGGGTCCATTGGTATTGTGTATAGTGGGAGTGAACGGGAAGGGGTTTGGGTCCATTGTGATTGATTACAGTGGGAGTGAACGGGAATGGGTTTTGATCCATTGGGATTGTGCGCATTGGGAGTGACCGGTAAGGTGTTTGGGTCCTTTGGGATTGTGTACATTTGGAGTGTTTGGGTAGGGGTTTGGTTTCATTGGGAATTTGTACAGTGGGAGTGAACGGGAAGGCGTTTGGTTCCATTGGGATTGTGTACAAATGGATTGAACGGGAAGGCGTTTGGTTCCATTGGGAGTGTGTATATTTGGAGTGAATGGGAAGGGGTTTGGTTCCACTGTGATTGTGTACGGTGGGAGTGAATGAGAAAGGGTTTTTGGGTCCATTGTGATTGCGCACAGAGGGAGTGAATGGGGACTGCTTTGTTTACATTGGGATTGCGTACGGTGGGAGTGAACAGGAAGGGGTTTGGTTCCATTGGGTTTGTGTACAGTGGGATTTAACAGGAAGGGGTTTGGGTCCATTTGATTGTGTATAGTGGGAGTGAACAGGAAGGGGTTTGGGTCCATTGGGATTGTGTACAGTCGGATTTAACAAGAAGGGATTTGGGTCCATTGGTTTTGTGCACAATCGGACTGAACTGGAAGGGGTGTGGTGCCATTGGGATTGTGTCCAGTGGGAGTGTTCGGGAAGGGGTTTGGTTCCATTGGGAATGTGTACAGTGGTTGTGAATGGGAAGGGTTTTGATTCCATTGGCATTGTGTACAGTGGGACTGAACGGGAAGGGTTATCTTTCCATTGGAATTGTGTACAGTGGGATTTAACGGGAAAGGGTTTGGGTCCATTGGGATTGTGTACAGTGGGATTGAATGGGAAGGGGTTTGGATCCATTGGGATTGTTTACAGTGGGATTTAACGAGAAGGGGTTTGGGTCCATTGGGATTGTGTACAGTTTGTGTGAACAGGAATGTGTTTTGCTCCATTGGGATTGTGTACAGTTGGAGTGAACGGGAAGGTGTTTGGGTCCATTGGGATTGTGTACAATGGGAATGAATGGGAAGAGGTTTGGGTCCATTTGGACTGTGTACAGTGGGAGTGAATGGGAAGGGTTTTGGGTCCATTGGGATTTTGTACAGTGGGAGTGAACGGGAAGGGGTTTGGGTCCATTAGGATTGTGTGCAGTGGGAGTGACCGGGAAGACGTTTGGGTCCATTGGGATTGTGTACAGTGGGAGTGACCGGGAAGATGTTTGGGTCTATTGTGAATGTGTACATTTGGAGTGAATGGGAAGGGGTTTGGTTCCACTGGGATTGTGTCCGGTGGGAGTAAAAGGGAAAGGGTTTTTGGGTCCATTGTGATTGCGTACAGAGAGAGTTAATGGCGATGGGTTTGTTTACATTGGGATTGTGTACGGTGGGATATAACGAGAAGGGTTTCAGTCCATTGGTATTGTTTATAGTGGGAGTGAATGGGAAGGGGTTTGGGTCCATTGGGATTGTGTATAGTGGGATTTAACGGGAAGGGGTTTAGGTCCATTGGGATTGTGTACAGTTGGATTTAAGGGGAAGGGGTTTGGTTCCATTGGGATTGTGTACAGTGGGATTTAACAAGAAGGGGTTTGGGTCCATTGGGATTGTGTATAGTGGGAGTGAACGGGAAGGGGTTTGGTTCCATTGGCTTTGTGTATAGTGGGAGTGAACGGGAAGGGTTTTGGTTCCGTTGGGATTGTGTACAGTGGGTGTGAACGGGAATGGGTTTGGCACCATTGGGAATGTGCACAGTGGGAGTGAACGGGAACGGGATTCGTTACATTGGGATTCTGTACAATAGGATTGAATGGGAAGGGTTCTGGGAACATTGGGATTGTGTACAGTGGGAGTGAACGGGAAGAGATTTGGGTCCTTTGGGTTTGTGCACAGTCGGAGGGAACTGGAAGGGGTTTGGTGCCATTGGGATTGTGTACAGTGGGACTGAATGGGAATGGTTTTGGGTACATTGGGATTGTGTACAGTGGGAGTGAATGGAAACGATTTTGGCTCCATTGGGATTGTGTACAGTTGGAGTGAACGGGAAGGTGTTTGGGTCCATTGGGATTGTGTCCAATGGGAGTGAATGGGAAGAGGTTTGGGTCCATTGGGACTGTGTACAGTGGGAGTGAATGGGAAGTGTTTTGGGTCCATTGGGATTTTGTACAGTGGGAGTGAACGGGAAGCGGTTTGGGTCCATTGTGATTGATTACAGTGGTACTGAACAGGAATGGGTTTGGGGCCTTTGGGATTTTGCACAGTGGGAGTGACCGGTAAGGTGTTTGGGTCCATTGGGATTGTGTACAGTGCGAGTGAAAGGGAAGGGGTTTGTGTCCATTGGGATTGTGTACATTGGGAGTGTTCGGGTATGGGTTTGGATTCATTGGGAATGTGTACAGTGGGAGTGAACGAGAAGGCGTTTGGTTTCATTGGGAATGTGTACATTTGGAGTGAACGGGAAGGGGTTTGGGTCCATTGGGAATGTGTAGAGTGGGGGTGAAGGGGAAAGGGTTTGTGTCCATTGGGATTGTGTACATTTGGAGTGAATGGGAAGGGGTTTGGTTCCAAAGGAATTGTGTACAGTGGAAGTGAACGGGAAGGGGTTTGGTTAAATTGGCTTTGCGTATAGTGGGAGTGAATGGGAAGGGGTTTGGTTCCGTTTGGATTGTGTACAGTGGGTGTGAATGGGAATGGGTTTCGCAACATTGGGAATGTGCACAGTGGGAGTGACCGGGAAGGGGTTTCGTTACATTGGGATTGTGTACAGTGGGAGTGAATGGGAAGGGGTTTGTATCCATTGGGATTGTGTACAGTGGGATTTAACGCGAGTGTTTTGGGTCCATTGGGATTGTGTACGGTGGGAGTGAACAGGATTGTGTTTTGGTCCATTGGGATTGTGTACAGTGGGAGTGAACGGGAAGGGGTTTGGTTCCATTGGGATTGTGTACAGTGGAAGTGAACTGGAAGGGGTTTGGTTCCGTTGGGATTGTGTACAGTGGGTGTGAACGGAAATGGGTTTGGCAACATTGGGAATGTGCACAGTGGGAGTGAACGGGAAGGTGTTTCGTTACATTGGGATTGTGTACAGTGGGATTGAATGGGAAGGGTTCTGGGTACACTGGGATTGTGTACAGTGGGAGTGAACGGGAAGAGATTTGGATCCTTTGGGTTTGTGCACAGTCGGAGGGAACTGGAAGGGGTTGGGCTCCATTGGGATTGTGTACAGTGGGAGTGAAAGGGAAGGGGTTTGTGTCCTTTGGGATTGTGTACATTGGGAGTGTTCGGGTAGGGGTTTGGATTCATTGGGATTGTGTACATTTGGAGTGAACGGGAAGGGGTTTGGGTCCATTGGGAATGTGTACAGTGGGGGTGAAGGGGAAGGGGTTTGTGTCCATTGGGATTGTGTACATTTGGAGTGAACGGGAAGGGGTTTGGGTCCAGTGGGAATGGGTGCTGTGGGATTTAACGGGAAGGGGTTTGGGTCCATTGGGATTGTGTACAGTTGGATTTAACAGGAAGGGGTTTGGGTCCATTGGGATTGTGTACAGTGGGATTTAACCAGAAGGGGTTTGGGTCCATTGGTATTGTGTATAGTGGGAGTGAACGGGAAGGGGTTTGGGTCCATTGTGATTGTGTACAGTGGGAGTGAACGGGAATGGGTTTTGATCCATTGGGATTGTGCGCATTGGGAGTGACCGGTAAGGTGTTTGGGTCCTTTGGGATTGTGTACAGTGCGAGTGAAGGAGAAGGGTTTTGTGTCCATTGGGATTGTGTACATTTGGAGTGTTTGGGTAGGGGTTTGGTTTCATTGGGAATTTGTACAGTGGGAGTGAACGGGAAGGCGTTTGGTTCCATTGGGATTGTGTACAAATGGATTGAACGGGAAGGCGTTTGGTTCCATTGGGAGTGTGTATATTTGGAGTGAATGGGAAGGGGTTTGGTTCCACTGTGATTGCGTACGGTGGGAGTGAATGAGAAAGGGTTTTTGGGTCCATTGTGATTGCGCACAGAGGGAATGAATGGGGACTGCTTTGTTTACATTGGGATTGCGTACGGTGGGAGTGAACAGGAAGGGGTTTGGTTCCATTGGGTTTGTGTACAGTGGGATTTAACGGGAAGGGGTTTGGGTCCATTGGGATGGTGTATAGTGGGAGTGAACAGGAAGGGGTTTGGGTCCAATGGGATTGTGTATAGTGGGAGTGAACAGGAAGGGGTTTGGGTCCATTGGGATTGTCTATAGTGGGAGTGAACAGGAAGGGGTTTGGGTCCATTGGGATTGTGTACAGTCGGATTTAACAAGAAGGGGTTTGGGTCCATTGGGATTGTGTATAGTGGGAGTGTTCGGGAAGGGGTTTGGTTCCATTGGAATGTGTACAGTGGTTGTGAATAGGAAGGGTTTTGGTTCCATTGGCATTGTGTACAGTGGGAGTGAATGGGAAGGGTTTTGGTTCCATTGGCATTGTGTACAGTGGGACTGAACGGGAAGGGGTATCTTTCCATTGGAATTGTGTACAGTGGGATTTAACGGGAAAGGATTTGGATCCATTGGGATTGTGTACAGTGGGATTTAATGGGAAGGAATTGGGTAGATTGGGATTGTGTACAGTGGGATTGAATGGGAAGGCGTTTGGATCCATTGGGATTGTTTACAGTTTGTGTGAACAGGAATGTGTTTTGCTCCATTGGGATTGTGTACAGTTGGAGTGAACGGGAAGGTGTTTGGGTCCATTGGGATTGTGTACAATGGGAGTGAATGGGAAGAGGTTTGGGTCCATTTGGACTGTGTACAGTGGGAGTGAATGGGAAGGGTTTTGGGTCCATTGGTATTTTGTACAGTGGGAGTGAACGGGAAGGGGTTTGGGTCCATTCGGAATGTGTGCAGTGGGAGTGACCGGGAAGACGTTTGGGTCCATTGGGAATGTGTACAGTGGGAGTGACCGGGAAGATGTTTGGGTCTATTGTGAATGTGTACATTTGGAGTGAATGGGAAGGGGTTTGGTTCCACTGGGATTGTGTCCGGTGGGAGTAAAAGGGAAAGGGTTTTTGGGTCCATTGTGATTGCGTACAGAGAGAGTTAATGGCGATGGGTTTGTTTACATTGGGATTGTGTACGGTGGGATATAACGAGAAGGGTTTCAGTCCATTGGTATTGTTTATAGTGGGAGTGAACGGGAAGGGGTTTGGGTCCATTGGGATTGTGTATAGTGGGATTTAACGGGAAGGGGTTTAGGTCCATTGGGATTGTGTACAGTTGGATTTAAGGGGAAGGGGTTTGGTTCCATTGGGATTGTGTACAGTGGGATTTAACAAGAAGGGGTTTGGGTCCATTGGGATTGTGTATAGTGGGAGTGAACGGGAAGGGGTTTGGTTCCATTGGCTTTGTGTATAGTGGGAGTTAACGGGAAGGGTTTTGGGTCCGTTGGGATTGTGTACAGTGGGTGTGAACGGGAATGGGTTTGGCACCATTGGGAATGTGCACAGTGGGAGTGAACGGAAACGGGATTCGTTACATTGGGATTGTGTACAATAGGATTGAATGGGAAGGGTTCTGGGTACATTGGGATTGTGTACAGTGGGAGTGATCGGGAAGAGGTTTGGGTCCTTTGGGTTTGTGCACAGTTGGAGGGAACTGGAAGGGGTTTGGTGCCATTGGGATTGTGTTCAGTGGGAGTGTTCGGGATGGGGTTTCTGTCCATTGGGTGTGTGCACAGTGGGAGTGAACGGGAAGGGGTTTGGTTACATTGGGATAGTGTACAGTGGGATTGAATGGGAATGGTTTTGGGTACATTGGGATTGTGTACAGTGGGAGTGAATGGAAACGATTTTGGCTCCATTGGGATTGTGTACAGTGGGAGTGAACGGGAAGGTGTTTGGTTATATTGGGAATGTGTACAGTGGGATTGAATGGGAATGTTTTTGGGTACATTGGGATTGTGTACAGTGGGAGTGAACAGAAAGGAGTTCGGGTCCATTGGGATTGTGTACAGTGGGAGTGAATGGGAAGGGATTTGGGTCCTTTGGGTTTCTGCACAGTCGGAGTGAACTGGAAGGGGTTTGGTGCCAATGGGATTGTGTACAGTGGGAGTGAATACGAAAGGGTTTTTGGGTCCATTGGGTTTGTGTACAGAGAGATTGAATGGGAAGGGTTTGTTTACATTGGGATTGTGTACAGTGGGAGTGAATAGGAAGGGTTTTGGTTCCATTGGCATTGTGTACAGTGGGAGTGAACGGGAAGGGTTTTCTTTCCATTGGAGTTGTGTACAGTGGGATTTAATGGGGAGGGGTTTGTGTCCATTGGGTTTGTGTATAGTGGGATTTATTTGGAAAGGCTTTGGGTCCATTGGAATTGTGTACAGTGGGATTGAACGGGAAGGGGTTTGGGTCCATTGGGATTGTGTACGGTGGGAGTGAACAGGAATGTGTTTTGGTCCATTGGGATTGTGTACAGTGGGAGTGAACGGGAAGGGGTTTGGTTCCATTGGGATTGTGTACAGTGAAAGTGAATGGGAAGGGGTTTGGTTCCATTGGGATTTTGTACAATGGAAGTGAACGGGAAGGGGTTTGGGTCCATTGGGATTGTGTACATTGGGAGTGAATGGGAAGAGGTTTGGGTCCATTGGGATTGTGTACAGTGGGAGTGAATGGGAAGGGTTTTGGGTCCATTGGGATTTTGTACAGTGGGAGTGAACGGGAAGGGGTTTGGGTCCATTGGGATTGTGTACAGTGGGAGTGACCGGTAAGGTGTTTGGGGCCATTGGGATTGTGTACAGTGCGAGTGAAAGGGAAGGGGTTTGTGTCCATTGGGATTGTGTACATTGGGAGTATTCTGGTATGGGTTTGGATTCATTGGGAATGTGTACAGTGGGAGTGAACGGGAAGGCGTTTTTGTCCATTGGGAATGTGTACAGTGGGGGTGAACGGGAAGGGGTTTGTGTCCATTGGGATTGTGTACAATTGGAGTGAACAGGAAGGGGTTTGGGTCCATTAGGAATGTGTGCAGTGGGAGTGACCGGGAAGACGTTTGGGTCCATTGGGAATGTGTACAGTGGGAGTGACCAGGAAGACGTTTGGGTCTATTGTGAATGTGTACATTTGGAGTGAATGGGAAGGGGTTTGGTTCCATTGGCTTTGTGTATAGTGGGAGTGAACGGGAAGGGGTTTGGGTCCGTTGGGATTGTGTACAGTGGGTGTGAACGGGAATGGGTTTGGCACCATTGGGAATGTGCACAGTGGGAGTGAACGGGAACGGGTTTCATTACATTGGGATTGTGTACAGTGGGATTGAATGGGAAGGGTTCTGGGTACATTGGGATTGTGTACAGTGGGAGTGAACGGGAAGAGGTTTGGGTCCTTTGGATTTGTGCACAGTCGGAGGGAACTGGAAGGGGTTTGGTGCCTTTGGGATTCTGTACATTTGGATTGAACGGGAAGGCATTTGGTTCCATTTGATTGTGTACATTTGGAGTGAATGGGAACGGGTTTGGTTCCACTGGGATTGTGCACAGTGGAAGTGTATGGGAAAGTGTTTTTGGGTCCATTGTGATTCCGTACAGAGGGAGTGAATGGGGAGGGGTTTGTTTACATTGGGATTGAGTACGGTGGGAGTGAACAGGAAGGGTTTTGGGTCCATTAGGATTGTGTACAGTGGGAGTGAACGGGAAGGGTTTTGGGTCCATTGGGATTGTGTACACTGGGATTTAACGAGAAGGGTTTGGGTCCATTGGGATTGTGTATAGTGGGAGTGAACGGGAAGGCGTTTGGTGCCATTGGGATTGTGTACAGTGGGAGTGTTCGGGAAGGGGTTTGTGTCCATTGGGAGTGTGTACAGTGGGAGTGAACGGGAAGGGGTTTGGTTACATTGTGATTTTGTACAGTGGGATTGAATAGGAAGGGTTTTGGGTACATTGTGATTGTGTACAGTGGGAGTGAATGGGTTAGAGTTTTGGGTCCATTGGGATTGTGTACAGTGTGAGTGAACGGGAAGGGGTTTGGATCCATTGTGATTGATTACAGTGGGAGTGAACGGGAATGGGTTTTGGTCCATTGGGATTGTGCACAGTGGGAGTGACCGGTAAGGTGTTTGGGTCCATTGGGATTGTGAACATTGCGAGTTTTCGGTAACGGGTTTGGTTTCATTGGGAATGTGTACAGTGGGATTGAATGGGAAGGGTTTTCTTTCCATTGGAATTGTGTACAGTGGGATTTAACGGGAAGGGGTTTGTGTCCATTGGGTTTGTGTATAGTGGGATTTAACGGGAAAGGCTTTGGGTCCATTGGAATTGTGTACAGTGGGATTGAACGGGAAGGGGTTTGGGTCCATTGGGATTGTGTACGGTGGGAGTGAACAGGAATGTGTTTTGGTCCATTGGGATTGTGTACAGTGGGAGTGAACGGGAAGGGGTTTGGTTCCATTGGGATTGTGTACAGTGGAAGTGAATGGGAAGGGGTTTGGTTCCATTGGGATTTTGTACAATGGAAGTAAACGGGAAGGGGTTTGGGTCCATTGGGATTGTGTACATTAGGAGTGAATGGGAAGAGGTTTGGGTCCATTGGGATTGTGTACAGTGGGAGTGAATGGGAAGGGTTTTGTACAGTGGGAGTGAACGGGAAGGGGTTTGGGTCCATTGGGATTGTGTACAGTGGGAGTGACCGGTAAGGTGTTTGGGGCCATTGGGATTGTGTACAGTGCGAGTGAAAGGGAAGGGGTTTGTGTCCATTGGGATTGTGTACATTGGGAGTATTCTGGTATGGGTTTGGATTCATTGGGAATGTGTACAGTGGGAGTGAACGGGAAGGCGTTTTTGTCCATTGGGAATGTGTACAGTGGGGGTGAACGGGAAGGGGTTTGTGTCCATTGGGATTGTGTACAATTGGAGTGAACAGGAAGGGGTTTGGGTCCATTAGGAATGTGTGCAGTGGGAGTGACCGGGAAGACGTTTGGGTCCATTGGGAATGTGTACAGTGGGAGTGACCAGGAAGACGTTTGGGTCTATTGTGAATGTGTACATTTGGAGTGAATGGGAAGGGGTTTGGTTCCATTGGCTTTGTGTATAGTGGGAGTGAACGGGAAGGGGTTTGGGTCCGTTGGGATTGTGTACAGTGGGTGTGAACGGGAATGGGTTTGGCACCATTGGGAATGTGCACAGTGGGAGTGAACGGGAAGGGGTTTCATTACATTGGGATTGTGTACAGTGGGATTGAATGGGAAGGGTTCTGGGTACATTGGGATTGTGTACAGTGGGAGTGAACGGGAAGAGGTTTGGGTCCTTTGGATTTGTGCATAGTCGGAGGGAACTGGAAGGGGTTTGGTGCCTTTGGGATTCTGTACATTTGGATTGAACGGGAAGGCATTTGGTTCCATTTGATTGTGTACATTTGGAGTGAATGGGAACGGGTTTGGTTCCACTGGGATTGTGCACAGTGGAAGTGTATGGGAAAGTGTTTTTGGGTCCATTGTGATTCCGTACAGAGGGAGTGAATGGGGAGGGGTTTGTTTACATTGGGATTGAGTACGGTGGGAGTGAACAGGAAGGGTTTTGGGTCCATTGGGATGTGTACAGTGGGAGTGAACGGGAAGGGTTTTGGGTCCATTGGGATTGTGTATAGTGGGAGTGAACAGGAAGGGGTTTTTAGGTCCATTGGGATTGTGTACACTGGGATTTAACGAGAAGGGTTTGGGTCCATTGGGATTGTGTATAGTGGGAGTGAACGGGAAGGCGTTTGGTGCCATTGGGATTGTGTACAGTGGGAGTGTTCGGGAAGGGGTTTGTGTCCATTGGGAGTGTGTACAGTGGGAGTGAACGGGAAGGGGTTTGGTTACATTGGGATTTTGTACAGTGGGATTGAATAGGAAGGGTTTTGGGTACATTGTGATTGTGTACAGTGGGAGTGAATGGGTTAGAGTTTTGGGTCCATTGGGATTGTGTACATTGGGAGTGAACGGGAAGGGGTTTGGATCCATTGTGATTGATTACAGTGGGAGTGAACGGGAATGGGTTTTGGTCCATTGGGATTGTGCACAGTGGGAGTGACCGGTAAGGTGTTTGGGTCCATTGGGATTGTGAACATTGCGAGTTTTTGGTAACGGGTTTGGTTTCATTGGGAATGTGTACAGTGGGAGTGAATGGGAACACGTTTGGTTCCATTGGGATTGTGTACATTTGGAGTGAACAGGAAGGTGTTTGGGTCCATTGGGTTTGTGTACAGTGGGAGTGAACGGGAAGGGTTTTGGATCCATTGGGATGGTGTACAGTGGGAGTGAATTGGAAGGGTTTTGGATCCTTTGGGATTGTGTACAGTGGGAGTCTACGGGACGGTGTTTGGGTCCATTGTGATTGTGTACAGTGGGCGTGAACGGGAATGGGTTTGGTTCCATTGGCATTGTGTATAGTGGGAGTGAACGGGAATGGGTTTGGTTCCATTGGCATTGTGTACAGTAGGCGTGAACGGGAAGGGCTTTGGGTCCATTGGGATTGTGTACAGTGGGAGTGAACGGGAATGGGTTTGGGTCCATTGGGATTGTGCACAGTGGGAGTGACCGTTAAGGGTTTTGGGTCCATTGGGATTATGTACAGTGGGAGTGAAAGGGAAGGGGTTTGTTTCCATTGGGATTGTGTACAGTGGGAGTGAACGGGAAGGGGTTTGGGTGCATTGGGATTGTGTACAGTGGGAGTGAACGGGAAGTGCTTTGGGTCCATTGGGATTGTGTACAGTGGGAGTGAACGGGAAGTGCTTTGGGTCCATTGGGATTGTGTACAGTGGGAGTGAACGGGAAGTGCTTTGGGTCCATTGGGATTGTGTACTAGTGGGAGTGAACGGGAAGTGCTTTGGATCCATTGGGATTGTCTATAGTGGGAGTGAACGGGAAGTGCTTTGGGTCCATTGGGATTGTGTACAGTGGGAGTGAACGGGAAGGGGTTTGGGTCCATTGGGATTGTGTACAGTGGGAGTGAACGGGAAGGGGTTTGGGTCCATTGGGATTGTGTACAGTGGGAGTGAATGGGAAGGGGTTTGGGTCCATTGGGATTGTGCACAGTGGGAGTGAACGGGAAGGGGTTTGAGTCTGGCAGTGTTGCCGAAATCGGAGTGAACACTCTGACCCAGGACGTTTGTGTCAGGACCCTGTTATTAAAATCCTGATATCTCGTAGAGACCAGCCGCTTACAATGGACCGAGCTGACACTCTGAGGAAGCATCGAATTACACACATAGTTACAGTAAAAGTTCTCGATATGAAAGTCCCTGAAGGCGATAGATCTGTCTAACCTTCAAGAATTAATTACATTGAGAATCATTCTTTACGGCTTGCAGAATACAATTGACCTATTCTCGCTTACAATTTCCCAGGGTCTTAGGAGGATCCCATCTGGTGATAAGAATTGAGACAGAGAATAGATTACCCTGCTAGACCTTGTCTATGGTGCTATGTGGGTGAATATGCTAAAGCACAAACGACCATTGCTTGATCCTGTCCCTTTGTGTTGGGGCAGACATCACACCCTTGCGTCAAGGGGCAGCTGGTGTATGACTGTCCTTATCTCTTTCACTGCTCAATGAGCTGGGAGCTGCTGGTGCGCCTGCGAGAACCAAAAAGGGGAACTGTGCCGCGGTATTCAACCACGATTTGAACTGTTTAAATGCTTAGTTGTCCTGTAGATGTATTTTATACTTCCACAGTCAGGATATTGTCTTCTTGAATTCTCCGTACTCTACAGCCCCGTGAAAGTGCTGCACCTCAACACAACGAGCATCGTCTGCTGAAAAGGGATAAATATGTGTGAGTTACGGACAAGTTTCCCAGCAGAACGCATCACAACTTCGTCAGGAGTTCCTTGATCACTCGACTGCCCCATATCCCAGGAAATATCCCGGGATAATTCATTCGTAATCTCCCCCCGCAAGCCGGGGAGAGTTGGTGGCCGGACCCTGGGGAGAGTCGGTGCCTGTAACCCGGGGAGATTCTGTGCCCGGACCCCGGGGAGAGTCGGTGCCCGGACCCCGGGGAGAGTCGGTGCCTGTACCCCGGGGAGAGTCGGTGCCCGGACCCCGGGGAGAGTCGGTGCCCGTACCCCGGGGAGATTCGGTGCCCGGACCCCGGGGAGAGTCGGTGCCTGTACCCCGGGGAGAGTCGGTGCCCGTACCCCGGAGAGAGTCGGTGCCCATACCCCGGGGGAGAGTCGTTGACCATACCCCGGGAATAGTCGGTGCCCGTACCCTGGGGAGAGTCGGTGCCCAGACACCGGGGAGAGTCAGTGCCCACACCCTGGGGAGAGTCGGTGCCCGGACCCTGGGGAGAGTTTGTACCCGTACCCTGGGGAGAGTCGGTGCCCAGACCCTGGGGAGAGTCGGTGCCCGGACCCCAGGGAGAGTCGGTGCCCGGACCCCGGGGAGAGTCTGTACCCGGACCCCGGGGGAGAGGCGGTGCCCGGACCCCGGGGAGAGTCGGTGCCCGGACCCCGGGCAGAGTTTGTACCCGTACCCTGGGGAGAGTCGGTGCCCGGACCCTGGGGAGAGTCAGTGCCCGGACCCCGGGGAGAGTCGGTGCCCGGACCCCGGGGACAGTTTGTACCCGTACCCTGAGGAGAGTCGGTGCCCGGACCCTGGGGAGAGTCAGTGCCCGGACCCCGGGGAGAGTCGGTGCCCGGACCCCGGGGACAGTCGGTGCCCGGACCCCAGGGAGAGTCGGTGCCCGTACCCGGTGGAGAGTCGGTGCCCGGACCCCGGGGAGAGTCGGTGCCCAGACCACAGGGAGTGTCGGTGCCCGGACCCCTGGGGAGAGTCGGTGCCTGGACCCCGGGGAGAGTCGGTGCCCGTACCCCGGGGAGAGTCGG